>OZ025240.1:6444238-6550610 GCA_964019155.1 Osedax fenrisi
GCTACAATCCGACGGTGAAAAGGAAATCACTATAAAACCGAAGTCAATTAAAAGGCGCATTTCACCTAGGAACAAAATGATCACGACTACCGAATCTACGTCAAAGTTGATAACCAGTCGGGCTGACCTTACTACTGCACTACAATCTGAGGATGAAATAGAAATTAAGATAAAACCGAGGTCAAAGGTGACGACTAAAGAATCTAAGTCAAAGTTGATAACCAGTCGGGCTGATCTTACTACTGCACTACAATCCGAGGATGAAATGGAAATTAAGATAAAACCGAGGTCAAAGGTGATGACTAAAGAATCTAAGTCAAAGTTGATAACCAGTCAGGCTGACCTTACTACTGCACTACAATCCGAGGATGAAATGGAAATTAAGATAAAACCGAGGTCAAAGGTGATGACTAAAGAATCTACGTCGAAGGTGACGAGCACTCGGGCTGACAGTAGTGCTGCTGCGATACAAGACAACGACAAAGACATAGACTACGAAGACTACAACAACAGCAAACTGATATCCAACGTGGCGTCGATGATATCGAAAAGCTTTAAAACCTCCGTCTCCAACTACACGTTCGAAGGCGATCGTACCAAGGTCGCGATGAACGATATCTCGACGGGAGCGCTGCAGTTCTTGTTCTCGAGCAACGCGAACGCCACCGGAAACGGCGGCCTGAATAAATCGTGCCTAACCAAGTACAATAAATCGTTTAACATCAATAACCTGAGTACGATGCTCAACAACACCGACAAGTCGTACTATAACTTGAATAAGTCGGCGGCGAAAGTCGACGATAAAAGTCAAATCATGAACGGACCGTTAAATTTCTTATTTTCTAAAAATAGATTGAGCGATATAATTGACGAATCAATTACGATAAACTCGACCTTAGATAATAGTAAATGTCTGAGTATAACGTATGAAAATGATTCTGTTATACATTCGACTTTACTTAGCGCAATAGAAGATGATTCGAATAATTGTGTTAGTTTTGAATTTGACACAAATTCTTCCGTAGTAGATATTAAATCTCAAAATATGATTTCAGAAAAAAAGGGAGATTTAAGTGATACACTTTTAGATACACCACCAATTAAATATAAAAAATTTAAAATAAGTGAAGTCAATAATGAATCTAAAAAAGAAAATTCTAAGAAAAGTACAGGGCATAACATTATTAAAGATAAAACTCCTCGTTCTCTTTTTCAAAGTTCTGGAAATGCAATACATGCTATAGAAAGTGAAAATGGAAATGAATCAAAAAAGTTAAGTAAACATTTGAGTGAAGTATTACAGTCACCAAAAAAAGTAAAAGAAATTAATAATATGTTGACCCCTATTAAATATTCTACAATTTTTGGTAATAATAAAATGACAGATTTAATGTTTTCACCATCAATCCTCAACGAATCCAATAAATCGAGAGGTGTGACCATTGATAAAGTGAATAAGAATACAAATTATTCAAGAAAACAAAAAAAAGATGTTAAAAAGTACAAAATCAATAATATATTTAAGCTTAAGTTTGATAATTCTCCATCACCTTGGGTTAGCGATATATTTTGTAAAATATAAATATTAAATAGTTTATCAAAAATCAGAATTGATCAACCTTTTTTGTTAGTTTAGTTTAATTATAATTAGTTATAAGTTATTTTATATCAAATTAGTAAAGATATAAATATATTTTTTTACGGAAATATGTTTATAAAAATTGATATATATATTTAACATATTTGATATTTTAAAATTGTTCTAAATAATTACATATGAGATATATTTTCATAATCATATTCCTTTTTAATATATTTTTTGTCTGTTTTCTATATAAAAGTAATGAGAGGATTGTGATGTTAAATAAATTAATTAGGATATAACATACATGATTAAACCTTATATTTAATATCAATAATATAATTATTACAAAGAATTAGTATAATTAAATTAAAAGTTTATATTATAAATAATCATAACTAATATTACTAATTATTTTACATTAACATTACAGGAAATTGACAGTTTTCTTACTGAAAGTAAGCAAGTATATAATGAAGGTATACTATACTTTAGTTAAATTATATATAACTATATATGTTAAATATATATATATATATATATATTTAGCAAGGAATTTCCAAAGATTTTATAATTATTATTTATATTGTATTATAAAATTAATTATTTTTTAGTTTTAGATAAATTATTATATATTTTGTTATTTTCCCACATATTATAAATATTTTAATATATAATACATTTATATTGTAACTATTATAAGTATACATCTATATATATATATATATATATATATTTTGTTTTATTTAACTTTTCTACCACTAGCTACTATGGATGATTTATCATTAACTAAAGATTTAACACTTATTAACACACAACTTAATAGCACGTTCGTATTTTATATTACTATATATTCATACTCCTATATATAATATCTATTTCCTTGCTATTCTGCTATATATATAATTATTATTTATTATTATGTAATATCTAAAATAATTATCGTAATTGTATATATAATTATTGCTATGATATGAGCTAAGAATTGAGCTATGATATAGCTTAAATTACATAAAATCATAAATTCTGAATTAAAATAAACTAATGTTTGCGATAAAACGAATATAATATAATATCTGTATTATAAATATGTTATCTCGCCAACATTGCTATAATATATCGTACACCAGTCAAGTCGTTCTAGAAAGTGCACATATACAAGTATATCTCAGAGAATTGTGAACTGCACTATTATATTTAGTAGTCAGTTGAAGCCATTTTTAAGCCTGCTATCAGTAACACTTGTAGTCATACTAGCGGAAATACTTGATATAGCCGTAAGTATTAATTCCTAAAGGAATAAATTAAATACGTTAGAAAATTAACTTCTTGAAATTGCTTTAATGGAATATGTTCAATGAGATATAGGGTTGATTTAGAACATCTAAAATATGAACCAATGTAATTTATTAATATATTAAGTAATTAAATTGAAAGAAAAATATCGAAGTTGTGTATATTAGTATAATTCATGTATAGTATATTTTAAAATATTATTATGAATATATTTGTTATTTATACTTTAAAATAAAATCTGATTTACTCAAAAAATATAAATATTTTGTATTATAGATATTTAATACAACGCAACTATATTATATATTATCAATTATGCATATTGAGAAAATAGTGTAAGTTTTTAGGTTTTGTTCTTGTGTGGTATATGTTTGAGTCGTTTTCCTATCTCTTTTAAAGTTATAGAATAACCATGACAATTTCTATTCAATTAATACACCTTCGTATTATCACATCGATTTTAATCTCATCTTATCTTATCTAATCATATTTTTTCTGATAATATTTTATTATCATTCCTTATCTTGTAATATTTCTCATTAGTATTCATTATCTGTTCTTATAATTCTTTATCATATCATATCTGTTTTTAATTTTTCCTTATAGGCCCTCATTATTACTTATCTGTTTCTATCTTTCCTCAACATATTTTATCTTTAATATCGTATATTATCTGTTCATTCATTCCTAATATATTATCTATTTATAACACTTCATCGCCCTCCATATGTTATACCACAACACCTCTGCTAATAACTAGGTACGCTAGAACGATTTTGTAGGTAGGGGGCCAACCAATTAAAATAAATGTTGTGGTAATAGTGGGGGGGGGGGGCCAATACATAGGAGGTCCCCCTAGATTTTAAAGTGGGGGGACATATCCCCCCCCCCCCGTCCCCCCTGCTGCATCGCCCCTCCCCCTCACATCACCCATCCCACAGCTACGCCGTATGCGAAGGTGCTTCGCGTAAACAGATCGTACAGAGCACCACGGAACACTGCGACGAAAGGAACGAGTTCAAGAGGCACATCACCGAGAACAACTTCGACTACCAGATCGCCAATCGTAACATATTCGCTCGCGACCTCGACTGGGTTACTATCTACGCTACCTATGGGTGATTTATGTGTAAGGATATCACTACTTTTTAGGACTTGTCAAAATGATAAAGGGTAATTGTCTAGATAAGCTCTGCTTCCATAATTACCCGGTTGTTAAAACCAAATCTGATAATGATAATAATAATAATAATAATAATAATAATATATCTTTTTTTAATATTTTATTTAATAATAATTGTATTAAGTATATAACTAAACAAATTTAAACAAATTTAATTTTTTAAATTGTACTATGTCGTTAAACGAATCGCGTTTATATAAAGTATACCATTACTTATCTTTTTAATTTATTACACCTGGTTATTACATTGTAAACTATCACTAGACCACATTTCACTTCTTTATAGTAATATATTGTAATGTTCGTGTGACGAGACCTTACCAGCATATAAGTAGCGATTATCTACAATAATTAAATAAGTGATTTAAAATTAACTTTTTCTAAATAATTCATATTTATTATATTTATATTATATTATATGTAGAGGTTTGTTTATGTGTAAATGTTATATGTACATTTTTATATTAAAATTAATAATATAAATATGTGAATTTAATTAATCATTATATATCATTATTATTAACAGACATAGGTAAATGCATAACACAACTTACGTTGTATTCTATATAAATATGGAATCTATACCAATTGTTATTTGTTTTTTCATTCTCGTAATTATTACCTAAAATTAAAATTGTATGTGATTAACTACACTTCTAGAACATTCCAATATCATCCTGTTAATACATCACTTATATTATTATGATATACATTATTTTAATCGAAATATAAAATATTTATTCATGAAATTAATCATTTGTATTCACATTGAGAGTAGTCTTTATTAACTGTACCATAGAAATAATATATTACATATTTATAAAACTTAATATTTATATATATATATTATAATATTAAATAGTATTAAATATAATAAATTCATATACATTTAAAGTGTGTATACAACTATACATACATATGCGTAACATACGATTCATTAAACAGGATAGCATAATAAGCGGCAAGTATTACAAGTTCATCGAGAAGTATCAGATGAGAAAGTTCCTTCTTCTTCAACTCATGGTTCACGAACTAAGCGATGATATGTTAGTGGACACTTTGTACAGCCTTCATGCAGACTACATGTAGACTGCATGTATACTGCATGTATACTGCATGTATACTGCATGTATACTACATACAGCCTTCATGTATACCGCACTGTAGTACACCACAACTAGGGGCGCTGGAACGATGGTGTGTATGTAGGGGGACCAGCCAATCAAAATAAATTGTGTGGTATAAGTGGGGGGGGGGACCAATACATAGGAGGTCCCACTAGATTTTAAAGTTGGGGGAACATATACCACCCCGTCCCCCCTGTTGCAGCGCCCCTAACCACAACACATAGATATAATACAATACTTTGTATATTATATCGTAGTACATAAATAATATTGGCGTAAAAGTAGAGCCACGCTTATGATTATTCGCTCCAAACATTAAACATGTTACATTGGACGTTAAGGCCATATATAGTTATAAGTGAAAACTTCATCTAAGTTCTTGGATGGGATGAAAGGACTCCACCGAAATAAATAACAATAACAATGTTTGATCTTTACATATCATGTTATTAGTGTAATATTCGTAAGTATATCCTCAGATTTATAGCTTTATTTCCTCAGATGATATACTGTCCAACATGAACGCATCATATATTAACTCATTAACCCTAGAATAACTATTTTATTATAGTTATAATAATAATAATAGTAACATTTTGTTATATTATTCCGATGAGCATGAATTTTAAATATATCGATCTGTACAGAAAATATCTATAAACACTCGTATATATTATCTAATAATATATTGTGAAGCTATAGAAAGAATAAGGAGTACACATATATGTATTTATATTTATTTAACAATAAATTTCTAATAAATAATAATTATTATTATATATATATTTATTTTAAATTAATTTACCATCTGCAGTTATGTAAAATTATATTTCTAAACCATTATTCAGAGATGAATCAGTAATATTTCAATGCACTAAAATGAATAAACAGGTAAGCCTAATTATCATTTATTACACATTTATAATATATATAGTTTATTCATATTATCTTTAATGATTTCACATATTTAATTTTTAATTAATATTTATTGAATTTGCATGTGTTAATACTTTTATTCATAATAAATTAATTTAGTAAATTTAATAAAATTATTTAGTACATTAATTTGTCAAATTATTGAAATGACCTAATTGTACTGTATACATTATAAATTAATTAACGATAATACTTCTTTATTATTCTAATAATTCTTATCAATATATTAATTGTTAAAATCATCTTAACAATCATGAATATATGCATTTTAACAATTGTATATACACTACAACTTCGAAATATGATAAGAATAAATATAAAGTACAATCTGTCGATTAATAATAATATAGTTGTATATTAATATAATAAAATAGATTAGTATTTATCATTGAATTATATAGAATATCTGAAAGTTAATAGTGTTAGATTTATTCATAGATCTAAGGATATGATATACCATATATGCATATATGTACCTATATGTACTGCAATGTTAATTTTCGATTACTAATATATACAATATTATCTATTGCTTAAATATATATAATTTTAATTTCTAAATTTGTTTTTCAAAGAATAATTAAAAAGACAAACAAATTAATTGTTAAGCTTTTGTTAATGTGATACTAGAATTTTCAGTAGGAGAATATATAAGCCAACATACAAACAATATCCAAGTTTTGCTGAAATTCTTTGAAAGTAAAAATTAGGATAATATTTAACATAGAGACTTTTAAAGGGTTTACATTTTAAAATTCTATAAACTACTATAGTATCATACCAAAGATTTTTCTAAGGAAAGATATAATACTCACGCGAGTATTATATCTTAATCGTGTAATTCTATTTTGTATACAAAAACCAAGAGCGCCACATATATAGGGTAAATTTTCGGAACTATGTGTTGTTTATAATGTAAATTCATATTGAACTATGCACTTTTAAAATGAAAAATAATATACTTTAAATTATTATTTTTATTATGTAAACAAAGTGTTCATTACTAATATATAACAAAGCAATATGATGTCTTGGTTTTAAATGCTATAAATATATATGTGGCGAGTAAAAGCTAATTTATATTGTATGTAATTTAATAGAGCGATGAAATCATAGTAGTATGAAAATCGCTGTAAACATAAATCGATTTCTATATGAGCGGCATGTATGAATACTAATCACGTTGCATAGACATAAGGAGTATTATATCTATTCTTCGCAAAATCTTTGATCATACATTGAACACAGCTCATTCTAAAATATAATGCAATCAAATTGTTTGACAGTGAAATAAAACTACCTAAAAATAGTTAATCTGCGCCCAGTACTCTTTAACAGTATTCCGTAATAGATTGATCTTGTTATTTACCTTTACCATCTTATACTCATAGAATCACCTGTCATTGATCGAGAACGAGTTGAGTTCGTTCATCTCCGAAATCAACGCGAATTACGAAGACATCAAAATCATCGGATTAGGTTCTTCAATTAGTGAATTAGATCATTTATTAAATTATATATTATTATATATATATATATATATATATTAGTTTATATATTAGTTTATATATTATTTTATATATCGGTTTATTAACTAGATGTTTCATATTGTCGTATATGGTATTTCAGTGTATGTATTTAGACTATTAGATACCTATGGCCGCATTCACACTGCACTGCAATGATGGCGATATATTTACACTGAGGACTTAAGTTCTCATACACTTGTTATGTGCATCGAAGAAAGTGGATCAGCAATTGACGCACGCAATGCATGTAAAAGATAGATACGCGAACGGCATTTTCATGATAAATTAATAAAATGGCATCAGCGATTTTGATTGGATATTAGTCATATTACATAGGTCTACTACTAAAACAGTAGGTTTTTAGCTGATATATTATTATATATAATAAGGAGTATTTACCTTTAAAGATATATATATTATATATATATTATTTATATATATATATATATATAAATAAGGGTAATTGTCTCGACAAGCAGCAATGCTTCTACAATTACCCAGGTACTTGTACCTAAATCTGATAATAATAATAATAATATATATATATATAATTTATTGTGATTATATGTTAATCAAATAGTATTATATCTTTCAAATACATTTAAATATAAAAAATTGAAACATAATGATGAATGTTGGTATGTTGTATTTTATATATTCAACTGTTATTTTTAGTAAAAATAATATATTAAACTTGATATAATTATCAATATAATTATAAATAAATAAAAATAATGTGAAATATATTAGTAGATTACGACTGCAGTGTCTTTATCGTAAAACAACATACACTAAACTCAATTATTCACTTTCTTTACATCGATTATATCAGTTTCGCCTAATATTAGTTTGAGATCTGGTCTAAATATTCAACTTTATCTCTCATATATAATTTATTATTTATGAACATTATATATATATATATATATATATATATATATATATATATATATATCTCATACAGTTATCAGAGATTCGAGGATTATGAAATACTTCGACGAAGATTTGGACAACATTGAAAAAAATAAATCTAATTTCAGTTACCATCAACATAATAATATATAATTTACTCTTGCATATAATAGCACTATGTTATTTATCAAAATTATACATATACATATTAGTGATGTATATGAATCTGAATAATTAATATCAGAATTAAAGTTATTTTTTGTTACCGAATTGAATAATACAAATTAAAAATTAAAAATATGAATACACCAAATTAATGTACAAATTAAAATACAAATACATATTTTATACCATCCCTGATATATATAACGTAAAATATATTAATATATGTATGCCATAATTATATAATTTATACTTTCTACTAATCAGTTAAATAAAATAGTCTAATATTAGTAAGATTGAATAGTACTATATATATATATATTACATTTATACTATATATGTAATGTTAATATTTAATTTCAGGAGGAATTCGTTTAATGAAATTCAGTGGTCTAATAAAGAAAACTACGAATTATACATCATTATCTCTTCAATATATAAGAAAATATTCAATTATGATGATACAATTAGCATGGTTAGTTTGGGAATGTGACATTGAAAACATATTATAAATAAAATATTAATTGATAAAGCAATACATTTCTAATTTTTTAATTATATTTTATTTATCACATCAATTCTTAAAATATCTCCATAAAATATCACCTATCCATCAGTAATATTTATCCTGTTCGAATATTAAAATGGGATTATCCAATGTCATCAGAATTCATCAATAATAGGTTAGTAAACCGGCATGTATTCATATTTCTCAATGATATTCATTATATATATACATATATATTATGTTTATATATATATATATATATATATATATTATGTTTATATATATATATATATATATATATATATATATATATACATATATATTATGTTTATATATATATTCTTATTTCCATTAATATTTTAATTGATATAAGGTATACAAATATATTTTTATAATTAAATTATTATATGAGAAAATTATTTATTGACTTAAAAAATTGGTTTAACGTTTATAATATGCCCTCCGATAGCAAATATACATTATGATTATGCAATGTAATAATACCAAGATAATAATAACCCAGTAAATCAAATTTAAAAATAATTTGCAAAAGTGTTAGAAAATTTGGTAGACAAATTTTTTGATAATATTGGCACATAATTTTTAGAATTTAATAAATATCTAGTCTATAATCAACACATTTGCAATTCAAAAATAAATGAATTAGAGAATATAATAAAAATTAAAGATATGGTTATATATTTATATAAATTTATATAAATATATAACCTATCTATAATAAATATATTAATATATAAAATAGATATTTCAAATAGATACTTCATTGAATGATTCAAAAATTATTTCAAATGAATAAACAGTGGTGTAATAAACAGTATTGATGTGTTTTTGCATACTTATCGTCACTTATTTTCCATTGAATAACCATTAATAATGTTAAATAAAAAATATGCATATCAATTTATTTAAATAAAAATAAATTTTAAGATTTTTTATCTATTTTATATTTTGTTCGTTATTCATAAATAAATAATAGAAAGTAATTTTTTTAAATTTTAAACATTTATTGCAATAAAATTTATATTTTAAAATGTAATTAAATCTATTAATATATTAATTAATTTATATTAATATATGATTTGATAGATAATAATAAGATTTACAAAATTCTTGTTTTATTTTCAAAAATTACAATTTTTTATATTAATTGCAAATTATTTTAATAATATTTTTAATAATAATTTTCATATATTTGAGTATATTATTTTCAAATATTTTACAAATGGTGCGTCTTATTTGCGAATTATTTTCATTTTCGAAAATAATTTGTACATATTATTTTCAAATATTTTATAAATTTATTTTCAAAAAATATACAGAAAGTTGCAAACTTTATGATTTTTTACAATAATTTTCTAAATTCATAAATAAATTATAAATATTTAGAAAATGTTGATTTACCGGTACTATTGTGATAAGCATCGCGAATTTCACTCGTAATAATCACATATATAATAAGCATACATAATTATATATGAATCAGTTGTTATAAATTACGATGGTAAATAAGTGCAAGTAATATATATATATATATATATATATATATATATATTTGTATGTAGGTAAGTAACACACATATATATATATGTTAATGTTAAGGAATATTTGAAATGAATAGAGTTTATATGATTTTGGTAGATGTGAAGAGAGAAAACCTAAGAAAATAGTGAATGAGCTTTGACTACAGAAATAGCTCATTCACAGCAATTAACGTTAAGTCAATATCCATGTATAGGAATCTAGATTTTGGAGGGAGGATGATATTTTATTATAATTAATGAACGTATACACTTCATGATAGTGTAGCACCGTATTTAGCTCCACTATATCAGTGGTTCCCTGTGGTTCACCATGACCCGTTTTTGATAATTTTTAATTAAAAAAAAAATACCATGACCCGATGATAAATTTGATTTTTTTATTATTAAACTTTAGTCATAAAGCGAATAATATAAACTATAATATATATATATGTAAATATTTTTAGAAATTGTTTCATGATCCAACAAAAAATATATAACACTATTACCACCTTCTCCAACGCCTCTAATGCTGCACCAATCCATGAACATTATTATTACTTTTAAGTCAATGGTTTAGAGATTATACTATATACTGATATACCCCGCTGTATTAGTTTCTAGATTTTTGAGAAAATATTTATCCTTATATAAAGATAGAGTCAATTCAGGTTTTGATAGAGATTATACTATAGATTTGAAATTAGGTATAGAAATATTAGAAGTTATTAAATATAAAGCGTCTGGATAAGTAGGTAAATCATCATTATTTATTATATACGTAGATATATATTATATAATATATATGTAGATTTATTGCGATGTGAAATTTCGAATTAGCTTGAAGGTCTATATGAAATGTACACAATTATTATTATATTATTAACAATGTAAATTGTAAATTGAAAAGAAATTTACAAGATAAATTATAAATTAATATATATATTAATATATATATTCATATCTCATATATCATATCTCATCTAACTATACAATTTTTAAAAACTTATAATTTATTACTATGATATAAATCAAATAATAATAATAATAATAATGATATGTATATATATATCAGAATGGGGTCGTGGGCTCAGTGGGACAAAAAATAGCTAGTAATTAATTAATTACTTACTTACTTATTTACTAGTAATATCTTATAAGCCAGAGATCCTGAAGTCGCCTCTAGTCGGTTCTTGTTTCTATCGTGTTTATCAATAACTTAATAAACGATAAATCAAAACACAAGAAAAAAAATGTTACTATTTATACAGTTATTTACATGTATAAGTCAATGACTTCTTGAGGGGTGCATTCGTATCCGCTATTTGTATTGTATTCAATATATATATATGAGATTTCAATAAATAATAATGATACATACATATATCTATATATGTTGTACGTTGCATTGCGAGTTTGGCCTATACATGTCTACATAATGTCTACAGATTCAAAGTCACCATGATGACAGATCACAATGAGTGCATCATACTGACGCCGTACTTTAGTTAGTAAGCCACGCCTCCACAATATAATAAGCCCCACCCCCATAATATAATAAGACACACCCCCATAATATTATTAGCCACGCCCCTATAATATAATAAGCCCCGCCCCCACAATATAATTAGCCCATATTCACCCTATCCTATAAAAATGTGTGTATGAAGTATGTATAGTAATAATACATACATACTTCCTGAGTGTCTCAGTTGGCTAATACACAGGTAGTAGGACGTGGGTTCAAGCACAGGTAAGGGGTTCAAGGACATATAAATAGGTCTTAAAGTAATATTTCGAAATGATCGTATATAATTCTTTATAAATAAAAATATCGGCTCTCTTTATACCATGAATGCCTTGATATGTGAGCAGATTCGAAGGGAAATAAAATAGCCGTGTACACACCGCAACATCAAGTGCAGTAACAAGTCGACGTCCAAAATCTATGAAAATTCTATTTTCAAGTAACAAGTCGCCATTCTTGTTGGTCGTTATGTGAACAGCTAATTTTCTCGGTAACAAGCTCAGTAACAAGTCGCCGCACTAGCGGTACTTGATGCTCGCTATCTGAACACCAATACTAATGTATACTGAGCATCAAGTGCAGTAACATTTCGCCATGCTTGATGCTAGCGGTGTGTACACCACTTTAGAGACATGTGGTTATAAGTGAAAACTTCATCGAAGTTCCTAGATAGGGTGAAAGAACGCCACCAATATAAAATATCAATAACAATAACAATACAATTGTTTATACAGACACTTAAATAACAGTAATGAAACAATTATCTAATAATACTAATGAATAAACACTCCGAATAAAGTGATCTATAGACAGTAATATTAACTGTAATGTTATGAACAAAACACATCTACTATATTAATACTTCTCTAATACGAATTTAACATACCAAAATTTGTATTATTAAATTATAAATAAATTCAGTATTATTATTTTATTTTGTTGAAGTCCTTTAATTCTATCCAGGAACTTAGATTAATTGTTCACTTATAACCATATATGGCTCTAATGTCCCTTCGAAGCCGATCTATTGATAACGAATTCACGGTTTAAATGAGAGCATTTTAAGACCTATTTTATTGGTCCGAGCGAGGCTTGAACCCGAGTCCTACTGCTTGTGTATCTGACGCCTTAGCCAACAAAGCCATACAGGCAGTTAAATGATGTTAAATACATTAATATGTATACGTGTATATATTAATTACGATATAATATTTAATGATAGTAATAATGATTAGCATACATGTTTTCAAAAATTGAATTAGATATGAACATGATATACCTATAATATATTGCATTATATACGAACATATACGATAAACACCATTCTAAACTCATTGCACTAGATATAAACAACCTAAACAAGATGGACGTGAATATGTACGAATACATCGTGGCCACTATGAGAAGTATTTTCTCGAGGGACAACTTTCAGCAACTTCTCGAATCTATTCAGTGTTGTTCCCAGGTTATTATGCATCGATAGACATATTGGTTAAGGTACATACAGACATGTAGGTTAAGGTACATACAGACATGTAGGTTAATGTACGTACATACATTTAGGTTAAGGTACATATAGACATTAGGTTAAGGTATATATATAAATATATAGATAGGTTACCTATGTACGATAGTAGATATTATTTATACTTTTTCTAATTCCTTGAATACGACCTCCAAAATAGCTATTGTTTCTAGATCCATCACCACTAAACTAGATTTACTTACATAAAAACTAGAACTAAGATTACTCGACAGCACTGTATTCCTCTACTTTTCTAACTACGGTTATCTACAGTACTTATATAACTAAAATAATACTCAAATAAGCCAAGAATCATACCTCTCCCTAATACTCTTCTGCATCTACCTACTACCTTTTAGTAAACTGATCACAGTATTTCCTTCCGTCAAGTGTTATGGAATATGTAAATCAATAATGTTAATACATTTATTTATTTTTTATTAATAGTTTTGTCTTCTGTTTTATGTCATTTTTAATATCTATTTTCTATATTTAATAAATTATATTATTATTATTAAGTACAAATTTATAGATGACATTGAAATAGACGCAAACTGATACCAATCATCCAAAATAACCCTACAATCCTGCCATATGATTAATAATTACCCATATATAATATCTCTACTATTTAACATTAATATCACCTACTTATTTATTGATTATTTCCAAACACCTACCAGCTTAATATTTCCAGATTTAGGTCATACAATTATCTCACCACTACATCCACATATATAGGAATGTATATTAATAATAAACTGATATGCCGCATTGTACACTTGTCTGTACTAATTATTATTTTTATTTATTGTATTTTATATATTATTGTTACACTATAATAATTTTATAATTGAATTAGTGTTTAAATAAAATCATCATCATTATATTACATAAACATCTATCCACCTTAAAAGCCTCGGCATTCAATCATTCTCTTTAAACATACATACCTACATTACTACCCTTATCGCTAACTTTCATAAAACTTTAATTATCTCTCGCTAACACTACTTTAGCCTATTGCCTATGTGACAATAACGGCATCTACTTACGACTATACTATAAGCAGCTTTACGGCACAGTCCAATATCGATATAATATTAATGGCAGTACATATTTAGTTTGCAAATGAATAAATATAAGATATATTTTACTTAATCTTTGAAAAAAACCTACCAATGAATAGTATTTATTTACGAATATAGAATGCATACAACCAGATTAATAAGTACCTTCATATCTGCAGCTGTACCTAGAGATATGCTTGTCTCATTCTCGCCCTTATTAAATAAATATTATATATTAAATATAATATTAAAAAAAATAAAATATAATTATAAATATATTATCAAAAAATTAAAATATATCATTATATATTAATCTTACACCGCCATAACAGAATCTGATCACACTGATGACAGAGATAAGCTTGAAGCTTATCTTCATGAACAATCTCGTCGTCACTCTGATGCACATTAACTCTAAACACATCATGGAATTTGGTGATAAAAGGTACAATACGCTAGATCTATTTATAATATTTATTAATTAACACTCATTTATAAGACAACTATTTTGTTAAAACTAATACTTTTTTGTGTGATATTTATTCAGTTGATATAATTCATTTTTATGTTCAAAAATATATTATTATATTTTCCTTTATATTTGTGTATATCTATTGAACACATTTGAAAATATCTCGATGTTTGTATTTGTATCACCCCAAAATTATTTAAAATCTAAATATAATACAGCACTATATATATAATTGTATACTATATAATAACTGTATATATTATATACTCTGTAATAAAACATTATATAAATAATACATAAACTATAAGAACTCTCTGAATATATAATTATGTGTGTTTATCAACAATATAAAATCTCAGTCTTATTTTGAATTGTTAGAACAAATAAGTTTAACACTAATATTGTATTCATATCTATAAGATAAAATACATTTTATTGTAATCGTTATAAGAAAAAAAAACAATAGACGGACAAATAAAATAGTCAGAAGACTTTCGAGGGATTTACCTTAATAATAATTTGACTTCTATAATAATCTATAAAAGATAAGATAATCACTATTACTACTATTACTTCTCGTGTGTTTCAGTATAAAAGTGAACTACACGACCAAGAACATGGACTTCATCATGTCCTTCCACATAGACTACGAATGTATCACCTACAGGGTGAAGAGGATATATCACGGAACCGAGTAAGTAACTCGTATCTCCTAGTACAGGGTAACAATTCAGGCTTTACGGCTCATCCAATCAGATTGCTTTATAGTTGTAATATAATAATCAGATTGGATGTCCATGACAGACTAATATTAATATCTACTAACTATACGTAACAAATGAAATACTTATTCTCCCTATATTATGAAATGTGAACTTCTTCTTTAAAAACTACCTAATTCTAATTAATTAAACATATACTTATCATACATTATCCTAGAACGGTACCACACCAGGTAAATATTGTAGCTTCTCCCAATAGCTAACTTTGTAGTTACCACAACCTATAGGTAACTAAATGTAAGTAACTTACACCTATAAGTAACAACCATATGTAATCAATAATTCTATATACTCTATAGAGATTAACTTTCATATTTAATAATATTAAATTAATATTTAAATATTTGACCTACATTCAACATAACACAGCCGTCAGAAAATTAATGAAATTCTAGAGGATTTACCGAATGAAATGTATTATTATTCCAAAGCATTGAATAACTACATCGACTAAAACAAACTCATATATATATATAACATCTTCAGTATTTCTATTACACATATATATTCATCTTATAACTATATATATATATCTATATATATATATATATATATATTACTTATTTATTGATCTCATATTAATTAATATTATTTATTATATTAACTACATTGTATCTAATCATTGAAAATTTCGTATAAATTTTCGTATCGCATAATTAATAAATATAATTTAAAATATATATCTGTACATTTATTCAATTATTTCTATATTTACATTTCCTATATTTAAAATATCATATATTCTTGATTTCACAACAAGAATAAAAAGTCTGCGCAGTACAATAATAATACGATGTACGAATACTACACTCATAGAATAGGGAGGTGGAGGGAAATTGAATCGTAAAATTAATAAATATATATACGCTCTCGATCGTGATTAGGGAACGAGGCGTGTGACACTGTGTGACGAGTGACAGGTGTGGGAGGGGGCGTGGCTAAGCATACACTACACACATTCGTGTGTATAATGTAAACGCTAGCCGGCAGTAGCGAGGGCGGGCTGCGGACTTCATCACGATATCTTGTCGTGAAGCTTCTGCAGACGAGACCGCTTTTTCCGGATCATCTCCCGTAGTCTGTTGTTCTCGAGCTGTAACGGGGCGCGTTAGGTAACTTATCATATGCGTAGTCATCATGTATTATAAGAACAATTTAATTCTTTTATAGTTTATATTTATTTATATATGTTTTCTCGTGAAGAGCTTAACAAATAGATTAATTATTTCTTGTTATCGCCGATATAAATGCGCATTTAAGATACAAATAAAAATGTAATTACAGCTGGGTAAAGTGTTATAAGGTTTCTCATTGAATTTGGGTACAAAAAGCATTAATCTCATAATAATAATCATAAAGTAAATTTTATTTAAAAAGAACATTTAGAGTGATACTAATTAATTGATATATATATATATACTAGGCGGTCGGGGCCCGGCTTCGCCCGTGATTGATCGTAACGTTCACTTTGTGATATACTTGGGAATTTGTATTAATATGTTTATAAAGGTTCAATCGGGAAGTAATGTACTCGGGAAGTGATGCAGCTAAAAAAAACCTACACAAATTAAAACTTAACCCAACCTAACCACAACAGTGAAAATATACTTTTATTGGCTAACTCGGGAAGTAATGCAGCTACAAAAACCTATACAAATTAAAACTTAACCCAACCTAACCACAACTGTGAAAATAACAATATAAAAAAATATGCTTTTATAGGGCTCACTCGAGAAGTAATTCAGCTAAAAAAAACCTCCAAAAATTAAAACTTAACCCAACCTATCCCTAACAGTGAAAATATACTTTTATAGGCTCACATGGGAAGTAATGCATCTAAAAAAAACCTACACAAATTAAAACTTAACCCAACCTAACCACAACTGTTAAAATAACAATATAAAAAAATATGCTTTTATAGGGCTCACTCGAGAAGTAATGCAACTAAAAAAAACCTCCACAAATTAAAACTTAACCCAACCTAACCACAACAGTGAAAATATACTTTTATAGGCTCACTCGGGAAGTAATGCAGCTAAAAAAAACCTCCAAAAATTAAAACTTAACCTAACCTAACCACAACTGTGAACATATCCTTGTATAGGCTCACATGGGAAGTAATGCATCTAAAAAAAACCTACACAAATTAAAACTTAACCCAACCTAAACACAACAGTGACAATAACTATAACTAAAAATATCAATGACCACATACACACATATATATATATATATATATATATATATATATATATATATATATATGCTTGTATATGCTCACTCGGTATGTATTGCATATTTTATTAGTTATATATCGCATAATAATATTAGTTAACAGATATGAGCGTCCTTATTTTAGATAAAAATAGTATTTTAAGTGGGAAAATCTATGAAATATATATAAATCATAAATATTAACAGTGTATATATTCTACGAACCTCGTAAAACACTTTTTATAGAATTTATAATGCATTTTTTTTTAATTTACATAAATAACATAGATAAATTTAAATATCTTATAAAAATAACGATGTAATATGAATACATACAAATTGCTATATTCGCTTATCCCCCGAGGTGATGGATATGTAACTATGTTCAAATCATATATATAATCAAACAAAAATATTAATTTGTATTACTTAATACTATATTATAATGTTTATTTAATGTCTGTCAAAAATTATTGAGTGTTATTTAACATAATTATAATTAATGAAATCATATTTATATGGCATTACAATACTACATTAACATAAAGATTCTGTCTATTATATTAAAGGGATATGTCCATGGGGTGGCCATTTTGTTGAATTTACATGTATAGAGATAGAGAACATATTGCCTCAGTTTATCGAGTGTTTCTTAAAAACTATTTATTATATTAATATAAATTTTCATAAAACATAAAAAAATATTTTATTCAATAAAACTACTCTTTAATGTGTAGTCTAGTATATATGAAAAAATGGTATCCAAAAACAATCTATAATTCACATAAAAAACATGTTTTTATCTATAATTATTACACTGTATCGGCCTAGCACACACTACACAGCAAGATGCATTCCTGTAAACGTCGTCACGCTCTATCGAACAACGTATGGTGTTCGCGTCTATATAATAATCAACGCACGCCTATGTGTGTGCATCCACCTGTATATATATAACCACGTTATTACTATCTCGACACAAATTAATAAATTATGTTGTTCATTGTTCATTGTTAATATACGTAATCTATTAAGTAGAATCTAACTAGAATCCTACAACACATATATTATTTACGCTAGGTATGTATACATTAGAGTGGCCACAGAAAAAAATATTTTACCGTTTTTAATAATTGTTAGTGTTATATAGAGAATATAATATGAATAATTACAAAGAACAATATTATAAAAATATAATCAAATAATTCTTGATTCATTTTATAAATAAAAAAAATATTTTTGTTTATATGTATACAAATATATATGTAATATAGTATATATAGAAAACGTATTCTTTGCAAAGATGTATTTATATAATGTGAATTTGAAACCAACAAAATTGACTCAATACAATGAATAGTTCTATTATAAACGGTATTTGAATAACCTTATATATTTCTTATCTACTACATGTAAAATGTCGCTAAACTGGGACCTTAACTTCACACCCTTAACATTTATTTTTGTTAAATAAAAATGAGATAAATATCTATAATCCTAGAGACAACAAAATAAAAAAATATATATTTTACATGTATAACAATAGAAATAATTTGTTTCTATAACTAATGTGTCCCCTTAATTAGAAATATATTTACATAAATTGATAGTAATGTATGTCTAGTATATATAACAATAGAAATTTGCTGAATTCAATGAATAGTATAATGTGAACGATATTTATATGCAGAACATACTATGTACATTTGTGACACACATAACTGCCTGTGTGGCTCAGTGGCTAAGGCGTCAGACGCACAAGCAGTAGGACACGGGTTCGAGCCTCGCCCGGACCATTAAAATAAGTCTTAAATTAATATTTAGAAGTGATTTTATATAATTGTGTATAAATAAATGATTGGCTCTAGTTAAAACCATGGATGCCTTAACACGAGAGCGGCTTCAAAAGGACTTAGAGCTATATAAGGTTATAAGTGAAAATTTCATCTAAGTTCCTGGAATGGCATGAAGGACTCCACCAAATAACAATAACAATAATACGGGGGATGGAAGCAATAGCCTACACTATCATAGAGGGCTAGAGCAGTGATCTGGCTAACCTCTTGCTCCTGTTTCTTGTCCTCCAGGTTAGAGATGCTAATCTTCGTCACCGTGATCAACTTCACGTTATCGAAGATGCCCTTAGTATCGTTGGTCGGTCGCCTGCGCGGAGAGTAAAGATTAGAGATGTGTACGGTACTATCAGTGTGTAGTACTACTACTTCTACGGAGTGCTAATGGTAATAGGCAATATTCAATATGCATAAAGTAGCTAAGTTATCTATTTAATAAATCAGAATAAATATATGTATCCATTAAATTACAATGTAAATTAAATCTCAACCAAAAGTGGATATCATTAATTTACAGTTTTTATCTATTATTTATTCAAATCATCAGTATAGATTGAAGCATATCATAGGTTATTAGATTTGTGGATCAAAAAACCATTGTTTATTTGGTTTCTTTATATAACATTATTGATAAATATATTAATTTAATACTATAGTATCATTTAATATTAGTATCAACATTATTAATAATAGTATAGATTATATATATATATATATATTATATAAATTATACCATGGATAATATGAAAAATATAATATAATTAATAACAATTTACTTCATAAAAATAAAATTGTTGATAAATATATTAAATATAGTTAATCACATATCACTCTGTAATGATTAAAGACAATCATATAACCTAGTCACCTGACAACAAGTTAACACTGCCACCTGGAGAGTTACAGGGTTGTTCAGTTTTTTATATACAATTATTGAGTATTAATTTCAATAATATATTATAATTTAATATTAGTATCAATATTATGAATAATAGTATATATTATGTTTATTATATAAAATTATTCATTTAATTCACACGACGCCCGCCTCTCTATGTATAGATATAGCAAATAATGGGTCTACGCAAAACTAGGCGCGCAGATTTCTATTCATTGAATTAAGCTAATTTTTGTCATATTCTATTCATGAAATGTATACACATACTATTACAGGACGTAATTTTTATAATATATATTATATAACATATATATATATATGCACACATTTTTATTTTTTAATTTACGGAATTTCTATAGAAATTGTTATTTTTTGCAACTATACATATATAAATTTAGAAAATTACGCCTGTAATAGTATTCATATATATGTTATTTATATAATGCAATAAAAAGTAGTAGAATACATATACTAGTTTTTGTTATACCTAAGTTTATACACACATACCTAGCGCGAAATAATTATTCTGAGAAAACAGCATTTGAAAGTTGAAAGTATACATATCTATTGATAATATAACAATATAGAAATAAATTTTATGGCATTTCTAGATTGAATTCGCAGCTGATATTTATACAGATACTAAAACACACTACATTTATTAATATTATGGAATAAAAAATAAATACAAAATAATTTTTTTTTTATCATTTTGAACACTGGGACATCCCCTTAAAAAGCCTGGCCGAAATAAAAATATAATTATGGAAATAATTACCGAATCTTTGTATAAATAATATTACAATACTTTTTAATATAATATATACGAAATATCTAATAATAACAACAGAAGTATTTATTACAAATAACATAATTTATAATAATTTATTAATAACAATTATTTAATAAATAAATAACCAATATTCTAAACACAACAAAACCAAATAAACACGTATTTTTTATTTTTTTTTAGGATTAAGCTAAGTAATGCTGTCATTATTAAAGAAAACATATTTACTATTAATTCAAAAAAAAAATGTAATATTATAATATGTATAATGATTTTTAAGATCTAGGTATATCTTGGAATATTTACATGTAAAATGCATTTATAATACTAATTAAATTAATATTTTAAGGTCTGAATACTATTATATTTTATTTATAAATCATATAAAGTAATAATAAATGTTGTTTAAATAGGTTGTGATATTCAATATGCATTAGTTTGTAATACCTTTATACAATATGAATTAGCTAGACAAATGGAATTTAAATATAACTGTTATTGTTATCCAGGAGCTTATATTAAGTTTTCACTTATAACCATATAGATTTAATGTCCCTTCGAAGCCGCTCTCATGTTAAGGTACCATGGTTTAACATGATATTAATAATTATTAAAATAAACAAATACAAATTAGTAATTTTATTGTTCACATTTATTAACATATTATAACTACATGAAACTGCAGTTTCCAACTAATATTATTATTATAAATTATAAACAAATAAGTATACGATTTGGGTTAATTGTTTATGTGCTGATACAATAGTTGTTCATATCAAAATTTAAATATAATATCTAAGTAAATTTGACTATATAAACTGTAAATAATTCTATTAATTAAATATTATATTTAATCATTTTTATTGTATAAAAATTAATGTTATTAATATAGTGCTATTTTATAATAAAAATATAATTAAAAATGCATTCAATCTTATCCCACCCACTGTTCCCATTATATTCAGACATTATTGACCTATCGCTATCGACTAGAACCATCTCTGAATGACTAACATATTCTATAATATGTCCATTCTAAAAAATCAACTGTAAACAGAAATATACTTACACATTACCGTCCTATATTACAAATCACAACACTGACCAAATCACTTTGTATTAACACCAGAACAGATCATATTTCAACGGCTCGTATAATACAATGTTTTATTTTTATTTTACTTCTCCGTTTATTTCTTGTATCGTGTCGTTTTGTCTTACTATTATCACATTTATATATTTTGTTTATATATGTTATATAATTATATGTTTATATATAATTATAACTTTCTTTATATATAAACAGTAATTCAATAAACTGTTGATCTATCTATCTATCTATACATATGATACTGCTCCACTACTTTAGTAACAACGAATCTACTCTATACAACACAACACTCTTTTAGAATGAACCACGTCACTGGTATGAACCTTTTCTCGATGTACATGCTTCCACAATCTAATCTCATTAACGACTTACCTAACATCCGATACACTATGTGCACTGATGATTAAGACCCTGTATTAATATATCTAACTTCACAGAACTACGCATGTACTTATATTAAATACACCATAGTTACAAAACTCGACAAAGACAAAAATACTTAACGTACCTTCTAGATCAATAGTCCAAAGTTCCCAATATTTTACATCGACAGTGTTCCACTAATACCCGTATATAAAGTTAAATATTTTGGTATCACCTTAACTTCTTCCCTGTAGTCGACTGATAACACAACTACACAGTTATATTGATTAACTGACCACGACCACCTAATAATAGATCAATTAGAACTACTCTCACACTGAAACCATCAGATTACGACACATCTGTATTATAACCTAGACAGCTAAACGTTTCTTACCATTTCCCTGCAGGTTAGTGACTATAAAACCATCATAGAATATAGAATCCTCACTACCAGTCTAACTTACTCTCTTCATAACTGGTTTATCCCGAAACCAACTAACTGTAGACTCAGCTCTGCCATCCTTTCTCCGCTCAAACCACAAGATTATCAAGTATCGTGAGATTCGGAGAGGGATATCAACTCCTGAATAGCCTGACAAATTAATTTATAAAACTAGACTTAATAAAACTACACTATAGTAGAGTAGTATAATACCTTATCTCTCCCATTATTGTTATTGTTATAATTATTAGTAGAATTATTATTATTATTATTGTTATTTAATATACCAATACTAATAACACTTCCAAGAATATTTATTTTATAAATAAATACATTCACTCATACGATAGGGGATCTTTAACACAATCAATTACGGAAAAAGTTATTTTATACATTTTTTATTAATATTTAACATATATCATTCATATATATTTTATATATAACCTTTCAGATGATTATATTGATTATGAGTTATTGAAAAATAATATTTTATAGAGATAGAATATAATAGTCATTTTTGAGTGAAGTAATTTTCTAATGTAATAATAGTAAATCCTCAATAGTAATTAAAATATTTAGTAATTTTGATATTCATTTTACTCAGAATAATTATTTTTCACTATCTATGTGTATTTAAAAACATGTTTAGCCTCTTATTGTATATATTTAATTCTAATTTTTCTTATATACATATAAATAATATATATATATATATTATTCTATCCAAATAGGAGTATTCAGCTTTGTATTCATATATATGATTATATTGATGAAATTAAGTATAAAATTATTACCTTTTTTCAAGACTATTAATGATATATATATATATATATATATATATAAACTAAACATAATGCCAAAGAAATGTTGGCAATTAGCCAGGTAGTATTTAAAAATAAATGTTTAGAGTGACATCACTTTCGGCCTATTTACTCGTAACTCCCACAATGGCGATATTTGTAAAGATCCCCTTAAGCGTGATATTGTATTAGTAAACATAGAGTACATACTGTGTACAGACTATGTACAGATTGTGTACCGATTGTGTACAGATTGTGTACAGACTGTATACCGATTGTGTACACACTAACCACGCCGTCGTGCCCTCCTTGTCTACGTTCTCGTTCACCAGACGATCGAGGATCTTCAATTTCTCTTCGATTTTATTCTTGTTGATGATGAGCTTACATTCATCCTGATGCGATGAGGTCAGGGGTCAGTGAACGCACGCGAGCAACGCATTAAGTTTATTGTCGTTATATAAGTAATACGTCGGTCAATAGTTTAAATGTTTATTGAATACATTTACAATAAATGTAGATAATGACTATTAATTTATAATATTGCTGTAGCTAAATAGATTGGATAAATAATGGCTCAATTCGATCTATATATAAAATAGATTTATAGCAAATCTATCCACGACAATTTTTCTTATAGAACGCGTATTCAATACCAATCGTAGAATTTTTCAATGGCTATTTTATACATATATGTTGCGCACATAAACCATTAAACATCATTGCGATAATATTCGTTTAATTCGAGAGTCGTGTATTCTTGTGAAACTCACACTCAAATTAATAAAATAACGTAAGTATTAATCCATATAAAGGACTATACAAGTGTACTAAGTACTATATATTATATTATATACACATATATAGTATAGATTATATTATATACATGTATATGGTATATATATTTTTTAATTGTTTTCAAATTATTTTATAATGGTGGTTTTAACAAAAGCTAATCACTTTTGTAAACACAATAAGATAACTTCTAAATATTATTATAAGATCTATCAGATTGAACTATAGTTTCCTACTATCCGTGTGTATACGACTATATACCTTAGCAAACTTAACTATACACGTAGTTTTTAAATATATATATATATATATATTGGGCCTCTCACAGTTATTTATGAGATGTACAAGTCTATGACTTCTTGAGGGGTCCATTCGTATCCGCTATTTGTATTGTATTCAATATATATATATATGAGATTTCAATAAATAAATATTATATATATATATATTCTATTATGTCCTATAGACGCAGTGCAGGTAATACGTTACACTATTACTAATGGAGAGTTGAGTGATCACATACATCGATGGCCTCCTGGAGTAGCGTGCAGAACTGATCGTAGATAGACTTCAGATACGCCGGGTTCTTCTTATAAGCGGAGGCGTATTGCTTTCGGAACTGTTGGAATCTGTCGTAAAGGTTCGGGCGTAAACGTAGTAGTACTCCGGTAGGATGCGAATAGTGTATATATGTATATGTAGTAGTGTGGAAATGTAGTGTGTGGCGGGTGTTGTACTGTTGCGAGTGTTGATCGGATGATTTCAGCTAGCCAATCAGTGAGCCCGATTGGCATTAATACGCTCGAGATCTGCGATTAATCGAAATACTGGTCAGCCAACGAATCGCATGAATACTTAGTACTAGGTAGTACTACTTAGTACTAGTACTTAGTACTAGTACTTAGTACTAGTACTAAGTACTAGTACTTAGTACTAGTACTTAGTACTAGTACTAGGTAGTACTACTTAGTATTCTTCTTAGCATCTCGATAAGTAAAGTCGGTTGACATGGCTATATATAAATATGCTATAGAATAACGAATCATTGTATATGACATCTGTAAACTTTTCAAGTTGATTATTTGGAGATATAATCATAATGAAATAATGATATACATGTGAATTATACAATATACATGTAAAGTATACAATATACATATAGTATAGGTCCTATGTATTACTATAAACTACCGGCGTGGATCTAAATATTAGATAGTTGTAGTGCGGCGGGGATCGCTCGGGGGGGAGTGGTGTAGTGTGTATAATAAATCGCTCGATAGATATATGTGAGTAGCTAAATGAATACGCTATACTTAAGGTGTGGTCGGTGTAGCACGGAAAGCAGGGCAGACTATCGTTGTATCTATGCAATGTATTAACTGAAAGTCAATGTATTAACTGACCGTCCACCTGTCCTGCTACAAAAATCACAATTTTACTACGTAACAATTACAAATTATTTTCAGTACGTTTCAGTATGATGTATGATTCATCTAGATATAGCAATTCTATCTATAAAATCAGTTTAGCTTACATATCTCATCGTATCGATGTCTGTATGTATATATGTATATAAACATATATACCTATCAATCAATTTGTTGTTCAATATCCGCACGTGCCAACGTCACACCACGACTAGCTATGATTTAGATAGACACCGGTCGCCCAGTAGAAATTATCATACGTACATAGCCAGTACTTTATGTAAGAAATTTAATTAGTCGCATTGTTTATAAATTAAATGTATTCATGGTAATCGGTATGAATTTCATGTAATACTATGAATGGTATTATTATCGGTGCTAATTAAAATAGAATCGCGCAAAATCTATAAATAGCTAGAGACAGTTCTATATAGATCATGAAATTGCATATACATTTTATATATACTTAATTTATATTACTTATATATAATATATTCTATATAGAAATGTATTTTTTATATTTTATTTGTTAAACTTTATTTTTTACTATTTAAAAAATATCAAACAGATAACTATGCCGCCGATTCTATATAAATATAGATGTTTAAGCTGTACAAATATAATAATTATGAGCATATAAGATGCACTTCCAATTCAGTGACTTATTTAGAACCACCTCTCTTGATATTCAGATAGTTCTCGCGTTTCTATTTATAAATATTTGCAGCCTTAACTCTGCTAACTCATATATATATATGTATATATATATATATATATATATGTTGTACGGTCGCCGTATAGACGTAGTACTGTTATCCACAGAAGAAAGAACAACTGTGTTTCTATTTTAATCAACTTTATTCAGTATCAACCTATATAGGATAATATGTAATAATAATAATAATAATAACAATAATATAATAATAATAGTTTACCGTGTATGCGGGTTCGTCGATTCTATATTAGTTAGTAAATAACTGACACTATACGTTTGGTGTCCAAAATTAGAATGAAACAAATAACATAAACGCGAATCAATATTTACTGAACGCGTTCCACTCCAGTGCATCGGATAGTGGCAGTGTATTTATGGAATACCGATTGCGATAGCTACAATATACGTTCGCAGTCGAGGCGCTCTTATACAATCTAAACCTATCATGACTCACTCTATAACATCCACCCCTACTACAAAAAAAAATTTTGCCCCAACATTTTCATACTACACTACTTAAATGTCACCTTTCTAAAATTCCTTCTATTCTCAACCCTTTTTAACCCCCCTCTCATTATCATATATGCAGACGTATCTCTTACTTTACCTTCTACCGTCCAACTTACATCGCCCCAAATATTCGCTAATTTCCGCCTGCCTAATACTCTATTTTTTACTAATACCTCACACCCAACTTCGAGATCATCACTCGATTCCTTCTTACCTCTATTAGTTACCCCTAGTAATTTGAGAACCCGCCGGTTAATTTCACCCATCTTTTTACTCGTCTCCCAAACCCAATCACTTTCTACATTTCTCCTACTTAAACCCATCTGTGTGTCTACCGGTAGATTTTCCTTCCGGCCAAACATCAGAAAGAATGGTGAAAACCCTGTGGTTTTATGCGGAGTGCAGTTATAAGCATGAATTAATTTCGGTAGATGTATTGGCCATTGACTTTTGTCCTCGCTACAAAGAGTCCTTAACATAGTAATTATTGACCTATTCATTCGCTCGCATTGACCATTACCCTCCGGATGATAGGGACTTTTCCTACTCTGTCTTATACCAAATAATTTGCAAATCTCTCGAACTACTTCTGATTGGAAATTCCTCCCCTGGTCCGTATGTATCCTTAATGGGATCCCATAGCAGAAAATCCAATCATTCATCAATATCTTTGCTACTGTTACGGCCAATTGGTTCCTAGTGGGTACTGCCTTTGCTAATTTTGTATATGCGTCGGTAATAACCAAGACGCTATCTCTTCCATCTGAAGCCTTATCTAATCCCACAAAATCTAGAAATACTAATTCTAGAGGTCTAGATGCCACTAGTGATCCCATCTCTACTCTAGGTATTCTACCTTGCTTCGATATCTGGCATACTTCACACTTTAGTATATATTCCTTTACATCTTTATATCTACCTTTCCATGTATATCTACTATTTATCAGAGATACAGTACGGTCTATCCCCTGATGCCCATTCTTATCATGTAATCCTACTAATATTTCTTTAATCATTACCCTTGGCACTACTAGAACATCATTACCATTCTCTCTACCCATGTATAATATACCATCTATTATTCTATAGTGTCCTTTCGGATGTCCCGACTCTAATTCCCCTATAATCTTACTTAAGTCTCTCTCTTCTAACTGATATTTCCTTAACTCTTCTTTACTAATATCCTGTACTACCTTAACCTCAGTAACCTCTAGGTCATCTTCATATAATATCATAATATCCTCCCCTTCTACTTCACTACTTCGTTTCCTAGACAATGCGTCGGCCACCTGATTTAAGCTTCCTGCTCTATACTTTATATCTAAGTCAAACGGTGCCAATCGAGCTACCCATCTTTGCTCTAATGCTGTCAACTCCCCTTTCCTTGATATATACGCCACAGCACTATTATCCGTAGCACTTGGATCCCATTAAATAATGTCTGAATTTATCAGATACTGCCCAAACTATCGCTATAAACTCTAGTTTTTTTGAAGAGTAATTAGCTTTATTTTTCTCCCCTGTACTAAGAGTTCTACTCGCGAATGCTATTGTTCGTAATTTACCATCTATTCTCTGACTTAACACGGCCCCCAGACCAACGTCAGAGGCATCGGTCTCTAAAATAAAGGGAAACCCATATTTTGGTAAACTTAGTACCGGTGCCTCTATAATCTTTGATTTTAAAGATTTCATGGCCACCTCACACTCATCATTCCATTCTAAATTAATTCTCCTACTTCTCCTCTTAGAAATCCTACCCTTCCCCTCTCCAGACTTAGTTAATAACGTTAATGGTGACATTAATGTTGAATATCCCTTAATAAATTTCCTATAATAAGACCCTACTCCTAGAAAAGATCTTAATTCTTTTAAATTCCTTGGCCTAGGCCACTCACTAATAGCCCGTGTTTTCTCCTGATTAGTCCTAATCCCATTTTCCGAAATATTCATACCCAGGAATGTAATCTCCCTCATAAACAGTTTACACTTACTACTATTAAGCCGTAGTCCCACCTTTTCTAATCGTTTCAATATTATCTCTACATGTTCTACATGCTCTTCGTATGTTTTAGAATATACCACAACATCATCTAGGTAGCACACCATAAACTTAAATATCTCCTCCCTAAATAAATTAGACATGATTCTTTGGAAAGTCGCGGGTGCGTTAACCAAACCGAATGGCATCCTAGTGAATTCATATAGGCCCCATGGCGAACTAAATGCCGTTTTATGTTGGTGTTTCACATCTAATCTTACTTGCGTATAAGCTGATTTAAGGTCAAAGCATGAAAATATTTTAGCACCTTCTAAAGATTCCAATGAATCATCTACCCTTGGGATGGGATATGCATCCCTGACAGTTTTAGCATTTAATTTACGATAGTTTACGCAAAGTCTCAGATCCCCATTACTTTTTTTTACGACTACTAAAGGACTGGCATATGCGCTCTTTGACTTAACTATAACTCCATCTCTACACCATTCCTCTATTTGCATTTTTACCGGTCCAACCTCCGTCGGTACTACCCTTCTATATGGTTGAGCTACTGGAACTTCGTCAACTGTCCATATTTTATGGGTCTCTACATTAGCACACCCTAACTGACTACCTTTCCTCACAAATAAGTCCCGATAGCGATCAATCAGGCCTTTGATCCCCTTCCTTCTACTTCTTATATCGCAACCAATATGTATATCTAGACCCTTATCACATTCAACTACTACTTGATTACTACCTAATTCCCAGTTACTATACTCGATCATTGCAAGAATATTCATCCCTAATATACATACACCGTCTGTTTTCGTAACTACCAATCCTACTCCTTTTAATACCTTTCCCCATAGCTCTATATCTACCATGACATTGCCATAATTATGTACTCCCATGCCATTAGCTGCCTTTAATCTTAGCTGTGGGGATTCTATTACCTCTAGCCCTAACTCCTTAACTATTCTATATGGAATTATTGATACCTGACTTCCCGTGTCAACTAAAAACTGTACTACCCTCACTTTCGTACCTACACTAATCTTAACCCCTGCTCGCGGACAACCGCCTATTAACCAGGAATTCGACCTATTCTCCATCCCCGTAACCTGACCTACTGAGATGGGTTGCCATTTAAATGGGTTGCCGTTTTACACCATCTCGAAATATGTCCTATCTCACCACACCGATAACATCTAACCATCGGTCTACCTACCTGCCCATGTCTCTCTACCTGTCTACCACCACTCTCCCTTAATCTATACTCTAGTTCTCTAACATGATTCCCCAGCCTTTTAATTTCATCTCTATCTGTACTATCTACTCTATCTACCTTTACCGCCCGAGTCTCATATCCACCACTTCCCTCCTCCCTAAGTGACTCGAACAGTCGTGCCCTCTCCCGTACCTGGCTGAATGTCTTAAGCTCCCCAGTCACTAGTAACTCCCTCCTTAGACTCCTATCCCATACATTACTTTTGAATGTGTCAACCATCAACGATTCCCAACCATCCACATCCTCCTTTAACTCTACTCCCAATCTTAAAATATCATCCGCAAAAGAAGTAATGCTCTCCTCTTCCCCTTGTCTCCTTTCTACCATTACTCTTAACCTCTCCCCTCGTGCCCTCTTCTGCTTACACCTATTCCTCAAACCCTTAAATATCGCTTGCTTACTTAATAGAGCCTCGCCTAGCATTGACAATTCTAACTTAGTGCCCCCCCGTATGTGGTAAAGTATAAATCCAGCTGCCTCCTCCCCTTTAAATCCTAATAAGCTTACGCATTCATCCGCCATATTTATCCACTCATTCACATCTATGCCATCACTAAAATTTGACAATTTTACATAACTCGAATCCCTCTTAGGTGGCCTCCCTACAGGTTTGGTATCCTTATCTACCTCGGTCATGATAGTTTTAGTTACAAAAGCAAAAAAAAAATGTTAAATAGGTCACTGAAACAGTCCACGTATATTGCACTTAGCTACCACAATCACGCACTCAATAAATACACTAACGTATGATACCGGGTACCGATTGGTACTTCCGGGTTTCTCGTGGCGTCTGCTTTAACGGGTACCAGTTGTCCTTCCGGGTTTCTCGTGGCTTCGATACACCGTTGTGTATGATACCGGGTACCGATTGGTACTTCCGGGTTTCTCGTGGCGTCTGCTTTACCGGGTATCAGTTGTCCTTCCGGGTTTCTCGTGGCGTCTTCTTTTACCGGGTACCAGTTGTCCTTCCGGGTTTCTCGTGGCGTCGATACACCGTTGTTTATGATACCGGGTACCGATTGGTACTTCCGGGTTTCTCGTGGCGTCTGCTTTACCGGGTATCAGTTGTCCTTCCGGGTTTCTCGTGGCGTCGATACACGGTTGTCTACAGTTTAGATAATAGTAGCCGCTGTCACCAATGTTGTACGGTCGCCGTATAGACGTAGTACTGTTATCCACAGAAGAAAGAACAACTGTGTTTCTATTTTAATCAACTTTATTCAGTATCAACCTATATAGGATAATATGTAATAATAATAATAACAATAATATAATAATAATAGTTTACCGTGTATGCGGGTTCGTCGATTCTATATTAGTTAGTAAATAACTGACACTATATGTTTGGTGTCCAAAATCAGAATGAAACAAATAACATAAACGCGAATCAATATTTACTGAACGCGTTCCTCTCCAGTGCATCGGATAGTGGCAGTGTATTTATGGAATACCGATTGCGATAGCTACAATATACGTTCGCAGTCGAGGCGCTCTTATACAATCTAAACCTATCATGACTCACTCTATAACATATATATATATGTAAATTTATATTTATAATAAAGTATGTTGTTGTATATCTCTTATTACCATATATTATTTAAATAACATATATATATATATATATATATAATTTAGATCATAAAGTTTCATGATTTCTATGTATAAATTGGAATCAATAAAATTAAATACATTAAATATATGAAAATATAACTATTTTTATTTAATATAATATAAATTTAATAAATAATGTATAAGCTTTACACATATATTAAATATAATATTAATAATATAATTATAATAATTAATAACCATTTAAAAGAAAACCAGCACAAATAATGTATATATATATATATATATATATATATTTTGTAGTTGTGCTAGGAGGGTGGGTATGTAATGACTCATTACTAATGAGTGTGAAAAGTGCGACTGTGTGTGTTACAATACATCACCGATATATAGAATTGTGTAATATCTATTAACTTAGCATTAAAACGTACCTATATTTAACACTATAAATGATTTATATATTTATATTTATTAAATATATATAAATACATATACCATAAGTTTTATTAGTACTATTAGTACCCCGTTTTTAATAGTAGATTATAGTTAATTACATTTAATAGATACGTAATTATATCATACATGATATTACAAGTATAATTTGCTCCCACTAACCGATCGCATCTATGTTACTAATTATGGGTGCCGGATTTCATATGAAGTCCGACTAATTATTACCATTCAATATATATTGTATAGTAACTATAATAGTTATTATAAAAGCTGAATCTCAACTAAATTACAAAATTTTAAACATATCTATTGAATTAATGAATGAATTTATTTTTAACGAATATTGGATATAATAATCGGAGGGATACCCAGAAGCTATATTTAGTTTATACTAAGGATAACCTTAATAAAATAATAGTAGTAATAGTATAATGGTAATAGTCAAGATATGATAATATATATCTTATATCGATAATGAAGTCACATATCTAGCAATAGTTTAATAAATATGGAGGACGCTAATGATAACGAGATAACATCAGAATTTAGTAAACATATGTACATAAGAATTGATATACGTTATCGTTTATAACAACATTTTGTGCGTTTATATTTTATAATTAATAAGTTAATATACAAAGTATAATAAAGTAAATTTCATACTTTTATTAATATAATAATATTAAAATGTTATATCTACTAACGTTCCCTATAGTTGAACTATATGCATACTCGTTTATAACTGGTTGTAACCCTATATACAACTATAATTATTATAGTATAATAAGAATTATAGTTTAAAGTGACGCGCTGTTTTTAAAAAAGGGACGCGGAATGCACTTGTGATAGAGGTTTATACGAAATATACATAATATTAGGTTACTGCACGAGTTGAAAACAGTTTTCAAAATGTTACCAGTAATAGAGGCGGGTGGCGATCGCGCATAGAAACAACCTATATTGATAAAGCTTTTTATGGCATAGCCTAAATATGATAATAATAATAATAATATAAAACATATAGGATATACACACACACACAAATAAACATACACATACATTCACACACACACACAGACATATATATATATATATATATATATATATATATATATATATATATATATATATACACATGCACACACATACATACACACACGTATATATAGGTGTTTATTATAATTAGTAATCTCATTTTATCAATATATGTATCATACACTGTATGATTCATATAGTGTTTGATTCATATTGATGTGTGAATAATATTCACTGAATTATTCATGAATATAAACATAAAATATATTTGTAACTGTATACGATATGCGCGCTCGCTGCCCGCCTACATTGCTAGTAACATTTTGAAAACCGTTCCCAAATCGTGCATCCCCCTAATATTATATTATATTTAGAATTAATAATTCTATTATTATCAATTATGATATTTAATATATATTTCAAAGTATATATATATATATATATGTATCTTACACTCACATATACTATATGAAATATAATATTGAAATTTTATACACTGAATAAAATTACGGAGATTGGGGGCTACGATTATAGATTAGTCGCTTTTTTAAATAACGCATCTCTTTAAACCAGATACCTATAATAATTATTAAATATCAATTAGTATAATTACATTTAGTAAATTAACTATTATTAAAAATAAATTGTTAATTAAGTAACTAGTTTATCAATAATATATTTTTATATTTGATAATACCTACAAATAACAAACCCATTTATTGAAACCGTACATTTCATTTTTGTTAATTCTAAAGCATCTTTCAATAATTCAAATCTAGATTTGTCGTCATCATTTTCTACTTCTGAACTGTTACTATTCGTCATAACGTATTATAGATTGTATTTAAAAATAAATAAAATAAATTAAAAAATGCTTCAATAAATACTACATATATTATTAAATAAAATATAAATTAATTAAAAAAATAAGTGTATATATTTAAAAATATAAACAACATTTCAATTTTATTGTCTGATTGGTTGGTTTCTATTATTATCAACATACACATCTGACATTATCACTGATTATTTATAAATCAATATAAGGGCCAAAATGTTATAATTATCCATAGATTTATAGTTTACCCATGGGTATAATAAAAATCTATTTATTTATTCAAGATTTATAATTTCGCCATATATTTATAGTTTACCTATAGTTAAAATATAAATACATGATTTTACAATAGATTTGTAGATATATAGTTTAGGTAAAATACAAATATATGTATTTATCAAATATTTTCCATTGTTTCTCAAAATATTTGATAATTATTTTTTATCATTTATAACTATAAATCTAATTATTTATACATACATTTATATGTTATCATATATTTCTTGATTTATAGTTTAGGTAAAATAAAATCTATGTTGTTATCAATTAGTTTCCATTTTTCTCCAAATATTTGATATTGTATTTTATAACATATATGTGAAATTGAATGAAAACATTAAAATATTTATATTATATTTGTATTATATAAATAACCTCGAGGTTATAGGAGGTCTTGATTATATAGCTATATGGTTTAGTATACAAATCTATGGAAATACATAACGAGAATATTATGTTAAATATATCTATATAATATAGTCTATATTTGAATAATAGTGTGATAATAATATATAATGTAATTATTTATAATATTCCTATATATATATATATATATATATATATATATATATATATATAGTTTACTGTATAAACCAATATTACCTATATTATAATATCTAATATATTTTCATAAATTAGTAAAATGTTATCATATAACTAATTAAATAATTGTGGATCTGAATTATTATATAAAATATATAATTAATAACACTAGGTTTATTTATTGATACAATTAGAAGTTTTAATAGAATGCAATATAATGATAGATTAGATGATACTAGACTCGATAGTAATTAAGTGCGTAGTCCTACTTTAGAAATTGTTAATGTGTTGACTGCATTAGAAAGAGTAAGAGTGCATAGATTATATATAATGTATAGAGACATTTATGAATGTGATTAAGTTTAAATTATTGAGTTAACATATTTATGGAGGTGAGTTATTGATGACAAATCACCGTTAAATGCATGTAATGCATTTAACGATTAAATATTATATATATATTTGATTAGAGTGTGGAAACAATTGCAAAATATTAAAATAATTAGTTAGTTTATATGAGGATATTTATCAATTTGTAATAAGTAGAATACATAATAATAAGAATAGTAAAGGATATGAGAATGAATATCGCGAATACGGTTAATGGAATGAAAAATAATTTATAATTAATATATATTTATAAATAATGTATCATAACAGGATTCTCTTGAAGTAACGTATTAAATGAAGTATGTGTGTGTTAATAGATATATAGATGTCATTGAATATAAACTTGACGGTTGTCTCATTACAACGACCAGGAATATGAAAATGTTAATGAGGTTCACCATATAATTAGAAATTATTATTATTATTATTTTATTTAAACACCGTTTAAATATAATATATATATTAACAATAGTGTATACTATCTATATAGAGAGAAATTATTACAATTAACAAAGTTCTGTCGATACTGAATAAATAAGTTTTAGCTTAGCTTTAAAACTAAGCGTATTAATTATTAAACGAAGATAAAAGGGAAGATTGTTCCATCATTTGGGCTGCGATACGAAAAGCTCTCGAGTGATCACGATGACTGAAGCTTAATGGGGCCGCTTCTAGTCGATGTAGATGGACGTTTCTTAAGCTTCGTTTTTGAATATGTGGCTGTATAAGTCCTGCTAAATATGAAGGTGTATGATGATGGTAGGCAAGATGTGTTAGTACTAAGAGTTTGTATTTTATACGCGAAGAAACTTTGAGCCAGTGCAGTTTCTTCATCAGTCTAGTAATACATATATCATTATTTATTGATCTATATGGCAAGTTGTAGATTGTTCTAACTGCTATTTTTTGCAACTTTACTAATGGCTCTATCTTTAGCTATGAGATTGATTAGTAGGATATTACAGTAATCTAAGGTAGATAACACAAGACTAGTTACTATTGATTTACATGTTTTAAAAGTGATGGATTTGCGAATTTTGCGAATATATTATATTTAAGAAGTCATAAAACTTTTTCTAAAATATTTCATAGTGTGGATAGTTAACTTACAATTGTAGTAGGTTGATAAATATATAGAAATTAATATTCATATTCGAAAGTTAATAATTAATACGAAATAAAATTGGATACTAAATGTAAACAAATTGATGAATACCTGAAGTATGGAATATGTAGGAAAATAGCTTATGAAACGTTAAGAACGCTCACAAAACTCCACATAGACAATCATTAATCATAGATGACGATCAAGGGAAACCATTAGCTAAATAAAAAGCTAAATTAAAACATTGAACCGAGTACTATCAAGTACTGTTCAATTACCCGATTAGTCCAGACAACAACCTCTTACAGTCTAATAACATGAATCAATATGAAGAAGATAATGATGATTTACTAATATTAAAATATTAAGTTATAAACGACATCAAAAATCTAAAGGATGGAAAATCGCCTGGAAGCTATAATATCCTTAGCGAGTTATTAAAACATGGAGGAGAATCCATTGCAAATATATTCACTGACGTATGTCAAAAAGCATGATCGACAAATAAATGGCCAGAACAATGGACACAATATATAGTGATACCCATCCCCAAGAAAGATAACCTCAGAAAATATCAAAATAACAGAAATCTAAGTCTAATATCACACTGAAGTAATATGTTGCTAAGAATCATTCTCAACAGAATTAATCCACAAGTTGAATGACTATTTTCTGAAGAGCAAGCAGGATGTCGTAAAGGAAGAAGTACCGTTGAACATATTTTCAATTGTCGACATTTAATGGAAAAACATTTGGAGAGCTAAAAAGACTTATTTCACAACATCATAGGCTTCAAGAAAGCCTTTGACCGTATATGGCATGACGGACTACGGTCTTCATTACATAAGTATATACCTACTGAATAAATTATAAAATTATTATTGATGATAAAAGCTCTATTCAATAGTTCTACAAGCGCGATTTTATTAAATAATATACAAGTTAGTATATTAAAAACAACAATTGTAGTACGACAGGGATGCCTACTATCATATGTATTGTTTAATATATTCCTTGAATATATATATATATATATATATATATTATATAATATATATATTTCTCATTATTATTATAATGGCTGAAATACAAAACAATCAATTTTCATTGATATAAACTGGCGGTTTCCCACTATCAAACCTAAGATTCGCAGGCGATATAGAAAATCCAAGCTTTCGAGAATAAATCTCACCGAAAACTACTATGCAAAACGTATAAATAAGGTAATACATCGACGATATGAAAGAGTGGACGAAGATGGATGTTAATGAAATATTATGTTAAATGTAGAAGAAGATGTGTTGTTGCTTCCAAGTTTATTCCCCTTACGATTTGTGAGTCACGTGGTCAAAGTAAAGTAAATATAAGTAGTATAGGTTTGTTAAAAGGGATTTTTGAGTATATGAAAAATATAGGACAATTTCTTGTTACGACGAGGTAATGATATGAGTAGGATGATGATATATCTTAATAGGAGAATGATGAAAAATATTAATTATGTTAGGATTGAGTAAGGTAATGTTTTGTGAGATATGGTAATGGTATACCATATTATAATAGTGACAAAATGTAAATATGTTTTAATATTACGTAGGTGGATAAGTATCGAATTATAAATGTACAGGGAGAACAATATCCAGTGAGGAAATGTATATAATTGGGGCAAAGTTGATAAATAATGAAATATAATATGTTAATATATGTTGGAATTATGGTAAATTATATATCAGATAACTATATATTACTATTACTTAATTAGACTCGTGACGATATCGTCATAGGGAGAGAACATGATATTGTTATATTCTTCACGAGCAATAGTATTATTTAGGAATTCGTTTAAGGAGGGATTAGTCCGGTATACAATGTCATTCATCCAGTTTTTCTTTAGAAGTCCTCTATTTCTACTACATTCAACCGAACCTTGTAAAAAATCTTATCTAGAGATATATTTCTAGAGATATGCCAATATAAAGTCACTTTTCTACATACGTGTCTAAAAGAGGTTTCTAGTTTCCTATGTCCCTTCTTAATACGTAGATGTTAGTTATGCTTCATTTGTATGTGATATTAATGAGTCTTCTCGATTCGAATACTCGTATTTAATTGTTAGACTCTTCCAACAAGTTCCAGATTGCATACCCATATATTAATATGGATATATCTATTATCTATAATTATATATATTATATACTTAAGTCCTATAGTACTAAACATTTGTAGAGCTAATCTTGAGAATGAATTAAAATTATCTAGTTTTCAAAATATTCTTCAATATTATCATCTACATCTATTGAATATTTTACTCTTCTCGTGATTTATTTCCATACCATAAGACGCGGTATTTTTTCTACATAGTCTTTCAGCTCGTGTAATTCACTTTGATCAATATCATTAGCGTAATTTGGAAATTGATCTTCCTCCTAGTTATATTATGGACTGGTGATTTTATATATAGTATATCTTGAATTATTATCTCTAGAAATTATTATCTCTAGAAATACATTAATCTCCTACTGGAGATAAAAGGAAACCCTGTCATTTGAAATGGACGACAAATATGGTTGTTAAATATAATGGATATTGTTGTAGAATTTTAGATTTTATTATGTTATTTGTTAAATGTGTATACTCATTGTCGTCATGGAACTACATATAACTTCATGAAATCAAAGTTAAAATCGATGAAATCGTGATAGAATTGCCTTTATTTATCGATGTATTTCTCCATTTGAGGTATACAGTTTATAATTTCAATTACGATGTGGTTATTTAGTTTGATATTTATCAATGAAATTGATAGATAGCTATCTAGATCACATACTTGTCAATAATTTGTAAAGAGTTTAATGAATGTATTAGTGTAATAGTTAGATTTTAATTTGTAAAGTAAATTTTTACAACATAATAAAGAAAGTTTTATATATAAAGTCGTAGAATATTACATCAGAATAACATAGATTTTATTTTAGTATATTTCTAAAACCATTATTATACCATGACAATATTCACGGATTATGAAATTTATCAATATCAATTTAAGGGGAGAATCAATACATACTTATTTTGACTTATCTAGAGTAGAGTAGTAAACTCAAATACTAGAATAATATGAAATCAATATATACATAATTTATATATTCATATTTTAGTTGGAATGATTTTTTGAATACATCATGAGATTTTGTTAACAATGTATGTTATCGGCCTATACCTGTATTAGGAATATATATATATATATATATATATATATATATATATATATATATATATATATATATATATATATAATCCATATATTTAATCTATAGGTACCTACATAGTATATCATAGTTATCATTATGACCTAGTAATAATGTATGAGGTATGAGTTATTTCACATATACATATATAACGTTTTCTAACTATGCTTATGAATTTAGAAATTATAATGTAATTTAATAAATGAGTAAACTTATTTAATTTATTAAAATTCATAAACAACAATCATAATTATTATTAAGTTATAATATTTATGAGCGGGATAATCTAAGTAAGTGCATACCAGTAACTTTTCTTTATAATGCAAAGTTATCATATTCTAGATATAGCTACAACCTATGTTGTATAGTTATATTTTAGTAGTTGTATTATTTAATTTCAAACCTTTCTTAGAAAAACTATCATATTATGTTATAAATATATATGAATATATATGAATTGCCTATATGATTCAGTTGTCTAAGGCGTCACACACAAGCAGTAAGACATAGCCACGTGGCCATAGGTCCGAGTCAAATACGGACTATTAAATAGTTATTACAATAATATTTAGAAGTGATATTATATAGTTGTTTATAAATAAATGATAAGATCTCGTTAAAACCATGGATGTTTTAACAAGAGAGCAGCTTCGAGTGGACATTATATGGTTATAAGTGAAAACTTCATCTAAGTTCCTGGATGTGATTAAAGGACTCCACCAAAATAACAATAACAATAATAAAATATATATATATATATATATAACTAGAGGTATTAAATAATATGAAAAAGAGGTAGGTGTATTAAAATATATTTATTATTAATAATAACGTTATTATTTACGTACGTATAGAAATTGTTTTTTTTGTGTGGTGTAATTTATTTATTATCATTTTAAACTTTTCCTTATTTTAATTATTGTTATTTTATCTTGTAAGAATAATAGTAGTACACATTCAGAGTCGTCGATTATATATATACACAACATTTATGTTTTATTCTAAGATGTAGAACATACGATATATTTACTACATATTATATTAATTATTACCCTTCCCATTGTCGGTGTTTAATCAATACCAGTAATTGTTCTACGTCTGCTTCCAGTTCATGTATTTTCCTAATGACATTGTCTACATACACGCTATTGTTGTCGTATGCGCGTATCTGCTGACCTATCCACTCGATGTCCATTTCGTACGCGTAAGAATACAGCGCATTTGCTTTGTCAAGTAGTTCGGTAAGTAGGAGCTGCGGAGGACAGGACACAGCGATAGCGGTGTGTATTCTTGTGTTTAGGATTTCTACGTAGGCATCCATTGTATTAAATTGAATGGTATATTGACTACTAGAGTTACGAGTGAATTTAATGTATTTTAATAATAGTATTTATTTAAGTAATATAAACACATATTATAATGTTATTTTTAATTTTAAAAATTAAAATAAAATTATATATATAAATATATTTGTTGTTTTATTTCAATTATTTGTTACTCTGTAGTATTATCTGTCCTTTCATCCCATCCCAGAAACTTAGATGAAGTTTTCACTTATAACCATATATGGCTCTAATTTCCCTACGAAACCGCTTTCATGTCGAGGCATCCATGGTTTTAATGAGCACCGATCATTTATTAATTCACAATTATATAAGATCACTTCTAAATAATATGTTACGACCTATTTTAATGATGCGGACGGAAAATACAATATGGGTATATTTCTTAGATTATAATAATACAGTAAACTCCCGATAAGTCGGACTCGCAAGGGACCGGGAAAAATGTCCGACTTAGCGAGATATCCGACTTATCCGAGATTCAGAAGATCATGCAAATAAGACGTGCGACGTGCAGCGTAAGTTAAAGGGTTACCAAAATATAGAATTATGCAACAATCAATAACAACAAATGTTGTATTCAATAATATTACTTACTAAAATTATAATATACATTATTCAAATTAAACATTTCTGACATTTTATAAAAATTCCTACTTATTCAGTATAAAAATGATAAAATTAACTATAATATTTGTCCGACTTATAGAAAAGTCCGACTTATCTAATCCAACTTATCCGACTTATCCGATTAATTTAACATGGATCTAGATATAAATCCAACCAAACCAACTAAATGTGTCCGACTTATCGATAAGTCCGACTTATCCGTTTTCCGACTTACCGAGAGTTGACTGTATATATATATATAACATGATATCACAACCATTGTGGAGGGATATAATTATTTAATAATAAAAGTGTGAATATAAATACATCTCAATCATTTGCTGGAGAATACATAGGTAGTGATCATGATAATGTAATATTGAATTTTAATATTCATCTGAAAATCAAAGAAAACTAAACTTGTCCTTAATAAATTTAAACTTTGATAAATATAAAGATATAAAATGTTAATAAATATTTAAATTAATCATCAAAGAACATCTAACGGAACAAAAGTTAACATATCTTACAAACACAGAATATATAACACAGAAATTTAATACAACCATGATAGATATGGCAAAATATATTCTATGAAAATATAGATAAAAAAAGAAGAATTCAAATATGTGAAAATTATCCAAATATAAGTAGAAGAGTATTAGGAAATGAGTACCTATATCACATTCAAGCAGCATAATGCTGAAAGTAATATTACATATACTACAATACAATACAGAAGAGTTAATTTCTGAGGAATACTCTAGATTTTGAACAGGCAGATAAAATACCGAATCTCAATCAAATAATATTATCAAATTGACCATGTATGCATACATCGTAGGTAGGGGAAAGTAACCTATTACGGACACTTTAACAATAAATGGTATTACAAATGTATGACTCATTATTTGTATTCAAAATTACAAAATATTAATATTATATGATTATAGATATTATCGTGATTTTAAATTTTTATTTAATCTTTTAATGCCATAGATAACGGGGGTGTCCGTATTCGGTACCCATGTCCGAATACGGACACCCTATATACCACTAGATAACTATATATTATTGATGAATTAATCAGAAAAATTACAATTACATTATTTATAATTAATTGTATTAATAATTTATTCTAATTTAATAGTTAATAATTATTTATTTTTATTATTTTTTTTATTAATAATACAATTTAAGTATCTAAATAATAACATTTTAGATTTAGCTTTATTGGTGGTATTAATATTATAACGCACTCGATTTTTATGAAAATCAGAATAGTTCACACGCTTCGCACTGATTGGTTATAGGGTATCCGTATTAAGACATCTAGATTATACGTAATAGGGATTCATATGACCTATAGATATATTATTATAACTTAATGAATATTTGATAACAAATAAAGAAAATATATATATATCATTTTAGAATGCTTTATTTGTTAATAATATAGTGTTATATTTTATATCTATACATTTTGATATTCTTGATAATTTTTTTTCATAAATTTAAAAACGTAATACAAAAATCAGTTTATTGGATATATCAGTAATAATTTGAATAATTAAAAAATTAAAATATACTTTTTTAGACTATTTATATAATTTTGAATATTTTATTCATTAAACATTTTTTTGTAGGATTTATGGTTTCTGAGATACAGAGAGTGTCCGTATTTGGTTACTTTTCCCTACCAACCTAAGTATACGATATTGAGAGTAACTCTATAAAATCAAATAATGAAACATTCTGACTGTTAATTAATATCTAAAATAATAATCAATAACGAACAACTTAAAGTAGTCACTAGTATTATATTATATTAATATATAGGTTATATATCCTATTATTAATAATATTAATATTATATTATATTATATAAACATTGACTCAATACATTAAAATGCATGGAAGCGATTATATATGATAAAGGGTTAAAAACGGAAATCTTGTCTAGAACCCAGCAGACGATATCAACTTTAATAAATCTAAATATGGTACGACAATTACATATCGCTAAAATAAAATATCCATCTGATGAGAAACATTGACTCTAATTAAATACCTGTAGAGAAGAACCAATGCACTATATAAGATGTGTACTAAGATTGATAAATATAACGTATAAAGACCTCATCACTGATATTAAAGTAAGGAAGAGAATAACACAATACATTGGAGCACGTGATACAATAGTGTACACGATCGATGGTTATCGGTATGGTATGATCATGTCTCAAGATCTAACTAGGTTTCAAAGAATATTCTAAGAAGAACAGTATATAGCAAACAAAGGGATACCAACACTCAGTGGCAAGATAAAATCGTACACTGAGAAAAATAAATGCATCATATGATTTATAAATATTTTTTAAATACCATCAAGAAAACAACGTTTTTGGAGTCATAAATTATAAATAAATGCATCATTGAATTCATTTATATTAAAATAAATGAATCACATAATTAATTTAATATTGTATAAGAGTAGGTACTACTATAGAATGAAGTGCACTTCACGAAGAGATGAGAGCGACGACGAACAGAAATAAATGGAGAGAAATTGTGAATAAATCAAAAGCGCCCCTAAGACATCCACATGCTACAGGACACGTTAAATGATACAGGTTAAAGGTTAACATAATTCCAATTATATTATATTAAAGTTAATAATTATAGTTACATGTATATAATTTTATTTCAAACAAAATAGAATCATCGATACATTTATACTATAGTAAACATATATTTTTATGAAAATACAATATTATACTTACATAAATATACATAAATGTACATAAAATACAATATATTTTTTATAAACGAGGTTAATATTAATCGTAAAAAATAATACTTCTAAATAATCTATTCAGTATAATATATATATATATATATATATATATATATATAATAACTTTAATAAAATAAAATTAATATATTTTAATAATTGTTTATTTTAACATCAACGTTCAATAATATATATTTATAAGTATATTTATATAATATATTGTAGTCTATCTAATATATGATAGAAAAATACATATATACAAACATAAACAATACCTTCAATTAGTAATTCAATCAATATATATATATATATATATATATATATATATATATATATATATATATATATATATATATAGAATTAAGAAGTTTCCCCTGAGGATAAGTTAACTTCTGCCGACTTAATGTGAAATAGTTTCTTGAGTTCTTTCTGATAATCTCGATATTGGAAGGTGTACACTGTCGAGGTGTCGTGTTATATTAAGTAGCATTATATTAATAACACGTTGGTAGATTGGGGAAGATGATCTATTTCACGGTTTCATCGTGGTATTCACACCCCATACAACATCCAATATATAGAATTAGTTATTTCAAATTATTGAATTAAAGTTACTTCATTACGTATAAATATAGTATATATTATATACGTATACATCAAATGAATAATAATATTGCACATTGCAACAGTAGGTAATATTATAGTTATTATAGTTATACAGCAAATAATATTATAGTTATTTATAAACAAATATATATTTATAAAAACCTAATATTACAGTTGCAATGTGTAATATGATAAGTTATTAGACTTCCATTCACTTATTTACTGAAATGAATTCCTGAATCGCAAGTACCGTATGTTTATAATAATAAGTCATACGTAGCAACGTATTATTGAGAAATTATAGAAATAAAATATTTCAATTATTTAGAAATGTTAATTATGCTATATTCCTATATATATATATATATATATATGTGTGATAAATATTGTAATGTATATAACCTACATTTCACTATATAATATTTTCTACATACATTACAAAGGTTAGAATGTTACGATAGTTGAATTGGTGTCATAGTGTTAGGTTCCATGGACAATATATGTTGAATAATTGAAGGTATACTCCATAGAGTAGTAATTGACATATTTATAATATATAAGATAATAATTATGTATAATTTACAATATATATACCCCGTTATCTAGTAAATTAAGTATTACAGAAGTTATACCTATATATTTAGGTTACGTTTTCAATATATTTATCTGTGACTATCCGATTCTGTTGGTAACTGTATTAGTAATCAGAAGTGATTCGACTTAAATACATGCTAATATCTCCGCTAATGTCATCGGCTCATGACTCATCGCTAATGGAAAGTTACGTAATATACAACAATATGCCCGCTAACCAATAAGATTGATTGCCGTATTTATGAATTGAATAGAATAGAACCTAATACCAATGACATTATAATACCTATATATAGGTATTAAATGCCTATAGGTAATACATATTATATTGAAACTGATATTTAGCCAATAGGCCTATATATGAGGTGATACATATTAGAATGAAACTGATATTTGGCCTACAGGCCTACATATGTGTTGACCAACCAATAGGATTGATGGCAGCATTAGCGAACATAAACACCACCGTAGTACGGTACAATAAGCCGGACATGGATATCTTCTTACCCGACGTGTAGATGATGTGAACTATGGCTTTAGGGGACATGCATATCATGTAGAACGCGATCACCTGTGATGCAACGGGGGGGTACGTAACTGGTAACGTGGGTGGTCGTGTACGTCTTATAAGATGTGTACATTGTAACAATATATACATTGTACAGTGTACGTCTTACATTGTACAGTGTACGACTTATATTGTACTGTGTACGTCTTACATTGTACAATGTACTTCTTATATTGTACATTGTACGACTTATATTGTACAGTGTATGACTTACATTGTACGGTGTACGACGTACACTGTACGTCTTACATTGTACAGTGTACGTCTTACATCCATCGATATAAAGAAAGTGTCTTTATATCGATGCTTACATCGCATAATGTACGACTTACGGTATACACAGTGTACACTGTACATTGTACACAGTGTACAATGTACCATTAATTACAGTGAAAGTAATCTTTCCTCTTTAAATTTAGTCGTTTAAATGTAGACTGTTAGTTATGTTATTATAGTTGCTAATTATAAATTAACAATATGTATTATACATACACACACACATACACACGCACACACACTCACACACACACACACACACACACTCACATATATATGTATTAACCGATATTAAAGTTTTCAGAACATTCTTTTTAATTTTAACAGTTTCTCTTATTTGTGGTCCGGTTTCCTAGTAAATAAAAATATATTTACTAAATATAAATATATATATATATATATATTTATTTATTTTAAAATATTGTATTGACTACAAAATCACGTGGTGGTTATGGGCGTTATGAGAAGGAAACAAAAATAAAATAAATAAAGTACAATAAAAATAAAGGAAAAGGGAGGGTAGGTTACAATGTTAATAGGTGCCTGGAGAGTTTACATTTAAATAGTGACAAGGATTTCAAACACCTAATGTCATATGGTAGAGAATTCCAGTATTTTGGAGCTACCACAGAGAAAGCAGATTCGGAGTGAGCAGAGATAGTCGAGCGTTGCACAATTTTCATCGTGTGACATTTCCTACTAGCTCGACTAAGGGTATGCGTACTGATTAGGTCTGCTAGGTACTCGGGAGATCTAAGATGTATCACCTTATGGGTGATGCATAGTAGTATGTACCTGCAGAGATACCTAAACTTAAGCCAGCCGAGTGATCGCATTAGAGTCGATATTGATACTATTGAAGAGAACTTCAGTTTATAAAGGGTGCGTATAGCACGTCGTTGTATCTTCTCAAGTTTAAGCATAAGCTTTAGGGGTAGATTGCATAGAAGTGAGCAGCAGTATATGAGTCTACTGAAGACTAGCGAGTGTATTAGACTTTTAGTCATTGAAAAAGTCAATTTATTACGTGATTTTCTAATATTGTAAAGAAAATAGTTGGCAATGCGAATCATTATAGATATGTGGTCAGAGTAATCTAGGTGGGAGTTGATGGTGAAACCAAGAGTTGTTATGGATTGTGATGTAGGGAGAGCTAGTAGAAAGGGGTGGGTGATGATTAGGGGGTAGGTAGGTTTGGAGATAATTATGGTGTCAGTTTTGGTCATGTTAAGTGATAGGGAATTATGGGAAAACCAGATATATATACTTTGTATTATTTAATTATAATATTATTACAATTAATACTAATTAATATATGTGTAATTGTATGTATATTAAATAACGTAATTATATATAATTATAATTAATAATTATTTAATTTAAATAGGGAATTATTAAATAACTGATAATTTTAAACATCTTATTATTGATATAACAACAATTAAACAGCAACAAATGTAATATCACATGTTAAATATTACAAACTATACTTTGTATATATATAGGGTAATTAGGATGGTATTTAATTACATAATTATACTATTGCCTAATTATTCTAAATGTATAATGCAATAATATTAGATATATCTGGTATTGTACTGGTATACCACTATATATAGTACTAAATAATATATTCTCTAAACAAATACCTATATGTATAAACTTGTAATGGTACACTATTTATTTGAAACATTTGTAAAGTATATCTATATGTATACCTATATATACAAATAAAAATATTAAAATATTTAAAAAAATATATATAGGACGTCCTCCTGTAGTACTTCAATAATATTTAACTACACATATACTAAATAAATATATTAAGTCTGTAGGTAGTGGAAAGTCCCCCTTTACCGACCCCATAATGACTATTTGTAATATATTCTTCAATATTTAATATATTTATTTGAATTTAGTAAGTAGCATACTATTATAATAATAAATAATTTAGCTATTTTACATTTTTGATATAATTATATTGACATGAATAAAAACTCGTTGGTATGTAATTGGATACATGTGCCTAATACCGACCCTCTACTCGTGGTAGAAATAATTGTAATATTATTATAACTAATCAATATAGCAGAAATATATAGATATTAAGAATTAAAAAATACACGAAATTTATATATCATTGAGTTTAAGTTTTAATATTCATAATAAATTAATAATTGAACTTTATATTTCTATATTAAACTTTAAATTAACTGAATATGAATATAATTACATATACTAAAGAATCATTGTATAGTATTATTGACGCTGTTAAAATATACTATTGACAGGTTAAAATGATACAAACACAAATTATAAATAATTTCAAAGTAAAAAAGCATCTATTTTGATTGGATATTATAAATCACATGGATTGGTATTAGGGTAATTATAATTATAACCCATAGTCGTTAATAGGAAAATAATATGGGTTACTATACTAATTAATATATATTGGTTAATACTTATTCACATTATAATATTTTAATAATATTTATAAACATGTAATTGATTTACAATAGCATTCACAATGCATTGCACATCATAAGTTTTAAATTTTTTAAACAAAATACTTATTACATTTTACCATTAAATAGGAACTTTTTAATAGGGAACTTTCCCCTATGTAATATAAATTATAATATATATGTATATATATATATTACACATATGAAAATTACATAAAATATCATATATCGTATACACTGTATATTATACAGTGTATTATAATTATCGTATTCAGTTTTGTAAATTAGTTTGTACAACATTGGTAATCATATATTTATATAAATATAAACATAACATCAATAATATCAATAATGTATATCAAACTATATATTTGTAATATATATATAAGTATATATATATATATATATATATGATTAAAAATAAATATATTACTAATTAAATAATAGAATATATATATATATATATATATATATATATATATATATGTATATATTAGTATTTACAACTTTAATCATAATTAATTATAATGTTAAAAGATTACAGGCATCCTACATGATTGCTATAGCATGACGAACCTGAGCCCGTCAAGAGATAGCCCTGTATATGAACACGAACCTGAGCCCGTCTAGAGATAGCCCTGTATATGAACACGAACCTGAGCCCGTCTAGAGATAGCCCTGTATATGAACACGAACCTGAGCCCGTCTAGAGATAGCCCTGTATATGAACACGAACCTGAGCCCGTCTAGAGATAGCCCTGTATATGAACACGAACCTGAGCCCGTCTAGAGATAGCCCTGTATATGAACACGAACCTGAGCCCGTCTAGAGATAGCCCTGTATATGAACACGAACCTGAGCCCGTCTAGAGATAGCCCTGTATATGAACACGAACCTGAGCCCGTCTAGAGATAGCCCTGTATATGAACACGAACCTGAGCCCGTCTAGAGATAGCCCTGTATATGAACACGAACCTGAGCCCGTCTAGAGATAGCCCTGTATATGAACACGAACCTGAGCCCGTCTAGAGATAGCCCTGTATATGAACACGAACCTGAGCCCGTCTAGAGATAGCCCTGTATATGAACACGAACCTGAACCCGTCTAGAGATAGCCCTGTATATGAACACGAACCTGAGCCCGTCTAGAGATAGCCCTGTATATGAACACGAACCTGAGCCCGTCTAGAGATAGCCCTGTATATGAACACGAACCTGAGCCCGTCTAGAGATAGCCCTGTATATGAACACGAACCTGAGCCCGTCTAGAGATAGCCCTGTATATGAACACGAACCTGAGCCCGTCTAGAGATAGCCCTGTATATGAACACGAACCTGAGCCCGTCTAGAGATAGCCCTGTATATGAACACGAACCTGAGCCCGTCTAGAGATAGCCCTGTATATGAACACGAACCTGAGCCCGTCTAGAGATAGCCCTGTATATGAACACGAACCTGAGCCCGTCTAGAGATAGCCCTGTATATGAACACGAACCTGAGCCCGTCTAGAGATAGCCCTGTATATGAACACGAACCTGAGCCCGTCTAGAGATAGCCCTGTATATGAACACGAACCTGAGCCCGTCTAGAGATAGCCCTGTATATGAACACGAACCTGAGCCCGTCTAGAGATAGCCCTGTATATGAACACGAACCTGAGCCCGTCTAGAGATAGCCCTGTATATGAACACGAACCTGAGCCCGTCTAGAGATAGCCCTGTATATGAACACGAACCTGAGCCCGTCTAGAGATAGCCCTGTATATGAACACGAACCTGAGCCCGTCTAGAGATAGCCCTGTATATGAACACGAACCTGAGCCCGTCTATAGATAGCCCTGTATATGAACACGAACCTGAGCCCGTCTAGAGATAGCCCTGTATATGAACACGAACCTGAGCCCGTCTAGAGATAGCCCTGTATATGAACACGAACCTGAGCCCGTCTAGAGATAGCCCTGTATATGAACACGAACCTGAGCCCGTCTAGAGATAGCCCTGTATATGAACACGAACCTGAGCCCGTCTAGAGATAGCCCTGTATATGAACACGAACCTGAGCCCGTCTAGAGATAGCCCTGTATATGAACACGAACCTGAGCCCGTCTAGAGATAGCCCTGTATATGAACACGAACCTGAGCCCGTCTAGAGATAGCCCTGTATATGAACACGAACCTGAGCCCGTCTAGAGATAGCCCTGTATATGAACACGAACCTGAGCCCGTCTAGAGATAGCCCTGTATATGAACACGAACCTGAGCGCGTCTAGAGATAGCCCTGTATATGAACACGAACCTGAGCCCGTCTAGAGATAGCCCTGTATATGAACACGAACCTGAGCCCGTCTAGAGATAGCCCTGTATATGAACACGAACCTGAGCGCGTCTAGAGATAGCCCTGTATATGAACACGAACCTGAGCCCGTCTAGAGATAGCCCTGTATATGAACACGAACCTGAGCGCGTCTAGAGATAGCCCTGTATATGAACACGGAGCTTGCGGAGAGAAGTAACACGGGCACTAGGTACATCTGTCGTACGTAGTATATGTCGGCATGTAATATATGTATGCATATAGTATATGTAGGCAGAGCTGGGCAGTATCGCCGATACAGTATCTATTAAGGCAAAAAATCAGTATCGTAGATACATTTGTATTTGTATTTGTATCTATTATAAAAATTGTAAAAGTATTTGTAATCGTATCTATTAGTCATAAATAGTATCTACGATACGTATCTAGTAGATACTATCTACTAAGAAAATTATGTAAGCAGATACATTTTATAAAATAATATATCATTTGGACATTATATGTACTTTTTATCAATATTTGATAATATCATATTATAAATTAATTTTAATTTATATAAATTATAAATATATTTTTAATAAAATATCTTTTGTATATATTGAAATTAATTCATTGTTAAAAATTATGATATATAAATTATAGTGATTTATTCTCAAAAACCTTATTATATACATTTATTGAAAACAAATACATTATTTTGATAATATATTTTTATATAATAATTGATTTATAATTCAAAATTATATATTATATTGAAAGATAAAATAAACGCTGGTATACTAAACGATTCATCGTGGGCATCATCAAATCTAATTAAATGTCAACACATTTATTCTATATCATTTATTGAAGAACACGTTATAAGGTGTAAATGTTTAATTAGGGGAAGTAATATAATATTCGGACACCCTATATACCAATAGATAAAATATATATTATTGATGAATCAATCAAACAAATTATAATTACATTATTTATAATTAATTTTATGAACAATTTATTCTAATTTAATTAGTTAATCATTTATTTACTTTTATTATTTTTAATTAATAATACACTATAAGTATCTAAATAATAAAAAATTTAGATTTAACTTATTGGTGGTATTATTATTAAAAGCACGCGATTTTGATAAAAATTAGAATGTTTCGTGCGATTAGTTATCGTGTGTCCGTATTAAGATATATAGGTATTCTATAGAGGTACCTATAGATATATAGATACTCTATAGAGTGTCTGTATTATGGACTTATATGACCTATATATATCTGCTTATTACTTAATGAATATTTGATAACAAATATAGAAATTATATAATTGTATAATGATTTATTTTTTAAACATATAGTGTTATATTTTATATAGATACATTTGTATATTCTTGAGAAGTTGAAATTTTTTTTCATAAATTTAAAAACGTAATAAAAAAAATAGTTTATTAGATATATCAGAAATATTTTGAATAATTATAAAATAAAATACCTTTTTAGACACTTTATATAATTATGAATATTTTATTCATTAAATATTTTTTTGTAGGATTTATGGTTTCTGAAATACCAGAGTGTTCGTATTTGGGCACTGTCCGTATTCGGTTACTTTCCCCTATGTCCTTTTAAAGGGGGTATCCTACTACCAGTATGTCCGGAAATGTTTGCTAGAAGAATTAGCTACAATTTTAGTGGGTTACCCTCTTACTTTCCTGAACATTTCTGGAAATATAGTAACTTTAAAGGGGGTAAGAGGGTATCCCACTACAACTTGTAAGAAAATCACTTTCTAGTAAACATTTCCGGACATTATTTCCGTATAATTTACCTTGATATGTACTATAAAATGTGATATTGATGAATATATATATATATATATATATATATATATATATAAATATATATATTATATTATATAATATATATCTATATAATTTATATCTATATATTATATATATATATTTTATATAATTATAATGTATTTGTATCTACTAAGATGTATCTACTAATAATATTCTGTATTTGTAATTGTATCTACTATGATTTTTTTTAAAGTAATTGTAGTAGTATCTATTATAAGAAAAAAGTGTGTAATTGTAATTGTATCTATTATATATTTATTGAGTATCGTGCCGAGCTCTGTATGTAGGCATATAAAATATATAGGAATATAATAGATGTATGCATATAGTATATGTAGGGGTATCATATATGTATTAATGTGGGTGTTCAGTCCACAATGTACACTGTACAATGTACAATGTACATTGTACAGTGTACAATGTATATAGTTTATAGTACATATTTCGTAGACATTAAAAACAACGGCGATCTCTTAGATTTATTGATATATAGACACATAAATAACTTCTTATAATATTGCATATATGTATCGTATAAGATGTACTATTCAATATATAAATAAATAATAGATGACCTACATATAAATATTTTCCTTTGTCGTATTCATGTAATACATATTCAATTATTAATTATTGTACAATATGAATATATATATATTAATATTAATAGATTACTGTAATTATTATATATTTATATTGATGTATATACGGATGTATGCATACAATAATTATAATGTATTACTAATACAAAATAATACAGATAATAATTAATATAATAAAATAGGCAGGTACTACATTACTTACCTGTATTTAAAATGAGTTATATATTCTCACACATTAGTTATTAACTTTATATATAGGGTTATACTATAGTTTACTATAGTATACTATAACATATCTGTTATAGTCTTATATATGTATGTTAATCTGTACCTGGAAAAGATTACAAATTCCGTAGATTCTTCTCCTGAATTTCGTGGGGAACAGGTCGTAATCTACGCAGTGACCCAACGGTCCGATAACGTTGGTAGTGGGCAGCATAAACGCCAGTTGACTACCGAACCCTAGCGACCAAACGAAAGCGCACATCAAATGAATACATCTTCTCCCTAGCGAATATACTGGGTATTAACTATATTTGTTGGTGTTGAATATTAACTTACATCGAATTAGTTAAAACCTAATATACGAGATAACAAATAAATGTAGTTAAACTTTTATTTATTTCAAAATGTAACATATTTGTTGTAAAGTATAACTATCGTGTGCCTACGGGTCGTATGCTGTTTACAATGCAAATAGTACTTCCTGTGATATAGTTACTATAATATAGTTATAATATAATATAATACGATTTTCAATGAAACTTTCTTACTTCTGATGTGTATAAATTATATATTATATAGTATAATATAATATTTGTATTAACAAATATAATATATATATATATATATATATTTAATTAACTTATATATATATATATATATTAACTAATAATATTAACTCAATAACACAATACAGACGATTATATATCATTAATATATTGTATATTATATACATTACAAGTATAATCAGTTTCCATACTATTCATTAATAATTAAACATACTACTAATAATAATACTAATAATACTAATAGAAGTTAATATAACTGGATACGACTAATCCGTTACTCGTTGACCTATATATTTCCTGTGAAAGATAGGCAGCACAATAGCGAACACACGTTCTATAGCAAGGGCTGACAGGTTGTAGGAGGAGGCAACTAGAGAGGCATACATCCACACGTCACTCACCAAGAACCAACATCCCATTAGACCCCATACTCCGAACCTGGGATAGGGGAGGTGATGATGTAGGGAGGTATTGAAAGGGAAGGGTAAGGATGGGGAGTATATCCACACGTCACTCCCCAAGAACCAACACTCCATTAGACCCCACACTCCGAACCTAGGATAGGGGAGGTGATGATGTAGGGAGGTATTGAAAGGGAAGGGTAAGGATGGGGAGTATATCCACACGTCACTCACCAAGAACCAACACCCCATTATACCCCAGACTCCGAACCTAGGATAGGGGAGGCGATGATGAGTGGAGGTATGGAAAGGGAAGGGTATACGTTATACATTATAAGGAGGGGTATGATAGGGATAAGGAGGAGGCTTATATCTACTCGTCACTCACCAAGAACCAACACCCCATTAGACCCCACACTCCGAACCTAGGTAAGAATGGGTGGGTTATGAGGGTGTAGGTTAGGGAGTGTATAATGAGTTGAGGTAGGTAAAGGGAAGAATAGGATGGGGGAGGGAGGATGAATCATTTATCTATATATCACTTATAACGTACCAACATCTAATTACTAAGAACTTTAGGGGAGGTGCTGGATGATGATGAGGTGATAATGGCGGAGTGGATGAAAAATGGAGAAAACTAAGGAATCGTATAACTTATAGTTCATATACACGGTATAATATAGACCGTATAATTACATATAATTAACCAGCATACCATAAGACCTTAAACTATGAAACTGATGGAGGAGAATAGAGTTAAGGAGTAGGTGGGGAAATGAAGGAGTGAAGGGAATTTTAGGAATAGTCCATCCACACACATCACTCACAACGAAGTAACATCTCATTAGACCACCCACTCCGAACCCTAATAAGGAGTGTGATAATGGGGATTAGGAAAAGGATGGTGAGGGGGTACTGATAATATGGGGATGTGGAGGATGAGGGGATGATGTATGTAAATAGTATATAGAACATCGGCGTATATATATATAGGTATATAAGGTATATAAGGTATATATATATATATATATATATATACATATAAGTAATATGATAGACATATATACACATGTGGACATATAAGTTATATGCATGTGTACACTGTAAATACACATATATGTGCAGTACACATTGTGTTCATATATATATATATATAATTTTATCTTTTTGTAATGATTTTAATATCATTAGTGATATATAGTTTAAGTTAGAGTAATACACTTAATTCGGTTGTGACTTTACGATAGAACAGCATATAATCACTGCAATGAAACCATGGTTTACGTATACGTATTCATTTACATATAAATATTATTCTAATATTATTAAATATGTTTGACATATGCTATATATATATGTATATGTATATGGTTTAAATGTTAATAGGAAGTCTTTAAAATTACTAGTGTATATATTAGAAATATGTATAGTATGAATTAAAATAAATCAAACTAAATTAATATGGTGAATAGGAACTTAATTATATTATATTTAATTAAAAATAATAATAAATATGTGAATATAATAGAAAAATTTGAATTAGAATAAATAAATTATATTATAAAATAATATATAATGTTTATTAAATGTATACTATGCTTGTAATGTATACTATTATTGTAGATATTATTATATGATTCGAGAATATTTAATATTATATAAAGAAAAACTTATATTTATGTTATATTATCTTTAATCAATTTAATAAATTATAAATAATACATATCATTAAAATTCCAAATTGGATCTGAATAGATTAATTCAATTATAAGATAATCGGTCATTTATTAATTAACATACTATACATGAAATCGGTAGGTATGTAACCTATATATATATGTTATTTGATACCATAATCTAAAACCTGTAGTAATCAATGTAAATTTAATTGTTATCTACCAGTTCAATATATTTACTATATATAGGATATATATATATATATATTCATATAGAAATAATTCCTAAATCCAATGCAGTGATATCACCGGAATAAAGTACATTACATCCCTTGGGAAATTAGTAGTGATAACTCGTGCTATAGAATCTAATATTTTTTAATGTGTAAATAACAATCAGATTGCATTTGAATGTACTTAATAAATTATCTATCAATATAGATGAAACTAATTTTATGTCATTTACAAATAATATAATATGTCTGCAGATATGGTATGGTATGTCTGTAGACATGGTATGGTATGTCTGCAGAAATGGTATGGTATGTGTACAGACATGGTATGGTATGTCTGCAGACATGGTATGGTATGTGTGCCTATCAAGTTATCAGTTCGAAGTAATGGGAATGACATGCTTCTAGAAATATGCGCTCTCAGGTAATTAGTCGATTGTAATAGTTCGTTATTCAGTGATTATCGAGCTTGTTAGTTATACCTATAAATTAGTCATCATTTGAACTCTGTAGGTTATATATCTTAAATATGTTAACTACACGTGTATTGCATGTGTCACGCTCATGTATACACTCGCACATACCACACGTGAAGTGGGTATGTATATAAATGTTTATATACATATATTTAGGTATTACTATTTTTGGTTTATTGATTTTATTAATTTGCTTTTATTTTTATAGTTTTTACAGTTGCATACAACTTAATATATGACATCCCCTTAAGATGTGTACACTATAAGAGAAAAACAAGAACTGCCTGGAATCGAACCCGGGACCTCTGGCTTACTAGCTGTTGGTTGTCCCACTGAGCCATCGACCCCAGACAAATATATATATATATATATATATATATATATATATATATACACGTGTATAGTATCGCCACCTACCAGCCGATATCTGTGTACAGGTCAGCGGAGGCGATCTTAACCACCATCACCAGACACGTGAACAGGTCAATGGCTGACTGGTTGACCAGTAGTAGGCCAGAGTTGGTCTTGCGAATAGTCCCACTTCTTCTCAACACCACCAACGCTATAGTATTACCTGTGGTAACGGATATGATGGGGGTATTAATGATCGGTCGTTGATTGATCCACAGTACCGATGTACATTATACACTGTACAATTTACACTGTACATTATATAGTGTACAATGTACACTATACAATGTACATATCTTCATATGTACCTAAACAGATTCTTAATTATATAGATATCAATTCAATAAAGCATGATAAATTATACACTACATTAAACATGCTTCTTTTAATTCAATATATATATAGTGAATTAAAAGAGCATGTTTAATGTCTATAGACATTATAGTAGGTAATATTAATGACACCGGTGTCACTCTTGAGCATAATGCTAATAGATATATAAAGATTATGTAAGGTAATTATATATATATATATATATATATATATATATATATATATGTATATTATAACACAATTAAATAATATACGCAAGTTCACTGTCCTATCGTATATTAGTAGAAGAGCTCTTCTCTCGGTTGATCTAACTTACGTATGCCAATGTAATTGACTGTAATCTAATGCAATGTATACACTGTACACTATACAGTAAGATACATCTGTATGGAAATGTATGTTGATTTCTATGTATGAAGATATTTAAATATTTTCCGAACCTTTGGAAAATCTGTTTAGCATTATAGTATATAGACTTTATATATAACCTATATATATTATATATTATATCATATATAGGATATAGCCTCTAGGTATCTATAACCTATACATAGCCTATATGTATAGTCTATAACCTATAACCTAAGGGATTAAGTAATTAACGAACGAATAACATGTATAGATACAGGTTGACAAATACAGCGATTATTTCTGATGTTACATTAAATACTATATACATATAGACATAATACATTATAGACTATGTCTCCTATACTATAGTATACAGTATTACATGTAAGGAATACAATGAGGAATATAAGTAGTCACGTGATGATGAAGATGAAGATAATTTTATTCAAACACTAATTAAATTATAAAATGTGTATAGTTTGGCAATAATATATAAATTACAATAAATAAAGTACAGATAAGTGTACAACGTGGCGAAAACGAATATATTTGAAGTTCATATATCATGAACAAATAGGTTATTATTTAGTTTATGTTTGAAGGTGGTCGTTGATATATAGTTATGTCGAGGGGAGGAGGGAGTTGATTCCAAAGGAGGCTGGGGCAAACATAGTAGAGGCGTTTCCCAAGTTGTTTTCCATTGAAAGGATGGTTCAGTTAGGACCGTATAGTTAGAGGATCGTTAGAGTCGCGGTGAAGTATGGAGAGAAATGATTCGATAAAAGTTTAATCACTAGAGAGGAATTTAAAATGGATATCGATTTGAATTGAACCATTTTTGTGCGGATGTCCAGTTAAGTTGTGTTACTAGGTCAGATATACTATAGTGTATAAACTATAGTCAGTTCTCTTAAGTCAGTTCTCTTAAGTCAGTAGATTAGTGTAAGTTATCTGTTAGTTAAGCTTGTAAAGTATGTATTGTTCGACGAACGTAGTAGGTATGTATGCTATATGTAGGCAGTAGTGTAGTCGAGACAGAATTAAAGTCTGGGTAATAGTTAGTGCTGTGGATTTTGTGATATAATAACGTATTGTGTTTGAATATATGGTGGAATATAGAGGCTTTTAAGGTTGATATGTGTATTATCAATTGTTAATTTATTATTAATATGGATGCCTAGATATTTTATTGTAGTAGAAGGAGGTATTAGGGTCTTATTGGGGTTAAGTAGTAAATAGTTATTAGTGAGCCAGTTAGTATGATAGTAGTGAGACAGTATTGAAGGTGATATTGAATGATTGGTAACTATAGTCGATATATCGGCATACATTTCTATTTGATCTATATATACATATTGTATTTGACGGAAGGAAAGGATTTAATAAGTTTACTAACAGGGTTATGTAAATGAGAAGATATATATGTATAGGGGAGTGGGACGATCCTTGAGGTACTCGAAATATGACTGATTTATTCATTGTAGTGCTATAGGTTCTGTTAGTAATGCAATTGGAAAACCAGAGTAATATAGTATTTTCAAGTCCAATTAGTTTTAGTCTATAGATAAGTAGGTCTAGGTTAATGGAGTCACATTCTGAAGAGAAGTCTAGAAGCAATAGTGGTATTATAACGTCGTTGTCAAGATATTTCAGTAGGTCATCGAGTATAGTCGTTGCTATACTGTGTATACACAGACTATGGTCTTCTGCAGAAGTCTTCATGAAGGAGCTTTGTTGAGGATCGAGTATATTGTTGACAGTGAGGTATACCTCACTATAGAGGATTAATTATTTATAAAATACCTAATTATATGAATTCATATATATATGCATATGTATTCACATGTATTCATATATATGTACATGTATTCATATGTATCATATGTACCTATAGGATTGACATATATACCTACATTTATATTAAAAACAACGGGACGGGTTTGGCTTACAAATATGTATCAATATTTGTATCCATACTAATTAATAATAAACATTATACTAGGTGTTATATATATATATATATATATATATCGTATGTCATAAATGACAACCTCTATTCGAATAATGATATAAAATAGGTAGTACTACCTAGCGTATATATCTAAATAATCTAATAATACAAATGGGCCAATGTATCGAAGTATACGTACACATTATGCATGTTTCGCTCGTTTAAACCGCAACGCGCTATTCTCGATATGCGTAACGTATAATGGGTTATTGTGTATAATCAAAGCTATAGGCTACATATGAACTATAACTGTATAGATGTTTAACTGTATAGCTGTATAACTATATTGCGCTCCTTTGTATAGATTAGTGAAGTATTCGTGTGTTCTTATATGTATACTTTACAATCATATAAGATTAACACTCGAGGTTAACACCTTAGTGTACCTACATAATCGTGTGTAATGAAGACTCGGTCCCAACCAATCAAACGACTGCTGGATCATAGATAGTAAATTAATACATTTTAATAGACAATTTAATTGTATATATATATATATATATATATAATTTACTTTATTATTAAAAATGGTTATAAGGGAATGTCTTTAATTATCAACCCTACAATAATACTGACCTCTCCCGTATGATCTATAATTATAAGAGATATAACAACATTATATATTTACATTATTAATTTAGTGGTAAATATGAATAAGAATTTTTTTTCAAAATATTAAACCTACAATTGTTATTAGATAAAATATAATATTCTGTTATTACTTTTTAAATATTTGAATAATAACTTTTAAATCATTGTAAATACATTATTAATTAACATAACATGTAATACTATTCATAATATTGTAGATTAATTTAATTTTCATATACTATAAAAATATTATAATTTGAATAATTATTAACCAATATATCTTAATAAGGACAACCCATATGATTTTCCTATTCCCGACCCCTACATTACCCTAATACCGACCCCATGTGATATATCATATCAAATCAAAATAGAGCAATGTTTTACTTTGAAATAGTCTGTAATTTGTACGTTTATCATTTTAATCTGTTAATTGTGTATTTTAACAGCTTTAATAATACGATAAATATTTAGTATGTGTATACAGTTATAACTATAGTTATATCCATAGTAATTTAATTTAAAGTTTAATATATAAATAAAGATCAATTATAAATTTAATATTTAATTAAAACGTTAGTTCAAAGATTTATAAATTTTGTTCGTTTTATAATTCAAGACATATATTTATATACGCTATTTTGATTAGATACTATAATACAACATTTATATCCACCACGAATATGTTAGGAGGTCGGCAATTGGAGAATGGCTCGGTATTAAACACATATATCCAATTACCGAGTTTTCCTCCATTCCACACTATACATAACCTATATTTAAAAAAATAGCTATTACTTCTCTATAATCTTATTATGCCATATATGTTCTATAGAAAGCATCCACACTACATAATGCGCAGAATCATGTGACCTGTATGTAATTGTATATCTAAATTCCCTAGTACTTATATATATATATATAGTATATATATACCATATTCTCTTATATATAATACATATATAATCATTTACAAACTACTTACCCGTTATCCTTGATAAATATTTCCTATGGTAATCTACTAAAATATTATCAATAATATAAGTGGTTACTATTACTATATATATATATATATATATATATATATATATATATATATATATATATATATATGATGAAAATGTTTATTAGCACTTATCATAGGTGTGGCAACCCATTGTAGATGCACATAACTATATAGAACAAGAAAAACAAATAGATAAATAAAATAAATAAATAAATTAGATAAATAAATTAGATAAATAAAACGTAACATTTATAAAATAGTAATGTTGTATGATTAAAATAAGTGAAGATATTAATATCTTATATAATATTTAATAATTATTTATTATTATTTTATCTTAATAATTATTACATTGATGATATGTAGGCCTTGAGATGTGTAATAAAGGACGGGTGTGAATGCATTGATCTAATAGAGGCAGGGATGTAGTTCTATTATGATAAAGCAATATAATTGATGGCGCATTTATGGTATTTTAGGTATGCTATATGAGGGAAAATTAGGGATATATCGGCATTTAAAAGTAAGTAACAGTTAGTGGACGTCTTAGTAGACAATAGTGTTAGTAGGGAAGTCAAATAAGGAGGAGAAATATAATATATTGCTTTATGATCGAGCGATAGAAGGTGGGGAATTTTTTTTGAGGGAACCAGTTGGATATAAGTTGGTGGGAGTCGGTAATGGAATGATCAAACCGATTAATGGAGAAAATGGTTCTTATATATACATGAATTATATTATTTAAAGGGGAATACATAAGTATTAAGAAGATGATATAGTAGTGAGGAGCAGTAGTCGATACGAAAGGGGACCAGTGCGTTTATGAGGACAGTTTTAAGAGGGCGAGTTAAGTCTTTTCTTATACGATGAATTTTGAAGATGTGATAGTTAGCTGATTTAGATATATTAGCTATATGGGAATTTAGGGATAGGTTAGCATCCAAAGTAACTCCAAGATTTATAACAGATGATGAAGGGACGATGGGGTTTCATTTATTTTATTTGTTTTTCCTTCTCATGACGCCCATAACCACCACGTAATTTTGTAGTCAATAAAGCATTTTTTTTAAATAACAAAATTAAATAACTGCGAGGGCCCCGGACAATACAATACAAATATCAATATAATATAAATATACATATATGTAATCATCGAAAATGGTTATATTTTCGAAATTACTTTATTTCTATTTAAAAAACTATAGTGTAATGATCATATATATGCTATAGCGTGTTTTTTGTCAATTATTATGTTTGTTCTCCATCAGAATTGTATTCAAAACCTCATCAATAGTAAGTGCCGTGGTATAATGAACGTTTAGGCATGTATTCTAAACATACGTATACTCATAACCTATAGTCTAGTAGTATACTACTAATTTATATATTATATTATAAAACCATATAAAGTAATATATAATTATATATATATATATATATATATATAAATATATATATTTATATTATTATTATCAGATTTAGGTTTTTACACCAGGGTAATTATAGAAGCAGAGCTAAATCGCCATTCACATGAACAATCTATTCCAGCAATTTCGCAATGGAATTCATAAGAATTGCCAAAATACGACAGTCTATGTTTTTTCCACAATTATTGCTAAATGTTCTAATCCGAATGTATTCTAGTTTTATGAAAATTTATTTAAATTGATAAATAAACGCATGCACAATGTGCGTCGAACAAGTATACTTGTATACAAGTATATATACTGACGAGTAGTAATGTATACGAATTTACCTTTCTATATATAGGTCTATAGACCCATATATGGGTCAATCTATTTATAATTGTTTACGATTTTAATTGATTAAAATTATGTTATTTAATCGTTAATGATCGTTTAATTAATAATTAATAAATAATTAATAATATTTAATTAATAATTATAATTAAAATATATAATTCCTTATATAATTATTAGATTAGTAATATATATATATATATATTACCACTTATGTTAATGATAATGTTAATGATAATATAATAAACTTAAGTTCATATATGAACTTATAAGTTCATCAAATGTATGTATTTTAAGAATTCTACTGAAAAAATAGATTCCTCATATGAACACCCTAACATTGATATCGCTAGGGGATTTTGAAACTGTAATTCTTAAGATTCCATTGCGAAATTTCTAGAATAGATTGCTCATGTGAACAGCGCTTTATAGAGATAATTAATAATTATTAGTTACCTTTAATATACTATATAAATATATATATATATATATATATATAATTATATGTACATTTGCATCCGATAAAATATAAATGTAAGGATTAATGTATATATATGTATATATTATAAACATGTATATTAACATATATCGTAAAATATCTCTATTTTTTAAGAAATCGTATGAAACGGAAATGAGAGGCATTACAATATTATAAATAATGATGTAGGAGCTAAAAATACCTAATTGATATATATATATATATAAATATATATGAGTGTGTGTGTGTGTTGGTGTGAAGGTATGTGTGTGTGATTATACACATCTATATATGTGTGTGACACATTTATGTAAATATATGAGTATATAATATATAGGCATAATATACGCATAATATATTAACTATACATATATGTATATGGGTTTATGATGTATATATAATGAATTATAATGTATATATATGATGATATAATTATGATATAAGTGTTATTAAGCACTAAAATATATCAAGACCCCTTCGCTCGTGCGGGAAGATAATATTAATAAGATAATAGTAATACGATAATAATTTAATAATAATATACATTGAATATACCACGGACACAAATAATAAGTGATATAGAGGAGTGTAATATATATATATATATATATATATATATATATATATATATATATATATGCATATATGCACATGTATTCATGTAGGATATAATACCTAAATAATATGTGTTTTGTGTAATTAATTGACGGAATAGGTCTACCTACATATTATCATTCAGTGCATCATAATTAATATGATCCATTAATGATATTCAATTTATATATTACAAATCAACTAAAATATAATAGCTCTAATACATGTGTGACACTAGGTACAATAAAAATCTACGTACAATGTACAATTGTACGTCGTACATCCTGTAGGACTTAATATCGTATACGATATATCGTATATATATATATATATATATATATATATATATGTAAATATATATAGAGTAAAAGTATACTGTATATAACAACCGAGCATAATATATGTCACGTGACGGTATATATATCTATAAGTACGGGTGTGCTGTTGTATTAGGTGGTAAGTTGTTCAGGTGGACAGTCATATGGACAGTGGTCAGTATATACAATACTAAGCTGTACATGTGTCCAGCTGACCAACTATCTATGCAAAATGATCATATTACTAGTAACATTATCTATCAATGTATTGTTAAGGATTTGAAAGTGAACTTTACCGTGGGGTACAAATTCCACAAATAATTATTTTTCTTTTAATTATATATAAAAAATAATCTAATAAAATACATATACTAAATAAATAGGAGTTTTTAATAGGAGATTTTTATGTGGGCAACAATTTATAAGTGGAGGAAATTTCCCTTAAAATAACGGTTACAAATATAATTGTTTTATTTTGTTGGCTACACGGATGTGGAGTTTAGTAGAGGAAAGTCCCCGATTACAGACCCCCTTCTAATACCGACCCCCTCAAAAATTATATATACATGAACTGTTAACAATTTAATGATAAATATGAAAACGTATTTTGTTTTAAAAAATATTTAATCCTACAATTGTTATTTGATAAAATGTATTATTCTGTTTTATTTTTTTTAATATTTGAATAATAACTTTTTTTAAATCATTGTAAATACTTTATTAATTAAAATAAAACTTGATTTTGTACATAATATTGTAGAACAATAAAATGTTTATAACTATTATAAAAATAATTGAATTTGAATAACTATTAACCAAAATATCTTAATTATATCAACCCATATGATTTTCCTAATACCGACCCCCTACATTACCCTAATACCGACCCCATGTAATTTATAATATCCAATCAAAATAGATCAGTATTTTACTTTAAAATATGTCATAAGTTGTTTGTGTATCATTGATATAGATTAAGGATTCATGATTCCATTCGATTATATACATACTGATTAATAACTAAATATTAAATAATAATATATACTATTTTAATATAATTACTATAAAGTTTAAATTTTAATTTAATATTACTATTAAAACATAAATTCAATAACACATAATTGCGTGCATGTTATAATTAATTATATTTGAATATATGAATATCTACTATGTTGATTGGATATTATAATACTAACATTATTTATACCACGATTATTTTAGGGGGTCGGTATTAGGCATATGTATCCGATTACCGACCTCTTGTTTATTCTTGTAAATATAATTATATCAACAATTTAAAATAGCCACTTTATTCATTGCCATAATATTACCATATTTACAAAATTTCAAATAAATATATTTAATATTCAATAAGTTATTACAAATAATCATTTAGGTGTTGGTAATCGGAGCCTTTCCCCTATATAACACACACACACACACATATATATATATATATATATATATATATATATATATATATAACCTGCTCTACTGATTTACATAATAATCTATAGATGTGTATAGACACCCCTTGCAAGGGTTGTGACCATGGTAGGGTGTATTGTATTAACCTGCTGTACCGATGTACAATATACATTGTACATATCCATTAGTACCCTATAGGGTGTCCTTTACTAACCTGCAATACCTATGATGATTATAACGATGAACGATATCTTGATGAACGGAATAAGTCGGACATCTTCACGCGGGTAGGCCGACGTATAGTTCAATGTAGACATTTAAATACCCTGTTAATGTAGACATTTAAGTACCCTATTAATGTGGACCAAGGAAACTCGGTTAATGTATACATAGTTAATAATGTTAATGTATACATAGTTAATACTGTTAATATCGACATATTTAATATTGCTAATTTTTAATTAGTACCCATATATATGTAGAATCATATATATATATATATATATATATATACAATATACATGTATTTTAATCAAAATAGCAATACATCACTTGTTGTTTATTGATGACGCGACATCACATAATCATTTTATTAACTAATCCGAGACAGAGATAGAGAGAGAGAGAGAGAGAGAGAGAGAGAGAGAGAGAGAGAGAGAGAGAGAGAGAGAGAGAGAGAGAGAGAGAGAGAGAGAGAGAGAGAGAGAGAGAGAGAGAGAGAGAGAGAGAGAGAGAGAGAGAGAGAGAGAGAGAGAGAGAGAGAGAGAGAGAGAGAGAGAGAGAGAGAGAGAGAGAGAGAGAGAGAGAGTAATAATACATTGATTAATAATGTGTAACAATAATATAATATGTATATATATATAAATCTAGTAGAATGCCACGGATACTTTATAACGTATAGGTATAACGTTGATGTTCTATACATATAGCACACATAAATGAGGTCACCTGATTATAAAGACGATACCTGAATGCTAATGGAGTAATGGTACTGTTATGGTATACGGATATACGATATAGGATAATTATACGCGAAAGTAGCACCGGGAGCATGTGTTTCATACGCATAATCACGTGTAATTATATACGTGCAAGATAACAAGAAATTGGGTAATCATTCAAATAGTATCCGATAGCTGATAATATAATCGTGTGATATCGATAGTGTTGAAGTAAAGATACAAGGATAGTAAATACGTTAAATATCTGTTACGATATATATTTAATCATATATGATGATGATGATATATATATATATATATATATATATATGTGTGTGCGTGTGTGTGTGTATGTGTGTGTATGTGTGATACTGTTTATCAAGCACTGTAATAAGGACATGTATACAGACTGTGCTATAGATACCTTCGCTCGTACGGGAAGAATATAATAATACGATAACAATTAGATAATAATAATACGTTGAAGATAAAACGAGACCAAAATAACGAATAACAAAATAATAAGTTGGATGATATTTGAGGTAGAGATAAAAGAAGAATTAAGATTTATAAATTGTTTATGTGATCTAAAGAACGGGTGGTAGGAGGGTGAGAATTCCATAGAGTGGGACCGGAATTTGTAAAAGCTTTTTTATTCAATTTAGGGAAGTTTTACTAAAGTTACGGGAGATACGTAAAGGATCATTTTGGTAACGAAGAGAAGGTAATATTGTAAGTTTTTTAATTAGATCACAGATATATCTAGGGGTAACATTAATGGATTATAGAGAGCACACGTAATTTACACCTGAGGAAGAATGGTATCCACATACATGATGACTAATAATATATTGTAGTAGAGCGATCCATCGTGTTATGAAGTATATTTATATTTATGTTTATAAATATAATCAATATGTGATTATATACGATTACTATTTAAACTAAGATGTATAACGAATATATACATATTCCTGGTTATAACCTATATGTAGGTTATATATGTTATATATTCGTTATACGTCTAAGTATAAATATTAATCCGTAGAAACATTGATTATACACTTTAATAATAAATGGTCTTAATCTTTTATTATTCAATATATGTATTCAAAAATTACAATTTATATTATATGATTATAGATATTTTATGATTTTAAAATTGTATTTAATCTTTGCATACAATATATTCAATAGATAACAGGGGTGTCTGTATTGGGTACCCATGTCCGAATACGGATACCCTATAGGGAATATATAGGGAGTATATAAGTAGTCTACTACGTTGTAAGTGAGGTTAGCATGCTAACTACACGATAACCAGCACCACATGTACGACGTGCACTAAGCCGGAGCGGCTCGGACTTTTTTTTTTGAAAATTGCTGCACCTTCTAGCATTTTATGTTTGGAGTATTTCTGTCACAATGGTATACTTTTTTTTTTTTACATGTAGTATTCGCCGTGCGCCAGAGCTTTTAAAAATACCTATAAATATTTTTCTATAGAAAAAATACCGCTATTACCTATATTGAAATCACATGACAATTACATTCTAAATCATTATAAACAACTAATTTTCAAATTTATATTCATTTTATTATACTTTTTAACCACGAACCTTCTTACTAATACACCTTTTTATATTTTATATAACCCCAAATCATTTACTAAATGACAAATAACAACATATATGGATATAATCGGCTAATCTTACTGTATAAATAATAACTATAAAGATATTCGAATATGGGATATTGGTACTAAAATGAGATTTTATATATTTATGCTATTATAATAAAATTTGTATAGTTGGAATGCTTATCAAATTCTATAATAGAAGTCATATCTTAGTTTTTTTTAATTTTTATTTAAAAAAAAGTTATGACAACAATTGTGAAAAAAAAATTAGTAAACATGTTTAATTTTGTAGATAGAAATTATGAATGTATTAATTTATTTATAATACATATTATAACATAACTCATTCAATAATGAATATTATATAATGAAATTAACATAATATATATATTATAAATATAGCTATCTAAATATTTATAGAAATAAAAAAAATATCAGCATTTCTGACCAATATTGGGAAAATTGGGATTTTTTTTTTTAATAATATTTTTTTATCTAAAATTAATATAATTTATATTTTTACAAAGCTCTTTAAATTCTATAATATAAGTTGTATCTTGGTTTTTACAAATTTACAAAAGAAAAAAAATGATAGAGCAAACTAATAATTTAAAATTTATAAAAAAATAAGATAAAAAGTAAAATATATTTAAAAAAATTTCTAACGATTTAAATTCTTTAAAAAAACCCTATTATTAATCCAGTCGATTGAAAAAAAAATTTTGTAATAGTGCGTAAACTTTTTTTTTTCAAATATAAAATTTATCATATTTGTACATTAAAATAGTGAATAAATAACCATATTTTATACTATACACAATTTTTTTTAAATTAATTTCATGTAATAGTAAACTCATATACTTATGTATATATATTTATGTTTATATTTTTTTATAAATAATTTTTTTTTAATTAAAATTAAAATATTTTGTATTTTTCCAAAATTTCCTGGAAATTTCCTGGAAAATCGAAAAAAAATATTGTACAAATATTATCTTATACAAAAATATATAATTAAAACTATAATTGCAGATAAAACTAAAAAAAAAAATGTTAATGATGTTAAATCGAAGTTTCAAATATTTCCTATCTCCTCCATGTTAAACTTCCTATCTCTTCATGTTAAACTTTAATGAGGTGGCGCACCTCCAATAATTAATTTTTTTAATTTTTTTTTTGTATTCAATTTAATATGTTATCTAGTTAATATAAAAAAATGTGCAGCAATTTTCAAAAAAAAATTACCGAGCCACTCCGGCTTAACGTGCACGTTATACATGTATAACTATAATACGCGCGTGCGCAGGAATGGCAGCTGTGCATTGTAGGATGAGGTGGTACCACATGACAGTCTTAGCGTATTCGGGGTTATGTTCTAGTGATACTTCTTAATAATAATATGTTTTATTTGTTGTCATTAATAATTATTAATTATAATGTAATGTTTAGATTATGTTTTTCCGATGAATATATATATTATAGGATATACATTGTATATATATACATATATATATATATATATATATATATATATATATATATATATATATATATATATATATATACATATTAATATTGTGTATGCATGCATATTTTCAAATATATGGCTTTCATATTACAGCAACCCGTGTGATTATCTTCTATAATACTATAGTATTCTATAGTATACTATAGTACTATATATAACGTACTATATACCGTACTATACATATATATATATTAATATTATATACAAGTATATAAGTATACTTATATATAATTCCAGAATATATACATTTAATGTTTTAGTTAATGAATGTACACATACATATACATATATATATATATATATATATATATATATATATATATATATATATATATATACTTCAATAGTATCTCCTACGTTTCTTACATTCATATTACCTTAATACATGTTATAATATTACATAGTAGTAGCAAAGCCCGTTTGATAATGGTACCCCGGGGCTTTGGTAATAGTGCCTGATTTCAATATACAGGTTCTGTGATATAATTATGAATACCTTTATACATGAATACATGCATGCATTCATGATTATATATAGTTGTATATATATACAACTACTTATAAGTATACTTATGTATATATATATATATATATATACATACAATACATAAATAAAATATTGTTTATATATATATATATATATATATATATATATTAATATTAATAGTATATATATAATATTTAAATTAGTATATATTAATATTAGTAGTATACTACTATAGTATACTATATTATATTAATATTATACATTTCCTATACTATTGTATACTATGTATTATTGTATACAATATTATACTGTATGTTAAATGATTAGAACTCTATAGAATAATTATAACAAATCTTTTAAAGTATTTTCCGTGAATCAAATATATACAATCGTAGTTAAATCTATAGAAATAAGTTGACTCAGACTACGTCATAACTAAGCATTATGTAGTGATCATAAGCGCTATATTTCAAGTCAAAAGTTTAAATAAACCACGTCGATAGTGGAACCCATAGGTAGTAGGTATAATACTGTAGTATATATATAGAATATATATATATATATATATATATATATATATACTAAATAGTATATATATATAGAATAGCAAAGTGTGATATGTGATATATACGTATACTACAGTAGTGCGTACGTCTTGGTTATGATACAATACGATAATTGTCAACCGGGATGTAATACTAATGATAATAATGTCACGTGTTGGTCCATATACACACGTAAATGCGCGAGTGCATTACACACAATGTATACATTGTCTCCTATAGGAGGCCTGTATGTATGTCGTATAGAGTATTGTCGGGAGGTCAACGAGAGGTATCTTAACATTACATATATAATGATACACGATCATAGGAAATGCTGGACGATACTCTATAGAGCTAAATATATATATATATTTAAATATATATTATAATTATAAAGTGTACTTATTGGTACACTTATAATATAAAAAATACTAGTATAAAGTTATTAGAAAAATAAATATGTACTATGTATATATATATATATATATATATATATATATATATATATATACATAGTACATATATTATATACCTATATACATATTAATTAATTAACTATAAATAATAATTAAGTAACTTCAATACTATATTAATATATACCTACAGGTGTTTTTATTTATAAATACAAAATTGATAAATACCTACATTTATATATAAACATATATTACATTAGAATATGTTCATTAATATAGGTTATTGTATATTAATATTATATGATTATAGATATTATTATGATTTTAAAAATGGATTACACTTTTATGTAATATGTCACACTGTTTTATAATACGGAAAACCTATAACACTATATAAACTATATATTATTGATATAAATTACAAGTTCATTATTTATAATTAATTTTATGAATAATGTAATATATTTAATAAGTAATTAATTTATTAATTTTTATTATTTTATTAATTAATAATACCATTTAAATATCTAAATAATAACATGCGCGCTGATTGGTTATACACTGTTAAAAATTATGGTAGAGAAAGTGCCTCTTTAGGGTATAAGTATATTTATAGTGTCCACATAGTTGCACCATAATTAGGGTACACTTTGAATAAATACGATCAGTACCCTAAAAATGAACAAACTATACCTAATGACTTTTAGGTGGTTGTACCCTAATTATATGATATCGTGTACCCTAATGCAATTGTATGATATATACATTGAATTGCATGATATGTAAATATAATAATCACGTATCTTAATATCTAACATAGCTGTACCCTAATAAATATATAGAGTGTACCCTAGTATATTAAACAGTCATGTACCCTAATATTTAACATAAAATACATACCTATACATACCTAAAAATATATATTGTACCATAGTTAGTTAAAAGTCGTGTACCCTATTTAGGGTAGGGGAAAGTCGCCGATTACCGACCCCTCTCGTATCTCAGTAAATATAAGAGTTATCAAAAAATTATATATACATGAACTGTTAGTAATTTAATGATAAATATGAATAAGTATTTTGTTTAAAAAAATATTTAATTCTACAATTGTTATTTGATAAAATGTAATATTCTGTTTTTACTTTTTAAATATTTGAATAATAACTTTTTTTAAATAATTGTAAAAACTCTATTAATTAAAAGAAAACTTAATTTTGTACATAATATTGTAGATCAATAAAATATTTATAAATATTATAAAAATAATTTAATTTGAATAACTATTAACGAATATATCTTAATTATAGCAACCCATATGATTTTCCTATTACCGACCCCCTAAATTACCCTAATACCGACACAATGTGATTTATAATATCCAATCAAAATAGATCCGTATTTTACTTTAAGTTATGTTATAACTTGTTTGTGTATCATTGACATAGATTTAGGATTCATGATTCCAGTTATTTATATACATATTGATTAATAAATAAAGATTAAATAATAATATACACTATTTTAATATAATTACTATAAAATTTCAATTTAAATTTAATATTACTATTAAAACATAAATTCAATAAAAAATAAATTACTTCATGTTATAATTAATTATATTTATGTATATCTACTATTTTTATTGGATATTATAATATTAACATTATTTATACCTCGATTATTTTAGGGGGCGGTAATAGGAGAATGGGGTCGGTATTAGGCACATGTATCCGATTACCGACCCCCTGTTTATTCTTGTAAATATAATTATATCAACAATTTAAAATAACCACTTTATTCATTTCCATAATATTACCCTATTTACAAAATTTTAAATAAATATATTTAATATTGAATAAGTTATTAGCTACAACTAATCATTTAGGGGTCGGTAATCGGATACCTTCCCCTAAATTGTTGTGATATTTTAACGATATGTATCCTATACATTGAATTCGCTGTACCCTAATTGTCAACAGTGCACTTTATATATATACTATAGGTTATACCCTATAGGGTATCAAATGGATACTGTCAATATTTAGAAATCTAGAGTGTCCGTATTAGGGATTTACATGACCTCTAGATATATGCTTATAACATAATTAATATTTGATAACAAATATAGCAACTATGTATATAATGTTTAGAATGCTTAATATTTAATAATATAGTGTTATATTTTATATTGATACATTTGTATATTCTTGAGAAGGTTTTAAGTTGACATTTTTTTTCATAAATTTAAAAACGTAATAAAAAAATCAGTTTATTGGATCATCAGCAATATTTTGAATAATTAAAAAATAAAAAATACTTTTTTAGACTATTTATATATATATTATAAATTATAATTATGAATATTTTATTAATTACACATTTTTTGTAGGATTTATGGTTTCTGACATACCGAGATTGTCCGTATTCGGTTCAGTTCCCCTCAATATATAATATTGCGGATTACTATAATATATATATATATATATATATACATATGCATTCAATTTTTGATTACAATAAAATGTATATAATTTACCTAGTAAACCATACCATTGATAATATATCATCGAAAATGTTTTAATTTATTTACGAATATTGAACATTTTCGAAAATAATTTTAAAAAATCCAAGTTTGTAACATTTTTGAAAATAAAACACGAAGTTTGTAAAATATTTGAAAATAATTTACTCCAATAATACGAAAATGATTTTCGAAAATAAACTGCATATAAAATAGAAAGTTTGTAAATTTTTTGAAAATAAAAAATGAAGTTTGCAAATTCTATATTAATATAAATTAATTAATATATTGAGATTATAAATATATTTAATTAAATTAAAAATATAAATTTAATTGCAAATTTAAATGATAAGATCTCGTTAAAACCATGGATGTTTTAACAAGAGAGCGGCTTCGAGTGGACATTATATGGTTATAAGTGAAAACTTCATCTAAGTTCCTGGATGTGATTAAAGGACTCCACCAAAATAACAATAACAATAATAAAATATATATATATATATATATAACTAGAGGTATTAAATAATATGAAAAAGAGGTAGGTGTATTAAAATATATTTATTATTAATAATAACGTTATTATTTACGTACGTATAGAAATTGTCTTTTTTGTGTGGTGTAATTTCTTTATTATCATTTTAAACTTTTCCTTATTTTCATTATTGTTATTTTATCTTGTAAGAATAATAGTAGTACACATTCAGAGTCGTCGATTATATATATACACAACATTTATGTTTTATTCTAAGATGTAGAACATACGATATATTTACTACATATTATATTAATTATTACCCTTCCCATTGTCGGTGTTTAATCAATACCAGTAATTGTTCTACGTCTGCTTCCAGTTCATGTATTTTCCTAATGACATTGTCTACATACACGCTATTGTTGTCGTATGCGCGTATCTGCTGACCTATCCACTCGATGTCCATTTCGTACGCGTAAGAATACAGCGCATTTGCTTTGTCAAGTAGTTCGGTAAGTAGGAGCTGCGGAGGACAGGACACAGCGATAGCGGTGTGTATTCTTGTGTTTAGGATTTCTACGTAGGCATCCATTGTATTAAATTGAATGGTATATTGACTACTAGAGTTACGAGTGAATTTAAGTATTTTAATAATAGTATTTATTTAAGTAATATAAACACATATTATAATGTTATTTTTAATTTTAAAAATTAAAATAAAATTATATATATAAATATATTTGTTGTTTTATTTCAATTATTTGTTACTCTGTAGTATTATCTGTCCTTTCATCCCATCTCAGAAACTTAGATGAAGTTTTCACTTATAACCATATATGGCTCTAATTTCCCTACGAAACCGCTTTCATGTCGAGGCATCCATGGTTTTAATGAGCACCGATCATTTATTAATTCACAATTATATAAGATCACTTCTAAATAATATGTTACGACCTATTTTAATGATGCGGACTGAAAATACAATATGGGTATATTTCTTAGATTATAATAATACAGTAAACTCCCGATAAGTCGGACTCGCAAGGGACCGGGAAAAATGTCCGACTTAGCGAGATATCCGACTTATCCTAGATTCAGAAGATCATGCAAATAAGACGTGCGACGTGCAGCGTAAGTTAAAGGGTTACCAAAATATAGAATTATGCAACAATCAATAACAACAAATGTTGTATTCAATAATATTACTTACTAAAATTATAATATACATTATTCAAATTAAACATTTCTGACATTTTATAAAAATTCCTACTTATTCAGTATAAAAATGATAAAATTAACTATAATATTTGTCCGACTTATAGAAAAGTCCGACTTATCTAATCCAACTTATCCGACTTATCCGATTAATTTAACATGGATCTAGATATAAATCCAACCAAACCAACTAAATGTGTCCGACTTATCGATAAGTCCGACTTATCCGTTTTCCGACTTACCGAGAGTTGACTGTATATATATATAACATGATATCACAACCATTGTGGAGGGATATAATTATTTAATAATAAAAGTGTGAATATAAATACATCTCAATCATTTGCTGGAGAATACATAGGTAGTGATCATGATAATGTAATCTATTGAATTTTAATATTCATCTGAAAATCAAAGAAAACTAAACTTGTCCTTAATAAATTTAAACTTTGATAAATATAAAGATATAAAATGTTAATAAATATTTAAATTAATCATCAAAGAACATCTAACGGAACAAAAGTTAACATATCTTACAAACACAGAATATATAACACAGAAATTTAATACAACCATGATAGATATGGCAAAATATATTCTATGAAAATATAGATAAAAAAAGAAGAATTGAAATATGTGAAAATCATCCAAATATAAGTAGAAGAGTATTAGGAAATGAGTACCTATATCACATTCAAGCAGCATAATGCTGAAAGTAATATTACATATACTACAATACAATACAGAAGAGTTAATTTCTGAGGAATACTCTAGATTTTGAACAGGCAGATAAAATACCGAATCTCAATCAAATAATATTATCAAATTGACCATGTATGCATACATCGTAGGTAGGGGAAAGTAACCTATTACGGACACTTTAACAATAAATGGTATTACAAATGTATGACTCATTATTTGTATTCAAAATTACAAAATATTAATATTATATGATTATAGATATTATCGTGATTTTAAATTTTTATTTAATCTTTTAATGCCATAGATAACGGGGGTGTCCGTATTCGGTACCCATGTCCGAATACGGACACCCTATATACCACTAGATAACTATATATTATTGATGAATTAATCAGAAAAATTACAATTACATTATTTATAATTAATTGTATTAATAATTTATTCTAATTTAATAGTTAATAATTATTTATTTTTATTATTTTTTTTATTAATAATACAATTTAAGTATCTAAATAATAACATTTTAGATTTAGCTTTATTGGTGGTATTAATATTATAACGCACTCGATTTTTATGAAAATCAGAATAGTTCACACGCTTCGCACTGATTGGTTATAGGGTATCCGTATTAAGACATCTAGATTATACGTAATAGGGATTCATATGACCTATAGATATATTATTATAACTTAATGAATATTTGATAACAAATAAAGAAAATATATATATATCATTTTAGAATGCTTTATTTGTTAATAATATAGTGTTATATTTTATATCTATACATTTTGATATTCTTGATAATTTTTTTTCATAAATTTAAAAACGTAATACAAAAATCAGTTTATTGGATATATCAGTAATAATTTGAATAATTAAAAAATTAAAATATACTTTTTTAGACTATTTATATAATTTTGAATATTTTATTCATTAAACATTTTTTTGTAGGATTTATGGTTTCTGAGATACAGAGAGTGTCCGTATTTGGTTACTTTTCCCTACCAACCTAAGTATACGATATTGAGAGTAACTCTATAAAATCAAATAATGAAACATTCTGACTGTTAATTAATATCTAAAATAATAATCAATAACGAACAACTTAAAGTAGTCACTAGTATTATATTATATTAATATATAGGTTATATATCCTATTATTAATAATATTAATATTATATTATATTATATAAACATTGACTCAATACATTAAAATGCATGGAAGCGATTATATATGATAAAGGGTTAAAAACGGAAATCTTGTCTAGAACCCAGCAGACGATATCAACTTTAATAAATCTAAATATGGTACGACAATTACATATCGCTAAAATAAAATATCCATCTGATGAGAAACATTGACTCTAATTAAATACCTGTAGAGAAGAACCAATGCACTATATAAGATGTGTACTAAGATTGATAAATATAACGTATAAAGACCTCATCACTGATATTAAAGTAAGGAAGAGAATAACACAATACATTGGAGCACGTGATACAATAGTGTACACGATCGATGGTTATCGGTATGGTATGATCATGTCTCAAGATCTAACTAGGTTTCAAAGAATATTCTAAGAAGAACAGTATATAGCAAACAAAGGGATACCAACACTCAGTGGCAAGATAAAATCGTACACTGAGAAAAATAAATGCATCATATGATTTATAAATATTTTTTAAATACCATCAAGAAAACAACGTTTTTGGAGTCATAAATTATAAATAAATGCATCATTGAATTCATTTATATTAAAATAAATGAATCACATAATTAATTTAATATTGTATAAGAGTAGGTACTACTATAGAATGAAGTGCACTTCACGAAGAGATGAGAGCGACGACGAACAGAAATAAATGGAGAGAAATTGTGAATAAATCAAAAGCGCCCCTAAGACATCCACATGCTACAGGACACGTTAAATGATACAGGTTAAAGGTTAACATAATTCCAATTATATTATATTAAAGTTAATAATTATAGTTACATGTATATAATTTTATTTCAAACAAAATAGAATCATCGATACATTTATACTATAGTAAACATATATTTTTATGAAAATACAATATTATACTTACATAAATGTACATAAAATACAATATATTTTTTATAAACGAGGTTAATATTAATCGTAAAAAATAATACTTCTAAATAATCTATTCAGTATAATATATATATATATATATATATATATAATAACTTTAATAAAATAAAATTAATATATTTTAATAATTGTTTATTTTAACATCAACGTTCAATAATATATATTTATAAGTATATTTATATAATATATTGTAGTCTATCTAATATATGATAGAAAAATACATATATACAAACATAAACAATACCTTCAATTAGTAATTCAATCAATATATATATATATATATATATATATATATATATATATATATATATATAGAATTAAGAAGTTTCCCCTGAGGATAAGTTAACTTCTGCCGACTTAATGTGAAATAGTTTCTTGAGTTCTTTCTGATAATCTCGATATTGGAAGGTGTACACTGTCGAGGTGTCGTGTTATATTAAGTAGCATTATATTAATAACACGTTGGTAGATTGGGGAAGATGATCTATTTCACGGTTTCATCGTGGTATTCACACCCCATACAACATCCAATATATAGAATTAGTTATTTCAAATTATTGAATTAAAGTTACTTCATTACGTATAAATATAGTATATATTATATACGTATACATCAAATGAATAATAATATTGCACATTGCAACAGTAGGTAATATTATAGTTATTATAGTTATACAGCAAATAATATTATAGTTATTTATAAACAAATATATATTTATATAAACCTAATATTACAGTTGCAATGTGTAATATGATAAGTTATTAGACTTCCATTCACTTATTTACTGAAATTAATTCCTGAATCGTAAGAACCGTATGTTTATAATAATAAGCCATACGTAGCAACGTATTATTGAGAAATTATAGAAATAAAATATTTCAATTATTTAGAAATGTTAATTATGCTATATTCCTATATATATATATATATATATATATATATGTGTGATAAATATTGTAATGTATATAACCTACATTTCACTATATAATATTTTCTACATACATTACAAAGGTTAGAATGTTACGATAGTTGAATTGGTGTCATAGTGTTAGGTTCCATGGACAATATATGTTGAATAATTGAAGGTATACTCCATAGAGTAGTAATTGACATATTTATAATATATAAGATAATAATTATGTATAATTTACAATATATATACCCCGTTATCTAGTAAATTAAGTATTACAGAAGTTATACCTATATATTTAGGTTACGTTTTCAATATATTTATCTGTGACTATCCGATTCTGTTGGTAACTGTATTAGTAATCAGAAGTGATTCGACTTAAATACATGCTAATATCTCCGCTAATGTCATCGGCTCATGACTCATCGCTAATGGAAAGTTACGTAATATACAACAATATGCCCGCTAACCAATAAGATTGATTGCCGTATTTATGAATTGAATAGAATAGAACCTAATACCAATGACATTATAATACCTATATATAGGTATTAAATGCCTATAGGTAATACATATTATATTGAAACTGATATTTAGCCAATAGGCCTATATATGAGGTGATACATATTAGAATGAAACTGATATTTGGCCTACAGGCCTACATATGTGTTGACCAACCAATAGGATTGATGGCAGCATTAGCGAACATAAACACCACCGTAGTACGGTACAATAAGCCGGACATGGATATCTTCTTACCCGACGTGTAGATGATGTGCACGATGGCTTTAGGGGACATGCATATCATGTAGAACGCGATCACCTGTGATGCAACGGGGGGGTACGTAACTGGTAACGTGGGTGGTCGTGTACGTCTTATAAGATGTGTACATTGTACAGTGTACGTCTTACATTGTACAGTGTACGACTTATATTGTACTGTGTACGTCTTACATTGTACAATGTACTTCTTATATTGTACAGTGTATGACTTATATTGTACAGTGTACGACTTATATTGTACTGTGTACGTCTTACATTGTACAATGTACTTCTTATATTGTACAATGTATGACTTATATTGTACAGTGTATGACTTACATTGTTCTGTGTACGACGTACACTGTACGTCTTACATTGTACAGTGTACGTCTTACATCCATCGATATAAAGAAAGTGTCTTTATATCGATGTTTACATCGCATAATGTACGACTTACAGTATACACAGTGTACACTGTACATTGTACACAGTGTACAATGTACCATTAATTACAGTGAAAGTAATCTTTCCTCTTTAAATTTAGTCGTTTAAATGTAGAATGTTAGTTATGTTATTATAGTTGCTAATTATAAATTAACAATATGTATACATACACACACATACACACGCACACACACACACTCACACACACACACACACTCACATATATATGTATTAACCGATATTAAAGTTTTCAGAACATTCTTTTTAATTTTAACAGTTTCTCTTATTTGTGGTCCGGTTTCCTAGTAAATAAAAATATATTTACTAACTATAAATATATATATATATATATATTTATTTATTTAAAATATTGTATTGACTACAAAATCACGTGGTGGTTATGGGCGTCATGAGAAGGAAACAAAAATAAAATAAATAAAGTACAATAAAAATAAAGGAAAAGGGAGGGTAGGTTACAATGTTAATAGGTGCCTGGAGAGTTTACATTTAAATAGTGACAAGGATTTCAAACACCTAATGTCATATGGTAGAGAATTCCAGTATTTTGGAGCTACCACAGAGAAAGCAGATTCGGAGTGAGCAGAGATAGTCGAGCGTTGCACAATTTTCATCGTGTGACATTTCCTGCTAGCTCGACTAAGGGTATGCGTACTGATTAGGTCTGCTAGGTACTCGGGAGATCTAAGATGTATCACCTTATGGGTGATGCATAGTAGTATGTACCTGCAGAGATACCTAAACTTAAGCCAGCCGAGTGATCGCATTAGAGTCGATATAGATACTATTGAAGGAACTTCAGTTTATAAAGGGTGCGTATAGCACGTCGTTGTATCTTCTCAAGTTTAAGCATAAGCTTTAGGGGTAGATTGCATAGAAGTGAGCAGCAGTATATGAGTCTACTGAAGACTAGCGAGTGTATTAGACTTTTAGTCATTGAAAAAGTCAATTTATTACGTGATTTTCTAATATTGTAAAGAAAATAGTTGGCAATGCGAATCATTATAGATATGTGGTCAGAGTAATCTAGGTGGGAGTTGATGGTGAAACCAAGAGTTGTTATGGATTGTGATGTAGGGAGAGCTAGTAGAAAGGGGTGGGTGATGATTAGGGGGTAGGTAGGTTTGGAGATAATTATGGTGTCAGTTTTGGTCATGTTAAGTGATAGGGAATTATGGGAAAACCAGATATATATACTTTGTATTATTTAATTATAATATTATTACAATTAATACTAATTAATATATGTGTAATTGTATGTATATTAAATAACGTAATTATATATAATTATAATTAATAATTATTTAATTTAAATAGGGAATTATTAAATAACTGATAATTTTAAACATCTTATTATTGATATAACAACAATTAAACAGCAACAAATGTAATATCACATGTTAAATATTACAAACTATACTTTGTATATATATAGGGTAATTAGGATGGTATTTAATTACATAATTATACTATTGCCTAATTATTCTAAATGTATAATGCAATAATATTAGATATATCTGGTATTGTACTGGTATACCACTATATATATATAGTACTAAATAATATATTCTCTAAACAAATACCTATATGTATAAACTTGTAATGGTACACTATTTATTTGAAACATTTGTAAAGTATATATATATGTATACCTATATATACAAATAAAAATATTAAAATATTTAAAAAAATATATATAGGACGTCCTCCTGTAGTACTTCAATAATATTTAACTACACATATACTAAATAAATATACTAAGTCTGTAGGTAGTGGAAAGTCCCCCTTTACCGACCCCATAATGACTATTTGTAATATATTCTTCAATATTTAATATATTTATTTGAATTTAGTAAGTAGGATACTATTATAATAATAAATAATTTAGCTATTTTACATTTTTGATATAATTATATTGACATGAATAAAAACTCGTTGGTATGTAATTGGATACATGTGCCTAATACCGACCCTCTACTCGTGGTAGAAATAATTGTAATATTATTATAACTAATCAATATAGCAGAAATATATAGATATTAAGAATTAAAAAATACACGAAATTTATATATCATTGAGTTTAAGTTTTAATATTCATAATAAATTAATAATTGAACTTTATATTTCTATATTAAACTTTAAATTAACTGAATATGAATATAATTACATATACTAAAGAATCATTGTATAGTATTATTGACGCTGTTAAAATATACTATTGACAGGTTAAAATGATACAAACACAAATTATAAATAATTTCAAAGTAAAAAAGCATCTATTTTGATTGGATATTATAAATCACATGGATTGGTATTAGGGTAATTATAATTATAACCCATAGGGAGTCGTTAATAGGAAAATAATATGGGTTACTATACTAATTAATATATATTGGTTAATACGTATTCACATTATAATATTTTAATAATATTTATAAACATGTAATTGATTTACAATAGCATGCACAATGCATTGCACATCATAAGTTTTAAATTTTTTAAACAAAATACTTATTACATTTTACCATTAAATTACTAATAGTTCAAATATATAACATTTTTTGATAACTATTATAGTTAATGAGAAAATATATGGGGTCGGTATTAGGAGGAGTCGGTAATAGGGAACTTTCCCCTATGTAATATAAATTATAATATATATATGTATATATATATTACACATATGAAAATTACATAAAATATCATATATCGTATACACTGTATATTATACAGTGTATTATAATTATCGTATTCAGTTTTGTAAATTAGTTTGTACAACATTGGTAATCATATATTTATATAAATATAAACATAACATCAATAATATCAATAATGTATATCAAACTATATATGTGTAATATATATATATATATATATATATATATGATTAAAAATAAATGTATTACTAATTAAATAATAGAATATATATGTATATATTAGTATTTACAACTTTAATCATAATTAATTATAATGTTAAAAGATTACAGGCATCCTACATGATTGCTATAGCATGACGAACCTGAGCCCGTCTAGAGATAGCCCTGTATATGAACACGAACCTGAGCCCGTCTAGAGATAGCCCTGTATATGAACACGAACCTGAGCCCGTCTAGAGATAGCCCTGTATATGAACACGAACCTGAGCCCGTCTAGAGATAGCCCTGTATATGAACACGAACCTGAGCCCGTCTAGAGATAGCCCTGTATATGAACACGAACCTGAGCCCGTCTAGAGATAGCCCTGTATATGAACACGAACCTGAGCCCGTCTAGAGATAGCCCTGTATATGAACACGAACCTGAGCCCGTCTAGAGATAGCCCTGTATATGAACACGGAGCTTGCGGAGAGAAGTAACACGGGAACTAGATACATCTGTCGTAAGTAGTATATGTCGGCATGTAATATATGTATACATATAGTATATGTAGGCATATAGTATATGTAGGCAGAGCTGGGCAGTATCGCCGATACAGTATCTATTAAGGCAAAAAATCAGTATCGTAGATACATTTGTATTTGTATTTGTATCTATTATAAAAATTGTAAAAGTATTTGTAATCGTATCTATTAGTCATAAATAGTATCTACGATACGTATCTAGTAGATACTATCTACTAAGAAAATTATGTAAGCAGATACATTTTTATAAAATAATATATCATTTGGACATTATATGTACTTTTTATCAATATTTGATAATATCATATTATAAATTAATTTTAATTTATATAAATTATAAATATATTTTTAATAAAATATCTTTTGTATATATTGAAATTAATTCATTGTTAAAAATTATGATATATAAATTATAGTGATTTTATTCTCAAAAACCTTATTATATACATTTATTGAAAACAAATACATTATTTTGATAATATATTTTTATATAATAATTGATTTATAATTCAAAATTATATATTATATTGAAAGATAAAATAAACGCTGGTATACTAAACGATTCATCGTGGGCATCATCAAATCTAATTAAATGTCAAAACATTTATTCTATATCATTGATTGAAGAACACGTTATAAGGTGTAAATGTTTAATTAGGGGAAGTAATATAATATTCGGACACCCTATATACCAATAGATAAAATATATATTATTGATGAATCAATCAAACAAATTATAATTACATTATTTATAATTAATTTTATGAACAATTTATTCTAATTTAATTAGTTAATCATTTATTTACTTTTATTATTTTTAATTAATAATACACTATAAGTATCTAAATAATAAAAAATTTAGATTTAACTTATTGGTGGTATTATTATTATAAAGCACGCGATTTTGATAAAAATCAGAATGTTTCGTGCGATTAGTTATCGTGTGTCCGTAAGATATCTAGGTATTCTATAGAGGTACCTATAGATATATAGATACTCTATAGAGTGTCTGTATTATGGACTTATATGACCTATATATATCTGCTTATTACTTAATGAATATTTGATAACAAATATAGAAATTATATAATTGTATAATGATTTATTTTTTAATAATATAGTGTTATATTTTATATAGATACATTTGTATATTCTTGAGAAGTTGAAATTTTTTTTCATAAATTTAAAAACGTAATAAAAAAATTAGTTTATTAGATATATCAGAAATATTTTGAATAATTATAAAATAAAATACTTTTTTAGACACTTTATATAATTATGAATATTTTATTCATTAAATATTTTTTTGTAGGATTTATGGTTTCTGAAATACCAGAGTGTTCGTATTTGGGCACTGTCCGTATTCGGTTACTTTCCCCTATGTCCTTTTAAAGGGGGTATCCTACTACCAGTATGTCCGGAAATGTTTGCTAGAAGAATTAGCTACAATTTTAGTGGGTTACCCTCTTACTTTCCTGAACATTTCTGGAAATATAGTAACTTTAAAGGGGGTAAGAGGGTATCCCACTACAACTTGTAAGAAAATCACTTTCTAGTAAACATTTCCGGACATTATTTCCGTATAATTTACCTTGATATGTACTATAAAATGTGATATTGATGAATATATATATACATATATATATATATATATATAAATATATATATTATATTATATAATATATATCTATATAATTTATATCTATATATTATATATATATATATTGTATATAATTATAATGTATTTGTATCTACTAAGATGTATCTACTAATAATATTCTGTATTTGTAATTGTATCTACTATGATTTTTTTTTAAGTAATTGTAGTAGTATCTATTATAAGAAAAAAGTGTGTAATTGTAATTGTATCTATTATATATTTATTGAGTATCGTGCCGAGCTCTGTATGTAGGCATATAAAATATATAGGAATATAATAGATGTATGCATATAGTATATGTAGGGGTATCATATATGTATTAATGTGGGTGTTCAGTCCACAATGTACAGTGTACATTGTACAGTGTACAATGTATATAGTTTATAGTACATATTTCGTAGACATTAAAAACAACGGCGATCTCTTAGATTTATTGATATATAGACACATAAATAACTTCTTATAATATTGCATATATGTATCGTATAAGATGTACTATTCAATATATAAATAAATAATAGATGACCTACATATAAATATTTTCCTTTGTCGTATTCATGTAATACATATTCAATTATTAATTATTGTACAATATGAATATATATATATTAATATTAATAGATTACTGTAATTATTATATATTTATATTGATGTATATACGGATGTATGCATACAATAATTATAATGTATTACTAATACAAAATAATACAGATAATAATTAATATAATAAAATAGGCAGATACTACATTACTTACCTGTATTTAAAATGAGTTATATATTCTCACACATTGGTTATTAACTTTATATATAGGGTTATACTATAGTTTACTATAGTATACTATAACATATCTGTTATAGTCTTATATATGTATGTTAATCTGTACCTGGAAAAGATTACAAATTCCGTAGATTCTTCTCCTGAATTTCGTGGGGAACAGGTCGTAATCTACGCAGTGACCCAACGGTCCGATAACGTTGGTAGTGGGCAGCATAAACGCCAGTTGACTACCGAACCCTAGCGACCAAACGAAAGCGCACATCAAATGAATACATCTTCTCCCTAGCGAATATACTGAGTATTAACTATATTTGTTGGTGTTGAATATTAACTTACATCGAATTAGTTAAAACCTAATATACGAGATAACAAATAAATGTAGTTAAACTTTTATTTATTTCAAAATGTAACATATTTGTTGTAAAGTATAAATATCGTGTGCCTACGGGTCGTATGCTGTTTACAATGCAAATAGTACTTCCTGTGATATAGTTACTATAATATAGTTATAATATAATATAATAAGATTTTCAATGACACTTTCTTACTTCTGATGTGTATAAATTATATATTATATAGTATAATATAATATTTGTATTAACAAATATAATATATATATATATATTTAATTAACTTATATATATATATATATTAACTAATAATATTAACTCAATAACACAATACAGACGATTATATATCATTAATATATTGTATATTATATACATTACAAGTATAATCAGTTTCCATACTATTCATTAATAATTAAACATACTACTAATAATAATACTAATAATACTAATAGAAGTTAATATAACTGGATACGACTAATCCGTTACTCGTTGACCTATATATTTCCTGTGAAAGATAGGCAGCACAATAGCGAACACACGTTCTATAGCAAGGGCTGACAGGTTGTAGGAGGAGGCAACTAGAGAGGCATACATCCACACGTCACTCACCAAGAACCAACATCCCATTAGACCCCATACTCCGAACCTGGGATAGGGGAGGTGATGATGTAGGGAGGTATTGAAAGGGAAGGGTAAGGATGGGGAGTATATCCACACGTCACTCCCCAAGAACCAACACCCCATTATACCCCAGACTCCGAACCTAGGATAGGGGAGGCGATGATGAGTGGAGGTATGGAAAGGGAAGGGTATACGTTATACATTATAAGGAGGGGTATGATAGGGATAAGGAGGAGGCTTATATCTACTCGTCACTCACCAAGAACCAACACCCCATTAGACCCCACACTCCGAACCTAGGTAAGAATGGGTGGGTTATGAGGGTGTAGGTTAGGGAGTGTATAATGAGTTGAGGTAGGTAAAGGGAAGAATAGGATGGGGGAGGGAGGATGAATCATTTATCTATATATCACTTATAACGTACCAACATCTAATTACTAAGAACTTTAGGGGAGGTGCTGGATGATGATGAGGTGATAATGGCGGAGTGGATGAAAAATGGAGAAAACTAAGGAATCGTATAACTTATAGTTCATATACACGGTATAATATAGACCGTATAATTACATATAATTAACCAGCATACCATAAGACCTTAAACTATGAAACTGATGGAGGAGAATAGAGTTAAGGAGTAGGTGGGGAAATGAAGGAGTGAAGGGAATTTTAGGAATAGTCCATCCACACATCACTCACAACGAAGTAACATCTCATTAGACCACCCACTCCGAACCCTAATAAGGAGTGTGATAAGGGGATTAGGAAAAGGATGGTGAGGGGGTACTGATAATATGGGGATGTGGAGGATGAGGGGATGATGTATGTAAATAGTATATAGCACATCGGCTTATATATATATATAGGTATATAAGGTATATAAGGTATATATATATATATATATATATATATATACATATAAGTAATATGATAGACATATATACACATGTGGACATATAAGTTATATGTATGTGTACACTGTAAATACACATATATGTGCAGTACACATTGTGTTCATATATATATATATATATAATTTTATCTTTTTGTAATGATTTTAATATCATTAGTGATATATAGTTTAAGTTAGAGTAATACACTTAATTCGGTTGTGACTTTACGATAGAACAGCATGTAATCACTGCAATGAAACCATGGTTTACTACTACCTATACGTATTCATTTACATATAAATACATATTCTAATATTATTAAATATGTTTGACATATTCTATATATATATATATGTATATGTATATGGTTTAAATGTTAATAGACATATGTATAGTATGAATTAAAATAAATCAAACTAAATTAATATGGTGAATAGGAACTTAATTATATTATATTTAATTAAAAATAATAATAAATATGTGAATATAATAGAAAAATTTGAATTAGAATAAATAAATTATATTATAAAATAATATATAATGTTTATTAAATGTATACTATGCTTGTAATGTATACTATTATTGTAGATATTATTATATGATTCGAGAATATTTAATATTATATAAAGAAAAACTTATATTTATGTTATATTATCTTTAATCAATTTAATAAATTATAAATAATACATATCATTAAAATTCCAAATTGGATCTGAATAGATTAATTCAATTATAAGATAATCGGTCATTTATTAATTAACATACTATACATGAAATCGGTAGGTATGTAACCTACATATATATGTTATTTGATACCATAATCTAAAACCTGTAGTAATCAATGTAAATTTAATTGTTATCTACCAGTTCAATATATTTACTATATATAGGATATATATATATATATATATATTCATATAGAAATAATTCCTAAATCAAATGCAGTGATATCACCGGAATAAAGTACATTACATCCCTTGGGAAATTAGTAGTGATAACTCGTGCTATAGAATCTAATATTTTTTAATGTGTAAATAACAATCAGATTGCATTTGAATGTACTTAATAAATTATCTATCAATATAGATGAAACTAATTTTATGTCATTTACAAATAATATAATATGTCTGCAGACATGTTATGGTATGTCTGTAGACATGGTATGGTATGTCTGCAGAAATGGTATGGTATGTGTACAGACATGGTATGGTATGTCTGCAGACATGGTATGGTATGTGTGCCTATCAAGTTATCAGTTCGAAGTAATGGGAATGACATGCTTCTAGAAATATGCGCTCTCAAGTAATTAGTCGATTGTAATAGTTCGTTATTCAGTGATTATCGAGCTTGTTAATTATACCTATAAATTAGTCATCATTTGAACTCTGTAGGTTATATATCTTAAATATGTTAACTACACGTGTATTGCATGTGTCACGCTCATGTATACACTCGCACATACCACACGGGAAGTGGGTATGTATATAAATGTTTATATACATATACATATATTTAGGTATTACTATTTTTGGTTTATTGATTTTATTAATTTGCTTTTATTTTTATAGTTTTTACAGTTGCATACAACTTAATATATGACATCCCCTTAAGATGTGTACACTATAAGAGAAAAACAAGAACTGCCTGGAATCGAACCCGGGACCTCTGGCTTACTAGCTGTTGGTTGTCCCACTGAGCCATCGACCCCAGACAAATATATATATATATATATATATATATATACACGTGTATAGTATCGCCACCTACCAGCCGATATCTGTGTACAGGTCAGCGGAGGCGATCTTGACCACCATCACCAGACACGTGAACAGGTCAATGGCTGACTGGTTGACCAGTAGTAGGCCAGAGTTGGTCTTGCGAATAGTCCCACTTCTTCTCAACACCACCAACGCTATAGTATTACCTGTGGTAACGGATATGATGGGGGTATTAATGATCGGTCGTTGATTGATCCACAGTACCGATGTACATTATACACTGTACAATTTACACTGTACATTATATAGTGTACAATGTACACTATACAATGTACATATCTTCATATGTACCTAAACAGATTCTTAATTATATAGATATCAATTCAATAAAGCATGATAAATTATACACTACATTAAACATGCTTCTTTTAATTCAATATATATATAGTGAATTAAAATAGCATGTTTAATGTCTATAGACATTATAGTAGGTAATATTAATGACACCGGTGTCACTCTTGAGCATAATGCTAATAGATATATAAAGATTATGTAAGGTAATTATATATATATATATATATATATATATATATATATATATATATGTATATTATAACACAATTAAATAATATACGCAAGTTCACTGTCCTATCGTATATTAGTAGAAGAGCTCTTCTCTCGGTTGATCTAACTTTCGTATGCCAATGTAATTGACTGTAATCTAATGCAATGTATACACTGTATAATATACAGTAAGATACATCTGTATGGAAATGTATGTTGATTTCTATGTATGAAGATATTTAAATATTTTCCGAACCTTTGGAAAATCTGTTTAGCATTATAGTATATAGACTTTATATATAACCTATATATATTATATATTATATAATATATAGGATATAGCCTCTAGGTATCTATAACCTATACATAGCCTATATGTATAGTCTATAACCTATAACCTAAGGGATTAAGTAATTAACGAACGAATAACATGTATAGATACAGGTTGACAAATACAGCGATTATTTCTGATGTTACATTAAATACTATATACATATAGACATAATACATTATAGACTATGTCTCCTATACTATAGTATACAGTATTACATGTAAGGAATACAATGAGGAATATAAGTAGTCACGTGATGATGAAGATGAAGATAATTTTATTCAAACACTAATTAAATTATAAAATTTGTATAGTTTGGCAATAATATATAAATTACAATAAATAAAGTACAGATAAGTGTACAACGTGGCGAAAACGAATATATTTGAAGTTCATATATCATGAACAAATAGGTTATTATTTAGTTTATGTTTGAAGGTGGTCGTTGATATATAGTTATGTCGAGGGGAGGAGGGAGTTGATTCCAAAGGAGGCTGGGGCAAACATAGTAGAGGCGTTTCCCAAGTTGTTTTCCATTGAAAGGATGGTTCAGTTAGGACCGTATAGTTAGAGGATCGTTAGAGTCGCGGTGAAGTATGGAGAGAAATGATTCGATTAAAGAAATCAGGTCGTTTAATCACTAGAGAGGAATTTAAAATGGATATCGATTTGAATTGAACCATTTTTGTGCGGATGTCCAGTTAAGTTGTGTTACTAGGTCAGATATACTATAGTGTATAAACTATAGTCAGTTCTCTTAAGTCAGTTCTCTTAAGTCAGTAGATTAGTGTAAGTTATCTGTTAGTTAAGCTTGTAAAGTATGTATTGTTCGACGAACGTAGTAGGTATGTATGCTATATGTAGGCAGTAGTGTAGTCGAGACCGAATTAAAGTCTGGGTAATAGTTAGTGCTGTGGATTTTATGATATAAGAACGTATTGTGTTTGAATATATGGTGGAATATAGAGGCTTTTAAGGTTGATATGTGTATTATCAATTGTTAATTTATTATTAATATGGATGCCTAGATATTATATTGTAGTAGAAGGAGGTATTATGGTATTATTGGGGTTAAGTAGTAAATAGTTATTAGTGAGCCAGTTAGTATGATAGTAGTGAGACAGTATTGAAGGTGATATTGAATGATTGGTAACTATAGTCGATATATCGGCATACATTTCTATTTGATCTATATATACATATTGTATTTGACGGAAGGAAAGAATTTAATAAGTTTACTAACAGGGTTATGTAAATGAGAAGATATATATGTATAGGGGAGTGGGACGATCCTTGAGGTACTCGAAAGATGACTGATTTATTCATTGTAGTGCTATAGGTTCTGTTAGTAATGCAATTGGAAAACCAGAGTAATATAGTATTTTCAAGTCCAATTAGTTTTAGTCTATAGATAAGTAGGTCTAGGTTAATGGAGTCACATTCTGAAGAGAAGTCTAGAAGCAATAGTGGTATTATAACGTCGTTGTCAAGATATTTCAGTAGGTCATCGAGTATAGTCGTTGCTATACTGTGTATACACAGACTATGGTCTTCTGCAGAAGTCTTCATGAAGGAGCTTTGTTGAGGATCGAGTATATTGTTGACAGTGAGGTATACCTCACTATAGAGGATTAATTATTTATAAAATACCTAATTATATGAATATATATATATATGCATATGTATTCACATGTATTCATATATATGTACATGTATTCATATGTATCATATGTACCTATAGGATTGACATATATACCTACATTTATATTAAAAACAACGGGACGGGTTTGGCTTACAAATATTTATCAATATTTGTATCCATACTAATTAATAATAAACATTATACTAGGTGTTATATATATATATATATATATATATATATATATATATATATATATATATATATCTCGTATGTCATAAATGACAACCTCTATTCGAATAATGATATAAAATAGGTAGTACTACCTAGCGTATATATCTAAATAATCTAATAATACAAATGGGTCAATGTATCGAAGTATACGTACAAATTATGCATGTTTCGCTCGTTTAAACCGCAACGCGCTATTCTCGATATGCTTAACGTATAATGGGTTATTGTGTATAATGATAGCTATAGGCTACATATGAACTATAACTGTATAGATGTATAACTATATTGCGCTTCTTTGTACAGATTAGTGAAGTATTCGTGTGTTCGTATATGTATACTTTACAATCATATAAGATTAACACTCGAGGTTAACACTTTAGTGTACCTACACAATCGTATGTAATGAAGACTCGGTCCCAACCAATCAACCGACTGCTGGATCATAGATAGTAAATTAATACATTTTAATAGACAATTTAATTGTATATATATATATAATTTACTTTATTATTAAAAATGGTTATAAGGGAATGTCTTTAATTATCAACCCTACAATAATACTGATCTCTCCCATATGATCTATAATTATAAGAGATATAACAACATTATATATTTATTAAAATTATTAATTTAGTGGTAAATATGAATAAGAATTTTTTTTCAAAATATTAAACTTATAGGTTATTGTATAGCTATTGTATACAATTGTTATTTGATAAAATATAATATTCTGTTATTACTTTTTAAATATTTGAATAATAACTTTTAAATCATTGTAAATACATTATTTATTAACATAACATGTAATACTATGGATATGTTGTTGAGTTGCAACGCATAGCAACCAAATTAAAAGTCGCATAAATTTAACGCGTTATTTCTACAAATTAAAAAAAAATTAAATTTCTTTAAAACTAATTAATTTCGACATACATTCGGATAACTTGTTATCTATATTATACGGAATTACATTCGATATTTACGTAGTCATTACATTAAAGGATAATGTTTGAAAATCGATTTCGAAAATAAGAAAATTGAAACATCGCAACGCTAATTTATTTAGTAAACAAGAAAAATCGAATTCGGCAATTGTTCAATTTAAAATCATAGGGAAACAGTTTGTTAAAAATATATATAATTTCTAAACTATATAATTGTAATATATTTATTACATTAAAAATGGATTGTATTACATGTAATTTAGAAATTAATAACGAAAATTATATATCATGTTCATGTGGTAATAAATACCATTATAAATGCTTATATAAAGCAAAAATAATGAAAACAAATTGGTCTAATAAATCACCACCAAAATATGCTATTCAGTTATTTAGATCACCAAATTTTACATTTAAATGTAATACATGTATAAATAATAATAATGATAATATACCAATAAATCAACCTAGTTTAAATAACTCATTACCATCGTCTACTATTATTGATAATAGTAATATTAATACTTTAATAAATAGCACAGAAAAAAAATTAAATATGTTACTATCAAAAATCACTGAAATAAGTGATATGATTGTTGTTAAAAAATCATACGCTAATGTAACCGCTAATGTAACTTCTACTGTAACCAATTCTGATACCTTTACTGACAATTTGGTAAAATCAGTAAATATTATTAAAAATAATATAGATAGCAATAATGAAATAATTATTCACAATATAAATATTCCTAATAATGATAAAACTAATTTCTTTAAATACTTAGTAAATATTATTTGTAAAACAGTAAATATTAATAAATCGTGTGTATTATCAATAGTTCAATTATCATTTAATAAATTAAAATTAATTTTAGATAATGTGGTCTCAAAAAAAATTATTTTATCAAATGTTAACCGATTATGTAAATTACGAGATCTACAAAATTCATTCATTAGAACATCTCTAGATGAAATATCACTAGAACGACATCAGATATTATACCATGTAGTTAAAAATAAATTAATTAAAAGTAAAAAAATTATCAAATGTATTTATAATTCTAAAAGTAGTTCCTATGAACTAAGATATATTATAAATAATAAAATTGACTGGAATATGTCAATTGGTGAAGATAATTTTAGTGTATGGAAATTGTCATATATTACTTATAAAAATTCCATTATTAATAAAAATAAAAATAAAAATACAGGTTCTAGATGACTAACCGGCAATAAAGATGAAAATATTAAAAATAACAATTTAAATATATATTACGCTAATGCTCGTAGTATTAGAAATAAAATGAATTTTTTGGAATTTTTACTTTCATCTAATAAATATGACATTATATGTTTAGTTGAAACATTCTTAACGGTAGATGATAGAGATTCTCTATATTTAATCGGTGGAAAAAATTATACACTATTTAGATACGATAAATTAATTCATAGAGGAGGTGTTGTGATATTTTGTAAATCTAGTTTATGTCCTGTAAGAAATTTTATTTCACACATAGATGTTAAATATATACATTTAAAAATTAATTCAAAAATTCCATTTAATATTATATGTGTCTATAGACCTCCAAATTGTAATGATGTTTCTCATGAACAGATATGTAAATTATTTGATATAACCCAACAAAATTATAATTCATCTATAATTATAGGAGATTTTAATTTACCCAAATTTTTATTGGAAAGAATATACATTTCCTAGTTACCCAAAAAGTTATGCATTACTTTACGATTCGATTATTAAAAATTCATTTTCACAATTAATAAATAAGCCAACTCGTAATAATAATATAATTGATTTACTTTTTACTAATGAAAAACAATTACTATCTAATATAAATATTGGAGACTATTTCGGATTATACAAAAATATAAGTGACCACTATTCTGTTTCATTTAATGTAAATATTGAAAAATACCCATGTAAACAGATTTTAAAATCAAACAATTTTGATTTCAATAATGCTAATATAAAATTGATTAAATATCATCTTTCTAGATTTAATTGGGAATATCTAAATTCAAATGATTATAATATCGATCAAAAAGTAGAATATTTTAATAAGGTTCTAAATAAATTATTTATATCACATATTCCTAATATAAATAATACAATAAAACAGGTACTTCCGAAGAATATATTGAAATTGAAGAAGCAAGTAAAAAAATTATTTCGAAAATCTAAAACTAATTTACAATATAAATATAATTGGATAGAAGCAAAAAAAAAATTATCCAAGGAATTAGAATCTTTAAATTTTAAGAGAGAGATTAATTCAAAAAATAAATTAAATTTTTATAAATTTATGAAAAAAAGACAAAATTTAAAATCTGGAGTATCTCCTCTAATTGATATATCAAATAATAATATTTTATTTTCAGATCTCGACAAAGCAAATACGTTAAATTCATATTTTAGTTCAATTCAACAAAATGATAATGGAAATTTACCCGAATTTTATAACTTAACTAAACAAAAATTTGATAATATTGATTTAAATCTTGAAATAATTAAAATATTTTTAAATAGATTAAAAATTACACATACTTTCGGAACTGATGGGATACCATCTTCTATGTTAAAATTATTATCTAATGAATTATGTAGGCCTTTATATATTATTTTTAATTCATCTTTATTATCGGGTAATATACCGAAAATTTGGAAAAAATCTATAATCACACCAATTTTTAAAAAGGGTGAACCATCAAATTCAAATAACTATAGGCCTATTTCAATAACATGTGTAATGTGTAGAGTATTAGAACGTATTATTTCTAAACAATTAATTTTTTATTTAAAATCTAATAATTTATTAACAAAATATCAATATGGTTTTATAAGTGGAAAATCCACAGAATTACAATTAACAAAATGTTTAAAATGTTGGTATAATGAATTGAATAATAAAAAATGTGTAGATATAATATATATTGATTTTGCAAAAGCTTTTGATGTTGTTTCTCATGAAAAACTACTATTTAAATTAAAATCATACGGTATATCTAATAAAATAATAAAATGGTTTTATAATTTTTTATCGAATAGATCTCAAATTACACGGGTTGAAAATTCTTTTTCAAATAGTTCTATTGTAAAATCTGGAGTACCACAAGGATCGGTTTTAGGTCCAATTTTATTTTTATTATATATTAATGATCTTCCTAGTATATTCTCTTCAAAAATTCATATTGATTTATTTGCCGATGATACAAAAATATATTTTTCATACGCATCTGAGAGTGAAAGATTTCTTTTACAAAATAATTTAAATTTATTTTCACAATGGGTAAATAAATGGCAATTAAATATTTCATTATCAAAATGTGCAGTTATGACTTTAGGGAAGGTTACTCCATCAAAATATTTTATAAATAATATTCAATTAGAAAACGTTACTTTTTATAAAGATTTAGGAATAATATTTGAAAATAACCTTTTATTTAATAAACATATTGATTATATTTGTAAAAAAGCTTATTTTTCTTTGAATTCAATTTTTAGATGCATTACTACAAAATCCCCTAGAGCATTATTAAATGCATATAAAATTTATTGCAGACCAATTTTAGAATATGCATCCATAATTTGGTCACCTTTTTCAAAGGTTAGTAAATTTCGTAGTCTCATAGACCAAATTGAAAGAGTGCAAAGATTATTTACTAGACGATTAATTACAAGATGCGTAGGATATACAAATTCATCAAATATTAATTATAAAACATATATAGAGAGATTGGTATATTTTAAATTAGAATCACTTGAACTTAGAAGGTTAAAAATAGATCTAACTACAATTTTTAAAATTTCAAATAATTATACAGATATAAATATATCTGATATTCTTAACATTTCGAATAATTGTAGAACTAGAGGTAATTGTAAAAAATTAAATGTAATACATAATTATGATAATACAATTAAAAATATAATTAATAATAGATCAGTTAATATATGGAATTCATTAAATAATGATATAATAAAATATGTATCTGTTTCATCTTTTAAAAATAAAATAAACAAAATCTGTTTCGACAAAATACTTTTTTTTAACAGAAATTTATAATTTTATATTGATTTATGTTTCATTTTGTATCTAGATTATTGCATTATCTCTTCTGGTTTTTTTAATGTGTTTTTGTTATAGAAAATTTAGGTTTTTATATATATATTTCAAATATATTATAATATAAAATTAATAATTCATTATTATTACAGATAAAGTGGGAAGTATTATTTTATTTTTGTTTGTTCTGTATTATATTTTGTTATAAATTTATTTTTGTTATAGAAAATTCGGATTTTTTATATCTATATTTCAAATATACTATAATATAAAATTAATAATTCATTATTATTACAGATAAAGTGTGAAGTATTATTTTACTTTTGTTTGTTCGGTATTATATGTTTGTTTTATATATATTTTGTAAATATGTTTCAAATGTATTATATTACTAAAATACAATATTAATAATTTTCTATTATTTCAGATTATATTATTTTGTTTCGTAATATTATTGGTATGTTTTGTTATTAACTGTTTTTGTATAGGTATATTGGTTTATTTTATTTATAACTTGTTCTGTTTTTATATATATATATATGTTTCAAATTTATTATACAATTAAAATATAAATATAAATTAATAAAGTACCTACTATTATTACAGATTTTGGTAACTATTACATTATTTGTTTGTTTCATTCTAGTATTGGTTTATTTGATTTTTAATATGTTCTGTTTATAATATATTTAAAATTTAACATTTAAAATTTAACATTTAAATATTAAATTATATAACTAATAATGTATTACTAAAACAGGGTACAAGATGAAGAGTTCTATAAAGTTAAAGTAGAAATTGAATATTTCGATGCCACTTACAAAATAATGTATTTTATTTCTATTTTCGATTATTTTTACGCTATCTTTTATTTCTATTTTGATCATTTTTCGTTTATTTTTACTATATGATTTATTTCTACTTTCGATTGTTTTTCGTTTATTTTTACGGTAACTGTAAAACGTTTTAATTTCCTTAATTTTTTAATTTCGTATTATTCTTTATTTATTTCTATAACGTATGTTATCGTTAGTAAATATTTATACTTTATACTTTCGATTATATTTTCGGCTATGTATTTGCTTAAATAAATTATCAATCAATCAATCAATCAATACTATTTATAATATTATAGATTAATTTAATTTTCATAAACTATAAAAATATTATAATTTGAATAATTATTAACCAATATATCTTAATATTGATAACCAATATGATTTTACTATTCCCGACCACCTAAATTACCCTAATACCGACCCCATGTGATTTATCATATCCAATCAAAATAGAGCAGTGTTTTACTTTGAAATAGTCTGTAATTTGTACGTTTATCATTTTAATATGTTAATTGTGTATTTTAACAGCTTTAATAATACGATAAATATTTAGTATATGTATATAGTTATAACTATAGTTATATTCATAGTCATTTAATTTAAAGTTTAATATATAAATAAAGATCAATTATAAATTTAATATTTAATTAAAACGTAAGTTCAAAGATTTATAAATTGTGTTCGTTTTATAATTCATGACATATATTTATATACGCTATTTTGATTAGATACTATAATACAACATTTATATCCACCACGAATATGTTAGGAGGTCGGCAATTGGAGAATGGCTCGGTATTAAACACATAAATCCAATTACCGAGTTTTCCTCCATTCCACACTATACATAATCTAGATTTAAAAAAATAGCTATTACTTCTCTATAATCTTATTATGCCATATATGTTCTATAGAAAGCATCCACACTACATAATGCGCAGAATCATGTGACCTGTATGTAATTGTATATCTAAATTCCCTAGTACTTATATATATAGTATATATATATATACCATATTCTCTTATATATAATACATATACAATCATTTACAAACTACTTACCCGTTATCCTTGATAAATATTTCCTATGGTAATCTACTAAAATATTATCAATAATATAAGTGGTTACTATTACTATATATATATATGATGAAAATGTTTATTAACACTTATCGTAGGTGTGGCAACCCATTGTAGATGCACATTACTATATAGAACAAGAAAAACAAATAGATAAATAAAATAAATAAATAAATTAGATAAATAAATTAGATAAATAAAACGTAAAATTTATAAAATAGTTATGTTGTATGATTAAAATAAGTGAAGATATTACATTGATGATATGTAGGCCTTGAGATGTGTAATAAAGGACGGGTGTGAATGCATTGATCTAATAGAGGCAGGGATGTAGTTCTATTATGATAAAGCAATATAACTGATGGCGCATTTATGGTATTTTAGGTATGCTATATGAGGGAAAATTAGGGATATATCGGCATTTGAAAGTAAGTAACAGTTAGTGGACGTCTTAGTAGACAATAGTGTTAGTAGGGAAGTCAAATAAGGAGGAGAAATATAATATATTGCTTTATGATCGAGCGATAGAAGGTGGGGAATTTTTTTTGAGGGAACCAGTTGGATATAAGTTGGTGGGAGTCGGTAATGGAATGATCAAACCGATTAATGGAGAAAATGGTTCTTATATATACATGAATTATATTATTTAAAGGGGAATACATAAGTATTAAGAAGATGATATAGTAGTGAGGAGCAGTAGTCGATACGAAAGGGGACCAGTGCGTTTATGAGGACAGTTTTAAGAGGGCGAGTTAAGTCTTTTCTTATACGATGAATTTTGAAGATGTGATAGTTAGCTGATTTAGATATATTAGCTATATGGGAATTTAGGGATAGGTTAGCATCCAAAGTAACTCCAAGATTTATAACAGATGATGAAGGGACGATGGGGTTTCATTTATTTTATTTGTTTTTCCTTCTCATGACGCCCATAACCACCACGTAATTTTGTAGTCAATAAAGCATTTTTTTTAAATAACAAAATTAAATAACTGCGAGGGCCCCGGACAATACAATACAAATATCAATATAATATAAATATACATATATGTAATCATCGAAAATGGTTATATTTTCGAAATTACTTTATTTCTATTTAAAAAACTATAGTGTAATGATCATATATATGCTATAGCGTGTTTTTTGTCAATTATTATGTTTGTTCTCCATCAGAATTGTATTCAAAACCTCATCAATAGTAAGTGCCGTGGTATAATGAACGTTTAGGCATGTATTCTAAACATACGTATACTCATAACCTATAGTCTAGTAGTATACTACTAATTTATATATTATATTATAAAACTATATAAAGTAATATATAATTATATATATATATATATATATATAAATATATATTTATATTATTATTATCAGATTTAGGTTTTTACACCAGGGTAATTATAGAAGCAGAGCTAAATCGCCATTCACATGAACAATCTATTCCAGCAATTTCGCAATGGAATTCATAATAATTGCCAAAATACGACAGTCTATGTTTTTTCCACAATTATTGCTAAATGTTCTAATCCGAATGTATTCTAGTTTTATGAAAATTTATTTAAATTGATAAATAAACGCATGCACAATGTGCGTCGAACAAGTATACTTGTATACAAGTATATATACTGACGAGTAGTAATGTATACGAATTTACCTTTCTATATATAGGTCTATAGACCCATATATGGGTCAATCTATTTATAATTGTTTACGATTTTAATTGATTAAAATTATGTTATTTAATCGTTAATGATCGTTTAATTAATAATTAATAAATAATTAATAATATTTAATTAATAATTATAATTAAAATATATAATTCCTTATATAATTATTAGATTAGGAATATATATATATATATATTACCACTTATGTTAATGATAATGTTAATGATAATATAATAAACTTAAGTTCATATATGAACTTATAAGTTCATCAAATGTATGTATTTTAAGAATTCTACTGAAAAAAATAGATTCCTCATATGAACACCCTAACATTGATATCGCTAGGGGATTTTGAAACTGTAATTCTTAAGATTCCATTGCGAAATTTCTAGAATAGATTGCTCATGTGAACAGCGCTTTATAGAGATAATTAATAATTATTAGTTACCTTTAATATACTATATAAATATATATATATATATATATATATATAATTATATGTACATTTGCATCCGATAAAATATAAATGTAAGGATTAATGTATATATATGTATATATTATAAACATGTATATTAACATATATCGTAAAATATCTCTATTTTTTAAGAAATCGTATGAAACGGAAATGAGAGGCATTACAATATTATAAATAATGATGTAGGAGCTAAAAATACCTAATTGATATATATATATATATATATATATATATATAAATATATATGAGTGTGTGTGTGTGTTGGTGTGAAGGTATGTGTGTGTGTGATTATACACATTTATATATGTGTGTGACACATTTATGTAAATATATGAGTATATAATATATAGGCATAATATACGCATAATATATTAACTATACATATATGTATATGGGTTTATGATGTATATATAATGAATTATAATGTATATATATGATGATATAATTATGATATAAGTTTTATTAAGCACTAAAATATATCAAGACCCCTTCGCTCGTGCGGGAAGAAAATAATAATGAGATAATAGTAATACGATAATAATTTAATAATAATATACATTGAATATACCACGGACACAAATAATAAGTGATATAGAGGAGTGTAATATATATATATATATATATATATATATATATATATATATATATATATATATATATATATATATATATATATATATATGCATATATGCACATGTATTCATGTAGGATATAATACCTAAATAATATGTGTTTTGTGTAATTAATTGACGGAATAGGTCTACCTACATATTATCATTCAGTGCATCATAATTAATATGATCCATTAATGATATTCAATTTATATATTACAAATAAACTAAAATATAATAGCTATAATACAATATACAATTGTACGTCGTACATCCTGTAGGACTTAATATCGTATACGATATATCGTATATATATATATATATATATATATATATATATATATATATATATATATGTAAATATATATAGAGTAAAAGTATACTGTATATAACAACCGAGCATAATATATGTCACGTGACGGTATATATATCTATAAGTACGGGTGTGCTGTTGTATTAGGTGGTAAGTTGTTCAGGTGGACAGTCATATGGACAGTGGTCAGTATATACAATACTAAGCTGTACATGTGTCCAGCTGACCAACTATCTATGAAAAATGATCATATTACTAGTAACATTATCTATCAATGTATTGTTAAGGATTTGAAAGTGAACTTTACCGTGGGGTACAAATTCCACAAATAATTATTTTGCTTTTAATTATATATAAAAAATAATCTAATAAAATACATATACTAAATAAATAGGAGTTTTTAATAGGAGATTTTTATGTGGGCAACAATTTATAAGTGGAGGAAATTTCCCTTAAAATAACGGTTACAAATATAATTGTTTTATTTTGTTGGCTACACGGATGTGGAGTTTAGTAGAGGAAAGTCCCCGATTACAGACCCCCTTCTAATACCGACCCCCTCAAAAATTATATATACATGAACTGTTAACAATTTAATGATAAATATGAATAAGTATATTATTTTTCAAAATATTCAATCCTATAATTGTTATTTGATAAAATGTAATATTCTGTTTTTACCTTTTTAGGATTCTAAATATTTGAATAATATATTTTTTAAAATCATTTTAAATAATTTATTAATTAAAAGAAAACTTAATTTTGTGCATAATATTGTAGATCAATAAAATGTTTATAACTATTATAAATATAATTAAATTTTAATAACTATTAACCAAAATATCTTAATTATATCAACCCATATGATTTTCCTAATACCGACCCCCTAAATTACCCTAATACCGACCCCATGTAATTTATAATATCCAATCAAAATAGATCAGTATTTTACTTTAAAATATGTCATAAGTTGTTTGTGTATCATTGATATAGATTAAGGATTCATGATTCCATTCGATTATATACATACTGGTTAATAACTAAATATTAAATAATAATATACACTAATTTAATATAATTACTATAAAGTTTAAATTTTAATTTAATATTACTATTAAAACATAAATTCAATAACACATAATTGCGTGCATGTTATAATTAATTATATTTGAATATATGAATATCTACTATGTTGATTGGATATTATAATACTAACATTATTTATACCACGATTATTTTAGGGGGTCGGTATTAGGCATATGTATCCGATTACCGACCTCTTGTTTATTCTTGTAAATATAATTATATCAACAATTTAAAATAGCCACTTTATTCATTGCCATAATATTACCATATTTACAAAATTTCAAATAAATATATTTAATATTCAATAAGTTATTACAAATAATCATTTAGGTGTTGGTAATCGGAGCCTTTCCCCTATATAATACACACACATATATATATATATATATATATATATATATATAACCTGCTCTACTAATTTACATAATAATCTATAGATGTGTATAGACACCCCTTGCAAGGGTTGTGACCATGGTAGGGTGTATTGTATTAACCTGCTGTACCGATATACAATGTACATTGTACATATCCATTAGTACCCTATAGGGTGTCCTTTACTAACCTGCAATACCTATGATGATTATAACGATGAACGATATCTTTATGAACGGAATAAGTCGGACATCTTCACGCGGGTAGGCCGACGTATAGTTCAATGTAGACATTTAAGTACCCTGTTAATGTA
>OZ025240.1:6550810-6580810 GCA_964019155.1 Osedax fenrisi
ATGAGGTCACCTGATTATAAAGACGATACCTGAATGCTAATGGAGTAATGGTACTGTTATGGTATACGGATATACGATATAGGATAATTATACGCGAAAGTAGCACCGGGAGCATGTGTTTCATACGCATAATCACGTGTAATTATATACGTGCAAGATAACAAGAAATTGGGTAATCATTCAAATAGTATCCGATAGCTGATAATATAATCGTGTGATATCGATAGTGTTGAAGTAAAGATACAAGGATAGTAAATACGTTAAATATCTGTTACGATATATATTTAATCATATATGATGATGATGATATATATATATATATATATATATATATGTGTGTGCGTGTGTGTGTGTATGTGTGTGTATGTGTGATACTGTTTATCAAGCACTGTAATAAGGACATGTATACAGACTGTGCTATAGATACCTTCGCTCGTACGGGAAGAATATAATAATACGATAACAATTAGATAATAATAATACGTTGAAGATAAAACGAGACCAAAATAACGAATAACAAAATAATAAGTTGGATGATATTTGAGGTAGAGATAAAAGAAGAATTAAGATTTATAAATTGTTTATGTGATCTAAAGAACGGGTGGTAGGAGGGTGAGAATTCCATAGAGTGGGACCGGAATTTGTAAAAGCTTTTTTATTCAATTTAGGGAAGTTTTACTAAAGTTACGGGAGATACGTAAAGGATCATTTTGGTAACGAAGAGAAGGTAATATTGTAAGTTTTTTAATTAGATCACAGATATATCTAGGGGTAACATTAATGGATTATAGAGAGCACACGTAATTTACACCTGAGGAAGAATGGTATCCACATACATGATGACTAATAATATATTGTAGTAGAGCGATCCATCGTGTTATGAAGTATATTTATATTTATGTTTATAAATATAATCAATATGTGATTATATACGATTACTATTTAAACTAAGATGTATAACGAATATATACATATTCCTGGTTATAACCTATATGTAGGTTATATATGTTATATATTCGTTATACGTCTAAGTATAAATATTAATCCGTAGAAACATTGATTATACACTTTAATAATAAATGGTCTTAATCTTTTATTATTCAATATATGTATTCAAAAATTACAATTTATATTATATGATTATAGATATTTTATGATTTTAAAATTGTATTTAATCTTTGCATACAATATATTCAATAGATAACAGGGGTGTCTGTATTGGGTACCCATGTCCGAATACGGATACCCTATAGGGAATATATAGGGAGTATATACGTAGTCTACTACGTTGTAAGTGAGGTTAGCATGCTAACTACACGATAACCAGCACCACATGTACGACGTGCACTAAGCCGGAGCGGCTCGGACTTTTTTTTTTGAAAATTGCTGCACCTTCTAGAATTTTATGTTTGGAGTATTTCTGTCACAATGGTATACTTTTTTTTTTTTACATGTAGTATTCGCCGTGCGCCAGAGCTTTTAAAAATACCTATAAATATTTTTCTATAGAAAAAATACCGCTATTACCTATATTGAAATCACATGACAATTACATTCTAAATCATTATAAACTTACTAATTTTCAAATTTATATTCATTTTATTATACTTTTTAACCACGAACCTTCTTACTAATACACCTTTTTATATTTTATATAACCCCAAATCATTTACTAAATGACAAATAACAATATATATGGATATAATCGGCTAATCTTACTGTATAAATAATAACTATAAAGATATTCGAATATGGGATATTGGTACTAAAATGAGATTTTATATATTTATGCTATTATAATAAAATTTGTATAGTTGGAATGCTTATCAAATTCTATAATAGAAGTCATATCTTAGTTTTTTTTAATTTTTATTTAAAAAAAAGTTATGACCACAATTGTGAAAAAAAAATTAGTAAAAATGTTTAATTTTGTAGATAGAAATTATGAATGTATTAATTTATTTATAATACATATTATAACATAACTCATTCAATAATGAATATTATATAATGAAATTAACATAATATATATATTATAAATATAGCTATCTAAATATTTATAGAAATAAAAAAAATATCAGCATTTCTGACCAATATGGGGAAAATTGGGATTTTTTTTTTTAATAATATTTTTTTATCTAAAATTAATATAATTTATATTTTTACAAAGCTCTTTAAATTCTATAATATAAGTTGTATCTTGGTTTTTGCAAATTTACAAAAGAAAAAAAATGATAGAGCAAACTAATAATTTATAAAAAAATAAGATAAAAAGTAAAATATATTTTAAAAAATTTCTAACGATTTAAATTCTTTAAAAAAACCTTATTATTAATCCAGTCGATTTAAAAAAAAAATTTGTAATAGTGCGTAAACTTTTTTTTTCAAATATATAAAAATTATATAAAAATATATAAAAATTTATCATATTTGTACATTAAAATAGTGAATAAATAACCATATTTTATACTATACATTATTTTTTTTAAATTAATTTCATGTAATAGTACACTCATATACTTATGTATATATATTTATGTTTATATTTTTTTATAAATAATTTTTTTTTAATTAAAATTAAAATATTTTGTATTTTTCCAAAATTTCCTGGAAATTTCCTGGAAAATCGAAAAAAAATTGTGTACAAATATTATCTTATACAAAAATATATAATTAAAACTATAATTGCAGATAAAACTAAAAAAAAAAATTTTAATGATGTTAAATCGAAGTTTCAAATATTTCCTATCTCCTCCATGTTAAACTTCCTATCTCTTCATGTTAAACTTTAATGAGGTGGCGCACCTCCAATAATTAATTTTTTTTATTTTTTTTTTGTATTCAATTTAATATGTTATCTAGTTAAAATGTGCAGCAATTTTCAAAAAAAAATTACCGAGCCACTCCGGCTTAACGTGCACGTTATACATGTATAACTATAGTACGCGCGTGCGCAGGAATAGCAGCTGTGCATTGTAGTATGAGGTGGTACCACATGACAGTATCAGCGTATTCGGGGTTATGTTCTAGTGACACTTCTTAATAATAATATGTTTTATTTGTTGTCATTAATAATTATTAATTATAATGTAATTTTTAGATTATGTTCTTCCGATGAATATATGTATGATAGGATATACATTGTATATATATATATATTAATATTGTGTATGCATGCATATTTTCAAGTGTATGGCTTTCATATTACAGCAACCCGTGTGATTATCTTCTATAATACTATAGTATTCTATAGTATACTATAGTACTATATATAACGAACTATATACCGTACTATACATATATATATATATATACAAGTATGTAAGTATACTTATATATAATTCCAGAATATATACATTTATTGTTTTAGTTAATGAATGTACACATACATATATATATATATATATATATACTTCAATAGTATCTCCTACGTTTCTTAAATTAATATTACCTTAATACATGTTATAATATTACCTAGTAATATATCACTGCTATTTGCTATAACAAAGTCCGTTTGATGATGGGGCCCGGGGCTTTGGTAGTAGTGCCTGATTGCAATACACAGGTCCTGTGATATAATTATGAATACCTGTATACATGAATACATGCATGCATTCATGATTATATATATAGTTGTATATATACAACTATTTATAAGTATACTTATGTATATATATTCAATACATAAATAAAATATTGTTTATATATATATATATTAATATTAATAGTATATATATAATATTTAAATTAGTATATATTAATATTAGTAGTATACTACTATAGTATACTATATTATATTAATATTACACATTTCCTATACTATTGTATACTATGTATTATTGTATACAATATTATACTTTATGTTAAATGATTAACTCTATAGAATAATTATAACAAACCTTTTAAAGTATTTTCCGTGAATCAAATATATACAATCGTAGTTAAATCTATAGAAATAAGTTGACTAAGACTACGTCATAACTAAGCATTATGTAGTGATCATAAGCGCTATATTTCAAGTCAAAAGTTAAAATAAACCACGTGCTAGTAGAACCTATAGGTAGTATAGAACCTATATATATATAGGTAGTAGGTATAATACTATAGTGTATATATATAGAATATATATATAATAAATAGTATATATATATATATATATATATATATATATATAGAATAGCAAAGTGTGATATGTGATATATACGTATACTACAGTAGTGCGTACGTCTTGGTTATGATACAATACGATAATTGTCAACCGGGATGTAATACTAATGATAATAATGTCACGTGTTGGTCCATATACACACGTAAATGCGCGAGTGCATTACACACAATGTATACATTGTCTCCTATAGGAGGCCTGTGTGTATGTCGTATAGAGTATTGTCGGGAGGTCAACAAGAGGTATCTTAACATTACATATATAATGATACACGATCATAGGAAATGCTGGACGATACTCTATAGAGTATCATATATATAGAGCTATATATGTATTATAATTATAAATTGTACTTATTGATATACTTATAATATAAACTAGTATACAGTTATTAGAAAAATAAATATATATATATATATATATATCAGAGAAAAATGCAGACAAATTAAAGAGTTAAATAAAATAGGTAAGACTAGAGACTTATTCAAAGAAATAAAATAGATGACTGGCTCACGAAGCTCAAGAGGTTGTGCTATGAAATTAAGTAATAGAAAAGTGGTTTCTGAAGAAAAGGAAATAAAAAAGAGATGGCATCAATATACTGAAAATCTATATAGAAGAGATATTAATATGAATGATAATTTTAATGTTAATTTATATGAAGATGAACCTGATGTATTAGAGATAGAAGTAAATGAAGCAATACAGCACATATCTAACAGAAAATCTCCAGGTTGTGATGGAATACCGATAGAGTTTCTAAAAGCAGGAGGAGATGAGACAATTAGAGTCATGACAAATCTATGTAATAGCATATGGAAAATGAAGACATGGCCAAATGATTGGAAGAAGTCCATATATGTCCCTATTTACAAGAAAGGAGATACAAAAGAATGTGGGAATTATCCAACTATTGCCTTAATCTCACATGCTAGCAAAATACTTCTGAGAGTTCTACAAAAAAGGCTGGAGGCCTTCCTTATCCCTGAACTACCGATCGAACAAGCCGGGTTCCGAAGAGGTAGAGGAACTAGAGACCACATATCAAACCTGAGATGGCTGATGGAAAGAGCTAGGGATAATCAAAGAGAACTATTCATGTGTTTTATTTACTACAAGAAGGCATTTGATTATGTAGACCATCAAAGATTATGGAACACTCTCAAAGGTATGGGAGTACCTGAACATTTGATTGTCATGCTTAGTAACTTGTATACACATCAGGAAGCGACTATAAGGACAGAGTATGGAGAGACAGGCAACATACCGATTGGTAAAGGAGTACGCTAGGGTTGCATTCTATCTCCATTGCTATTCAACATATATGCAGAAAAGATAATGCGAGAGGCTCTAGATAAGTGGGACAAAGGCATTGGCACAGGTGTAAGGCAAGTATTAAACCTGAGATATGCGGATGACACCACATTGATAGCCGGTAATAGAGAGGACCTTATAGAACTTATAGAAAAAGTCAAATCGTCGAGTGAGAAAGCTGGGTTATATCTAAATGTCAAAACAACTAAGGTGATGGCAACAGGAGAACTAGATTCTATAATAGTTGATGGCGAAAATATAGAAGTAGTTGAAAGATTTGTGTTCCTGGGAGCCTTGATAACAAGTGACGGACAATTAGATATGGAATTACGCAGAAGAATTGCAATGGGAAAAAGTGCAATGGGGAGTCTGAGGAAAATGTTTAAAGATAGAGATTTAAGACTCGCCACTAAAGTAAAAATTGTACAGACACTTATTTTCCCGATTATTCTATACGGTGCAGAAACCTAGACTCTAGAGAAGAAGGAAAGAGCAAAAATCGATGCTTTCGAAATGTGGTGTTGGAGAAACCTGCTTGGAGTGACCTATATAGATAGGAAGACAAATATAGAAATCATTGCCAGCATAAAACCCAAAAGAACGTTAGAGGCAGAAATTGTCAAACTTGCCTTATAATACTTCGGACACGTGGTGAGAGCGGACTCGATGGAGCTACAGCTAATGCTAGGAAAGATGGATGGTCAACGGCGAAGGGGTAGGCCACACATAACGTGGCTGAACAATGTGCAGAATTATATAGCCAACAACAACATCATGAAGATACTAGCAGAAGCCAGAAATAGAGTGATATGGAGAGGAACTGTCATGGACGTCGCCAGGGGTCGGTTACGACTCGACGGCACAAGGTAACAAGGTAACAAGGTAATATATATATATATATATATATATATATATATATATATATATATATATATATATATATATATATATAGTACATATATTATATACCTATAAACATATTAATTAATTAACTATAAATAATAATTAAGTAACTTCAATACTATATTAATATATATATATATACAGGTGTTTTTATTTATAAATACAAAATTGATAAATACCTATATTTATATATAAACATATATTACATTAGAATATGTTCATTTAGGTTATTTTATATACATATAGGTATAGTATACTATATTGTATTAATTATAAATTTAATAATAACTTCCTGCGTGGCTTAGTTGGTAAAGGCGTCAGATACACAATCAGTAGGACGCGGGACCCGCGTCGCGGGTTCAAGTCCAGTCCGGACCAATATAATAGGTTTATAAATAATATTTAGAATTGATCTTATCTACTTGTGTATACAAAACTTATTGAAAAGTTATAAGTTATACTTTCAAATATAAGTAGAATTTAATAAGTATACTATGTAGGATTTAGAGGTAAATGAAAATAACCTAATACGGAAACTTTAACAATAAATGGTCTTAACATTCTATAACATAATATTTGTATTCACAAATTACCATATATTAATATTATATTATTATAGATATTATTGTGATTTTAAAAATAGATAATACTTTTATTTAATAGAATACGGACACTGTCCATCGGACACACAGTTTTATAATACGGACAACCTATAATACTATATCTATAGATATACTATATACAGCGATGGGCACCGATCCTTTTTTCCTGGATCGGCGATCCAGATCCTCTATTTATTATCTTATTCGATCAGTTTCCCGATCCCGATCCTCCATTTGTTATCCGATCATTTTCCGATCCCGATCCTGATCCCGATCCTAAGTTTCTTACCCGATCCGGATCGCGATCCCGATCCCTATCACGAACCGGATCCCGATCCTGATATTATTTATATATTTAATTAATATGATTTTATTTTATAATTAGAAAAAATACATATGTAGGCCTACATATAATATGTATTATAAATTGTTAATATTTGTAAATAATATGTATTAGGTAATTATAATACATAATATTAAAATATTATAATACCTATTAGTATTATATTTCAATAATAAGTCCATTGCATTAAATGCATTTATCGAATGTATCATATAGGCTATAGTCTATAGACTATATAATATAGTGAATTAATATATAATTTTGTATATAAATCCATATTGGATACACATATCTACTCATTGTACGACGTATACGTCGTAGTGTATACACTGTAGGTTGAGTCATAGTCGGTGGTTTACTTATATATAAGTCCAATAGGACTACTTATGTACTTAGGCCTTTACTTATAGGACTACCTACATATGTTGGGGAAAGTCCCCGATTACCGACCCCTAAATTATTATTTGTAATAAATATTAAATATTAAATATATTTATTTGACATTTTGTAAATAGGGTAATATTATGGCAATGAATATAGTGGCTATTTAAATTGTTGATATAATTATATTTACAAGAATAAACAGGGGGTCGGTAATCGGATACATGTGCATAATACCGACCCACTTCTCCTATTACCGACCCCCTAAAATATTCGTGGTATAAATAATGTTAGTATTATAATATCCAATAAAAGGAGTAGATATACATAACTATAATTAATTATAACATGACGTAATTTATTTTTTATTGAATTTATGTTTTAATAGTAATATTAAATTTAAATTTAAACTTTATAGTAATTATATTAAAATATTGTATATTATTATTTAATATTTATTTATTAATCAGTATGTATGTAATCAACTGGAATTATGGATCCTAAATCTATATCAATGATACATAAACAACTTACGACATATTTTAAAGTAAAATACGAATCTATTTTGATTGGATATTATAAATCACATGGGGTCGGTATTAGGGTAATTTAGGGGGTCGGTAATAGGAAAATAATATGGGTTGCTATAATTAAGATATATTGGTTAATAGTTATTCAAATTCAATTATTTTTATAATAGTTATAAAATGTTATTGTTCTACAATATTATGTACAAAATCAAGTTTTCTTTTAATTAATAAAGTATTTACAATGATTTAAAAAAAGTTATTATTCAAATATTAAAAAAAATAAAACAGAATATTACATTTTATCAAATAACAATTGTAGGATTAAATATTTTTTAAAACAAAATACGTTTTCATATTTATCATTAAATTACTAACAGTTCATGTATATATTATTTTTTGATATCTCTTATAGTTACTGAGATACGAGAGGGGGTCGGTATTAGGAGGGGGTCGGTAAACGGGGACTTTCCCCTACCTAAAATCTAAATTGATTAAATTATATTATGGTCAAAATAACAGTTGTTATTTAAATACAACATGATCATATAATACCTTGGAAGTTATGGACGTTATGTAAGTTACTTACGTCAAAGTCGCATCACAAATAGTTACGTCACTAATTTACCATTAAATACCTACTTAAATTGTATTATTAATAAAAAAATAAATAAATTATTAACTAATTAAATTAGAATAAATTATTCATAAAATTAATTATAAATAATGTAATTGTAATTTGTCTGATTGATTCATCATATATGGTATCATATGTATAATACATGGTATCATATTTATAATATATGGTGTATCTAGTGGTATTTAGGGTGTCCATATTATAACTCAGGGTGTCCGTATTCGGACACGGGTACCGAATACGGACACCCCTATTATCTCTGGTATTAAAATATTAAATAAAATTTTAAAAGCACAGTAATATCTATAATCATATAATATTAATATATTGTAATTTTTGAAGAAAAATAATGAGTCTTAAAATGTTAAAACCATTTATTGTTAAAGTTTCCGTATTAGCTAATACGTAACCTATGTAACTTAAAGTAACCTAGATTACTTTACCCTATAGTATATTACTTATATTAGATACACTAATGTATTCATTATTATACAATGTGTAATGATGGGCACCAATCCTTTTTTCAGGATCGGCGATCCTGATCACGATCCTCTAATTATTCTCTTATGCGATCCATTTCCCGATCTCCATTCGTTACCCGATCCTCTCTTTCTAACCCGATCCGGTTCGGATCGCCGATCAATGATCGCGATCCTGCCCATCACTGACTATGTATTATTGATATAAATTTCAATTTCATTATTTATAATTAATTTTATGAATAATTTAATAAGTAATTAATTTATTAATTTTTATTATTTTATTAATTAATAATACCAGTTAAATATCTAAATAATAACATGCGCTCTGATTGGTTATACACTCTTAAAAATTAGGGTACAGCAAGTGCCTCTTTAAGGTGTGAATAGTGTCCACATAGCCGCACCCTAATTAGGGTAGTATAATCACCCTACACTTTGAATAAATATGATCAGTACCCTACAAATGAACAAACTATACCCTAATGACTTTAGCTGGTTTTACCCTAATTATATGATACCGTGTACCCTAATGCAATTGTATGATATATACTATAATTAAATTGCATGATATGTAAATTTACTATATTAATATAATAATCACGTACCCTAATATTTAACATAGCTGTACCCTAATAAATATATAGAGTGTACCCTAGTACATTTAACAGTCATTTACCAATTAATATTTAACATAAAATACATACCTATACATATAGGTATACCTAAAAATATAGATTGTACCATAGTAAGTTAAAAGTCGTGTACCTTATTTAGGGTAGGACCTACATGGTAAATTGTTGTGATATTTTAACGATTTGTCATGATCCTATAAATTGAATTCACCGTACCCTAATTTTAAACAGTGTATACACTATATACCCTTATAGGGATATATATATATATATATATATATATATATATATATATATATATACACTGTTTACACTGTATATATATATATATAGGGTGTCCAATATATATATATATATATATCCGGTATACCCTAATTATAGGGTGTCCAATCGACACTGTCCATATTAATACATCTAGAGTGTCCGTATTAGGGACTTATATTACATCTAGATAAATGCTTATAACTTAATTAATATTTGATAACAAATATAGAAATTATATATATAATTTTAGAAGCCTTTATGTTTTAATAATATAAGTGTTATATTTTATATCGATACATTTATATATTCTTGAGAAGGTTTTAAGTTGACATTTTTTTTCATAAATTTAATAACGTAATAAAAAAATCAGTTTATTGGATATATCAGCAATATTTTGAATAATTAAAAAATAAAAAATACTTTTAAAATATTTGTATAATTATGAATATTTAATTAATTAAACATTTTTGTGTATGATTTATGGTTTCTGAGATACCGAGATACGGTTCAGTTCCCCTATATATATATAAATATATATATATATATATATATATATATATATATATATATATATATATATATATTATATTGTGGATTACTATAATATATATACATATGCATATCATTTTGTTTACATAGCAACCAATATATAGTTGTGTTAATAACTGCTTAGCTTTTAAATATCTTTTAATTGTATTATTATTATAAAGATAAGTACGTATTCATTTATTTTTTATATTATCTATTATATTAATATATATTAAATATTAATATCCAACTTATTTGAAATACATAATAGTTGTCTTTAAATTATAATCATATCTTATTTAGATATAATTATATTTAGTATTTGTTTACATTTTATTATAACAAAATAAAAATCATAAAAAATAAATAATAATCACAAAGATAATAGAATTATAAATTCGATAAATTAATTAAATTCAAATATATATTACATACTGTTTATGTATATTCATACTTAGCTACATTATTTACTATTTATAAAATTAATTAACTAGTAGTTTATAATAATATTATAACTGATATTCTCCCGTGGATCTCCCTTGGGAATTTGCTTTTGGTAGTCGGATCTACCAACCTTCATTTGAGATCCATCAATTCTACCTCGGACGATACACTGCCTTACATCTCAGACAATCGGACCATCATTGCCCGGCTGCCACCAAGCATACCAGGAGCCTACTAAAGTCAACCGGTGCTTGTCAAGTCAACTCGTCTTATAGCAAAACGGACTGAATACCAAACTTCTTCAAAAATATCCCTGTTACGACCAGTTTTTATACATTTATTATTATATTTATTATTATCTATTTCATTCAATTTAATCCCACAATCTCAAGTATACCATGTCCTCAAATTGTTCACATTGTAACCTTCCCGCATGCGAATATTATCTCAAATGTAAAACATGTCCATCTATTTTACATTATAATTGTTTATACCCCGCAGCTATTATTTCTAAATCCTGGTTTCATTCTAAAAAACCCCCTCCCGCTTATGCTATTGCTATATTTAATTCACCTAACTTCATCTTCTCATGTTCCTCATGCCTAGCCTTAAATAAGTTTCCTTCGACTAATCATACAACTACTCCACCCATTACTATGCCATATTCACCTTCTACTTTAACTGACAAATCTATACATAATACTTGTTCCAAGGTAACGCCAAATATAACATCTGATATATATTCTTCTACTACGACTATTAATATCCAGCCCAAGCATAATGCTAATACCCAGCCCAATGATAATACTTCTAGAAACATTCCAAAGCTAATGGACTTAAAATTTTCCTCAAATCACACACCAACCCCTATATTATCTAGTTCAACTTCCTCAAAGTCTTCATCCATACGCTCCATAGATAAGTCCCTCATACTAGTACTTGAACACCTTCTTCCTTATGAAGTTAACTATAATTTCATAGTATCATTAATTGACTATATAAAACTTCCACATTCTTATATTACTTCTGCCTCATTTCTTACCAGTACTGCTATATTACGTTTCACTAATATTTCTGCTCGTGATATATGTTTCTCCTCCCTTCTAAAAATCTCACCACATAGTAATTTTAAGCATATATTTATTCGTCATTATTTACCTGACTCTACTAGACTTCTTGGTAAGGTACTATATCATGCCCTAAAACAAAAACTCACGCCCATTTTGTATAAAGTATTTTTTAATAATCGTTCCCAAACATTTGAACTTAGGGATAAAAAAAATCCTCTTTCATATCCCCCTTTTCTCATCCCTGAATCTGATCTAACAAAATGGTTTGATTCTTTTGATCACTATAAGAAATCATTTATAAATAATTCTTCCTCTCAAGCCTGACTATCCTCTAATATAGCCTTGATCAATATTCGCTCCTTGAGATCAAATATATCCCTTCTGTTCCCATACCTTAAATTACAAAAATTTATTATAATCGCATTGACTGAGACCTGGATTTCTAATAATGACTCTGATATATTTGCCTCCATCTTGGACTTTGGATATACACTCTATCTCGCTCCACGACAAATGGGCCGTGGTGGTGGGGTAGGATTTATGATACGTAATGATTTTTACCTATCTCCATCCATTTCATTCCCCCCCTTTTCATATAGTGATTGTATTTCGCTGACCCTCAAGCTTCCTAACTTAACTCTACATCTTACCGTTATCTATCGTCCCCCAAAACCTGAAACCAGTTTATTCTTTGATGAATTTCATGATTTTATCCATAAACTTCCTTCATCTTCATCCTATCTACCAATAGTTCTTGGTGACTTAAACTATCACTATAATTCTCCCATCTATCCCCATGGTGACTTTAAACTCCTAACTGAGTCTCTTTCCTTGTGCCAACATATATCATTTCCTACCCATTCTAGTGGCAATACACTTGATATGATATTTACACCCCTATCCAGTCCTCTTATTAGATGTATAAACCCTAACTCCTTTCAAAAAATTGAACTACTAACTGATCATTTTATTATTGAATTCTCTATAAATCTAAAATTCACAAATATTAAACGAAAACGTATTACATATAGAGATTTTAAGTCTATCGACCTACCAAGATTTGTAAACAATATCAAAACTGAGATCTCTTCTTCAACTTCCCTCTGTCCGGTACTCCTAAACTCCACTCTCCTAAATATTATCAATATACATGCACCTACAAAAACTACATTAATTACCGACCGCCCTTTTTCTCCCTGGTTCTCCCACGAACTTTTCATCTTCAAGAAGAGTGTTCGAAAATTTGAGAAGAAATTTCTTAAAAATCCTTCAACTGAAACTAAATTAGCACTATCACTAGCTAGAAAAAATTACAAATCTACTATATCTCGTTCAAAATCTATCTATTATAACAAAAAGATAGCATTGATATCCTCCAATCCTCGCAAATTATTTAAAATAGCAAATCAAATTCTCTCTCCTCCAGATGAAAAAATCCTCCCCATTTTACCTAACACGTCAAATTTTGAACTGTGTACTCTTTTTGAAAAATTCTTTAACCATAAAATTGCAAGCATTAATAATATTATTTGCGCATCTACTCAACCCATACTCAATCCTACCATATATATTACCCATCATATTGACTCATTAAGTACATTCACTATTCCTTCACTGTATGAAGTAAATGACCTACTCATGAAATCTCACTGTACCTCCCCCACTGATCCCCTACCTTTATCATTATATCACAAACTTTCACCCTTATTTTCTCCTATCTTCTTGGATATTATTGCGAACTCATTAAACTCTGGCCAAGTTTCACCCTGTCTCAAGACTGCCATAATATCCCCTATTCTAAAAAAACAAAACTTAGACCCAAACTCATTTAGCAATTATCGCCCGATCTCCCACCTACCCTTATTAAGTAAAATATTAGAAAGAATTGTTTCCAAACAACTCATAGCCCATGTAAATAAAAATAATCTTTTCGACCCGTTTCAAAGCGCTTTTCGTAAGGGTCATTCAACCGAAACAGCTCTCCTACGTATTACTGACACTATATTATCTACCTTAAATAGCAACACGTGTTGCCAGCTAATCCTACTTGATCTATCATCTGCTTTTGATACCCTGGACCATAACATATTAATCTCGCGACTTACTTTAATGGGTATATCTGGCTTAGCATTAAAATGGTTTACTTCATATCTCACTAACAGGAATATCTCTATTATGATTGACAAATCTTACTCGCCTCTTTCTCCTCTTAACCACGGTATTCCCCAAGGATCTGTTCTAGGTCCATCCCTCTTTTCTATTTATATCCGCCCTATTGCTGATCTAATTAAGAAATTTCCAAATATCCACTACCATATTTTTGCTGATGATATCCAACTGTTTACCTTTTTCCCTATAAATTCTCATAATACCATTAACTCTGAATTAATCGAGTGTGCTAACTCCATAAGATTATGGCTCCTCTCCAATAAACTACTAATTAATTCCTCTAAGACTACTGTACTTAACATATCTACTTCTGAAACTTCCTTTCCAAACTTTACTCTAAATAACATGATTATTTCTCCTTCTCATTCCTCCAAAAACCTAGGATTAGTATTTGATGACAAATTATCATTTAAGAATCACATATCATCCATTACAAAATCATCCAACTTTCATCTCTTCAGAATTAAAAAAAAATACGGACATCACTTTCCAGAAACCTTACTAAAACTCTAATTAATGCTCTTGTACTTTCACGTATTGACTACTGTTCTTCCCTACTTAATTTACTTCCTGCTAAAGCTACTGCTCCACTTAATCGGATTATCCGTTCCTCAATACGTACTACTTACTGTTTAACTCGACTGGATCACTCTACTACAACATCTCATCAATCATCTCGTATGTGGCTACCCTTCTCCCTCAGGTGTAAATTACGTATACTATCTATAATCCATAAATCAATATATTCTTTTACCCCTAGCTATATCTCTGATCTAATTAAAAAACGTACTATATTATCTTCTCTTCGTTACCAAAATGCTCCTCTACTTATCTCCCAGAACTCTAGTAAAACTTCCCTAAATTCTAGAGCTTTTAAAAATTCCGGTCCAACCCTATGGAATTCCCTCCCTCCTACCATTCGTTCTATTAGATCCCACAAAAGATTTATAAATCTTACTTCTTCTTTTCTCTCTACCCATAATCATTAAATCATCCAACTTATTATTTGTATCCGTGTTATATTAAATTTATATCATTATTAAATCGTTATTGTATTATTATTATCTTATTATTATATAACACTATACTATATCAATGCAGTCTGTAGTATATACAACTACACCATATCAATGCAGACTGTAGTATATAATAGTCCTTTATATTGTTTATTATTGTTTTTCCGTTGTATATTGAATGTATATTATTATCAAATTATTATCGTATTACTATTATTTTATTATTATTTTCTTCCCGCACGAGCGAAGGGGTCTACATGACCCTATTTTAGTGCTATTAAACTCAATATCATCATCATCATCATCATATCAATTTTTGATTACAATAATTTATATAATTTACCTAGTAAACCATACCATTGATAATATACCATCGAAAATGTTTGTAATTTATTTACGAATATTGAACACTTTCTAAAATAATTTGAAATAAAATCCAAGTTTGTAACATTTTTGAAAATAAAATATGAAGTTTGCAAAATATTTGAAAATAATTTACTCCAACAACACGAAAATGATTTTCAAAAATAATTTGCATATAAAATAGAAAGTTTGTAAATTAGTTGAAAATGAAAAATGAAGTTTGAAAAACCTATATTAATATAAAGTAATTAATATATTGAGATTATAAATATATTTAATTAAATATATAAATTTAATTGCAGATAATTTTTTTTAAATGTCACTTTATATTATTTATAATTAAAAAAAATAAATATAAAATATTATTAAAATTGATATTTATTTATATATGTTTATATATAACATCATTGTTAATGGTTATTCAATGACAAATAATAGAGGATAGGTCTGCAAACACCAATTAATAATCCACTGTTTATTCAGTTAAACTAATTTTTGAATAATTCAATAAATTATTATTTTATGTATAAATATATCTATTCTAGGCTTTATATATATATATATACATAACCTTATCTTTTATTTTTATAATATTCTTCAGAACATTTATTTTTGATATTCAAATTTTTTGTTTATGCTGAAAATTATTTACAAAGTTTGCAAAAATATGTCCACAAAATTTGGTATAATGGGTACATATTATATTGTGGATTATTGTATATAACTATGTATAATATACATATAATATTTATGTAATACATATATACGGGAAAGTCTCGATTACCGACCCCTAAATGATTATTTGTAATAACTTATTCAATATTAAATATATATATATTTAAAATTTTGTAATTAGGGTAATATTAAGGCATTGAATAATGTGGCTATTTATAATTTTTGATATAATTATATCTACAAGAATAAACAGGGGGGTCGGTAATCGGATACATATGTCTAATACCGACTCCCTTCTCCTATTACCGACCCCCTAAAATAATCGTGGTATAAATAATTGTAGTATTATAATATACAATAAAAATAGTAGAAATACATGAATATAATTAATTATAACATGCACTAAATTTATTTTGTATTGAATTTATGTTATAATAGTAATATTAAATTTAAATTTAAACATTATAGTAATTATATTAAAATAGTGTATATTATTATTTAATATTTATTTATTATTCAGTATGTATATAATCAACTGGAATCATGAATCCTAAATCGATATCAATGATAAATAAACAACTTACGACATATTTTAAAGTAAAATACGGATCTATTTGGATTGGATATTATAAATCACATGGGGTCGGTATTAGGGTAATTTAGGGGGTTGGTAATAGGAAAATCATATGGGTTTGCTATAATTAAGATATATTGTTTATTAGTTATTCAAATTAAATTATTTTAATATTAGTTATAAATATTTTATTGATCTACAATATCATGCACAAAATTAAGTTTTCTTTTAATTAATAAAGTATTTACAATGATTTAAAAAAAGTTATTATTCAAATATTTAAAAAGTAAAAACAGAATATTACATTTTATCAAATAACAATTGTAGGATTAAATATTTTTTAAAACAAAATACTTATTCATATTTTTCATTAAATTACTAACAATTCATGTATATATTATTTTTTGATATATCTTATAGTTACTACAGAGATACGAGAGGGGTCGGTAATCGGAGACTTTCCATTTTTAACTCTTTATTCTAATAATCTCTATATTGTAATACAAAGAGTAAACTACATTTTTACCATTATTAGATGAGTTGTATTTACAAAAATACAAAATATTTTCTCATTATGCTATATAAAACTATACAGAGTAGTCATCCTCGTCCCTTCAATATGAATTTTTATCAGAATCGTTAAACTTCTTAATATTAAAAAAAATCCCCTATCATATTATATTGAATATTCAAAACTATATTAACTCCTTACTTCCATAAAATAAGTTTACAAAATTGTATAGATTTAAAATTTTTAAACATAAAAATTAAATATTTATTTTATTAAATTCTTATATGTCCATAATCAATTTATTTATATCATTTATATTAGTTTGTTAATTTTATATTTTTTTATTTATACTATAACTCAAATATAAAAATTAAATTGTGAACAATATAATACAAAAAGTATAAAATACAATTTAATTGTTATTATTTATATAAAAAATTAATGATTTCTTAAGGGTCGGCGAAACATATGAATATTCTTTTTTACCAGGTAAAGAAAGCATATTTTTTACTAAAATTAGTAAAAATGTTATAATAAATAAGAGAATGACTACATTTTTGAAAGTCATTAATTACATTTAGATCTCCATATATATATTAAGTACTTAATATATATATATCTATAACGTTATAGAAGTATATGATGATAAGATTGAGGTCTATAAAACACTAATTTTAAAATAACAAAATTCACAGTAACTAAGTAATACTTTTAGCTCATACTTAATATATATGAATATATATATATATATATATATATTATAAGTTAGTTATGAATTTTTCGTATACATTTATCTGGTAGATCAAAAGTTACGGATTATCAAAAATCAAAGTTAAGTTTAAAAATAAAGATCAGTTATATAAGTTTAAAAAAAAATTATAAATATTTTACTATCATTTTAATGTATATTTTAAACGCTTGTATTTGTTAATGCTTATTTAGGACTCTTTTTTATAGTTACTTTTACGTATAAAGACATATATCATTTTAAAGTTAATATATTAATTTTTATAATATCATTTTAATAAAACATATTTATTTCAAAAAACATAAATTTCATAAGCCCTTTAGATATTTATGTTTGCTTTAGAATTTATCTTAATAGTTTGAAAGTCCATCCAGTCTAAACTAATACCTCAAATCTTTATAACAGTAGTTTATATAAATATATATGTATATATATTATATATAATATATATATATATATATATTCTATATTTAATATACTATATAATATAATGTATTTCTAAATATAGTAGTCAATGAATCTATTATTTATCCAGATAAATTATATATACAAAAGATTGTAGTATGAGATACATTAACATATCAAAGGTAATAAAGAAATGAGATATCAACAGATGCTTTCGAGTAATGTATACCAGAATAAATTTAAATTAATATACACATAAAGATCAATTTATATGCTTATAAATATACTAATTATTTGTAAGATATAACAATTGTAATATTGATAATAAATGTATATAAATAATCAATTTATATATTTCATATATTAAAAATGATTTTGAAATATAATTTTTATTTTATTTTAACATTTTATTTCTACAAATATAGAGGACAATATTATTCATTATTATGAAAACTGGGTTGAATTGACATTCAGATATTGTAAGCTATTAATAAAATATTATAATTTTATATATTTAAAATAAATTATTTAATATATGTATATACAAATATATATATTGATAATATATACATAATAATAAATAATTATTTTGTATTTATTATATTTTTTATTTCAAACTAGTAAATTGTAATTTATAAAAAATATGATATTTTTTATTGAAATTTTCATATTTAGATCAATTCTAATACATTTCATGAAAATAACATTAATATTCAATCATAATATTGGTATGTAAATATATATATATATATATATATATATATATATATATATATATATATATATATATATAAGTTAGCTAAAGCTAAATGATATGATAAAATCACATGCATTACTTAAATAATTAAAAACATGTATATAGATAAATTAAATGTATGTGTATATATATATATATATATATATTTAATATATATGTAAATATATAATAAAATGATAAATTCGTAATAAAATCGTAAATACTTGTTTACAACAGGACACTAATCATGAGAGATAAAAACAAGCTTCGTTAAAACGAGAAATAAAAATAGTAAAAATGCAGCGAGGAAGAAAAATGGCTACCACAGAGTGGAGGACTGAGTGCGGTAAGGGTCAAGGGGTCGTTTGGGGTGAAGGGTCGTAGTGTGGTCAACACGGTGAGTTGCGGTACTGCCTCATAAGGGGCATTAGACACTGGTGGTTGGCAGACTGCAATAGAAACGGGTGTTGTAATAGTTCAAAAGCTGTAGCTCTTTGCGTAGGATTTCTCATCAGCATTTTATCTATGAAACCGTGCAGTCGTGGAGATATCTGTATATATAGGGGGTATTAGAGAATATCTTATATAGAGTTGAGGTTGTTGTTATAAACATAGTAGAGTTAATGGAATATAAATAAATAAATCATTGATGATTTAGTTTATTATATATATAATTAAATATATTATATAAACACATAACATAAATGATATTTTCATAGAAAATTAAACTAAATTCACAGTATATCAAAATTAAATAAAATACAATATTAATTTAGAGATTTAAATAGCAGTTATTATAAATTAACAATATAGTATAATAAGATCTGCATTAATATAATAATATAATAAAATTCTAAATTTATCAAGTATATATTTCACTATAAATAGGTGATAAAACTCAACACATCAATGAACTAATATGATGTTATGTAATATTTATTAGGTCATATTAGATAATATAATGCATTGTATTCATTGTAAAATATTTATTGATCATTTTATAAATACTATCTACATAATTAATACATAGAGATTATCTGCATAATATAATACAGATAGTACTGGTAGAGGTGTTAGTAGTGGTGGTGGTGGTGGTGTTGGTGGTGGAATAGATGTAAAGAAAGTAGAAAAGCAATTTAATATAATGTATGGCACTTTGCGATAGAGGGAAGAGACACTTAGGGCTGCAGTCGAAAACCTACTACTAAATAACTACTAATTTAAATTATTATTATATAATTATATTTATATATAGATAACTAAGATCAATTTTAATTTACGATATGTACTAAAAATAATAGTTATATATAAAATACAATATATAAACATACCTTATAATTTTATAAGGTATTTAAATGTAATATATATATATACTATTTTAATATATATAATAAATTTAAATTATTATTATATAATTATATTTATATAGATAACTAAGATCAATTTTAATTTACGATATGTACTAAAAATAATAGTTATATATAAAATACAATATATAAACATACCTTATAATTTTATAAGGTATTTAAATGTAATATATATATACTATTTTATTTACATATATTATCTAACACTATATATATAGAAGTCACAGCTATCTATTTTGATGAAAATCCTACATTTAATATTTGACTTATATAATATGACTAATATCTAATAAAAATAACTGATGCCATTTTGTTAATTTAAAAGATAGATATAAAAGTGCCAATATCATATCTATCTTTTACAAACATTGCATGCATCAATTACTTATCTACTTTCTATATATTGATGAGTGGTGATGGTGCTAGCGGTAGTGATAATAGTACTAGTAGTGTCAGTGGTGCTAGCGGTAGTGCTAATAGTACATGTAGTGGTGGTGGTGAAGGTGGTGCTGGAGGTTACAAACTTTATGTGCATTCTTGATCTTAGGAGGAGGCATATCACGAATACGCCGCATGGCTTGTAGCGGGGGTTCATTAAAGAAGGGAGGCTCTCCATCTATCATCTCTATTACCATTATGCCCAGCGACCATATGTCAACCTGAACATGTGTAATGTATTGTAATGGTATTGTAATGTATTGTGAGGCAATACTACAGGTATAATAAAATAAGGTAATCAAATATTGATACTATCATTGAAATATCAACAAATAACTATAATTATTTTATGAGAAATAAGTATTGACTGTAAATAGTAAAAATATTAATAATAATAATTATAGTACTTAATAATTATTAATACATTTAAAACAGATATCTTAAAAAGAATTTTTGCTTCCGATATTGTTTTACTTGTTCTACAACTCAAGTAAAAGTCAACAATCATGTCACATGACTCTATACAGTCATGTGACACGTATGACATGTGACTAACCTCTTGTCCGTAAGGGAGACGGGAGATCACCTCTGGGGACATCCAATAAGGGGTTCCCACTAAAGACTTACGCTTGGGAAGATCTTGAGACACTTGCGCACAGAAGCCAAAGTCTGATAGTTTTACCTGAAGGGACGGGGTCAGAGATGTTAGTTGTAACACTTAGGTACTATATGTTGTTAATAACATTACATTTATTGAATATAATAACTGGTGTCATATAAATACTTTAATTTAATTTGTATTTGTATTATTTTGGTGGAGTCCATTATTCCCATCCAGGAACTTAGATGAAGTTTTCACTTATAACTATATGGCTCTAATGTCCCTTCGAAAATACCGATCTCGTGTTAAGGCATCCGTGGTTTTAACGAGAGATAGTCATTTATGTATATAATATCACTTCTAAATATTATTTTAATACTTATGTTTGGGAAAAAGATTATACCCGCATTCTACTACTTATGTGCCAACTAAGCTACATAGGCAGCTATCATATATATAGTGCATATATAGTGCATATATATATATATATATATATATATATATATATATATATAGTATATCAACATATATTTTTAATATAATTTAGAAATAGGGGGAATATGATTCACATTAATGCTAAATTTAGATGTAATATAAACTTATTATAAATAAGGGTGATAAGTAAATTTGATAACATTCTGATAAGAAATATATAAATCGCATAAAATAGCATACTTAAACATAATAGTATTTTTATTTATATAATAATTTATATACATTTTTATATAATAATGTTATACCTTAATACATGTACATTTTTTTATTATAGAATATGAATAGTTCATATTATTATAATTTTATAATATATTAAATATAATGTGAATTGTTATTGTATGTATATATATATGTATGTACGTATGAATGATTGATTATGTATTGTGTATATGTATACATATATGTATGCATAGTACAAACCATTCCATTTTGAGAGAGGAGAATAGAATCGGATTTAATGTCTCGATGAATCACTCCGTTCTCGTGTAGGAAGGACAGAGCCTTTAGAACGGCTTTACATACAGTGGCTATTTGTTGTTCATCCATTCTGATTGGTTAAACGATATCAATGATTGTAAAAGTGTATGCTGCTAATAGATGTAGAGTATTTCAATAGGCACGTATAATATTATCTATAAACTTATGATATACAGGAAGTCGAATTTCTACTAATCTCTTGGGATCAGTTATTATATAATATATGATTATGCAATATTATCATAATGTATTATTGTAATACGATACTTTTCATTGATGATTGGCGGGTGAATATAGTATAAATAAACAAATATTGATATAGCTAAGGTATATCTGCTACTCTGTATCAGAGAATATACTGTACATGATATCATTGATACACACACATGTAAACACATGAATAGAATGCTGCACTATGGGTTAGGGGATGTAATGATGAACCTAGAATGAGTCACGATATCAGTGAGGGCGCCACCTTCCAAGAACTCCATCACTACCCAGAGTTCATCACCGACGAGGAAACTGTCGTACATGTTCACGATGTTCGGATGATGGTAGTCGCGCATTATCACCACCTATTGAGTGAATTGAGAGTGATGTTTATAAATAGAATTTAATAATTTATAATATAAATAAAATTAAGTATAAAGTATCAATCATATCTAAATTGTAATTTAATACATAATTGAATATATTTTATGATTTTTCAAATTATATTAGTTATAATATATAGTATATATATATATAAATAGAAATATATATTAATATATACAAATTTAAAATAAACAATTCTACCAATATTGTTCAGATCAAAATAATATTTTGGGAAAATGGTAAAAATATATATATATACTATTTTAATAAATAGTGTATAAATGATATATTATATCGACAAGTTACAGTTTAAGGACATCCTATTATCACTAAATTAAAAAATAATTAAATTCACATATTTTATTATTACTAATTACTATTTCGACATATTTACATCAATGTTCTGAAATTTTCATATAATTATATTCATTAAAAGTTAGTTACCAAATAATGATATGTTATGTAGGTACTAAAATAAATATAAATTAAAATATCATGATAAATATAAATTGCTACATTTACATTTTTAACAAATTTATCACTATATTTAACCTATTTGACAATATAAACGCTAATCTTTACAGTGTTAAGTTTCTGTTTACATTATAATATCTTTGTATACAATGATCTATCATTCAATGATAAATTAATTTAATCTTTCACCTGTTATTTTATTTTTCATTTTATATATTAATTTTTGCTTGTTTTATAATTATACTTTATAATTGCTAAACATATTTATATTAAATATATATTATAATGCCGAACACTAATAAGAGTTGTGCATCAAAATGGATGATTAAGGGTCGGCCCCAATGTTCATTTTTTATTAAAACAATTATTTTGTAAATATAATAATTTATCTTTACTATGATGCATTATATTTTATACAAAAGTAACTATACGTGATCTTAATAATACATTATAAAAAAACTGATGTGAAATATTTATAATATTGAGTACATTTCAATAATTTATACCTTATACTTGCTATTAAAGCTTAGAAATTTAAAATTAATAGATATAAATGTTGTCAAGTTAGTGAAAGAGAATATTGTTATTTCATACTCGATCGCAAGTAATCCACTTGTTAGAATATCCATTTTTAATGATTGTAATAGACTAATAGATATGAATGTTATCAGTAATAATTAATCAATTATTTTTTTTCATAATCTCAAAAAATATCTGTATACACATTACTTCCCTATGTTATACATGTAAAACAGTGAACATTAAACAGAACCTTAAATTAATATTAAAAATATTATTACTATATGTATAAACTATAGTACAATTATAAAAATTATTTATTATATATCAAATGTTCCCTATTTATTTGCTACTATTATTATAATTTTTATAATAATATATATAAATAATAAGTGAAATATTATAAAACTAATATTTAGTGTACATATATATATATATATATATATATATATTAAAATTATAGAAGTATTTAAACTCAATTTTACTCAGAATAATTAAATTTACTATATACATATGTTAAAAATATTAAAAACAGTTTAATATTAAATAATTTGCACTACAATGTATAGTATATTAAGATTATATATCATAAGTTATGATTATAACACAACTTCCTATTTTTGTATTTGAATTATTATTATGAATAGATTTTTATTTATGAGTATTTACTAATTTTAAAATTATTTACTATTTTAACAATGAAATAGTAAACATTTTGGCAATAGGCCAAATATTGAATGAGAAGATTTATTTATATTGAAAATACTGTTTTCATTATATAATTGAATTCATGCTATTTAATAAATTGTCATGATCAAATACAAATATATATATAACAATTTTAACATTACAATTAAAAGATACATTTTCTATAATACATAAATGTTTATAAAGTTATCTCTAATTTGTATAGATTAGAGATTATAAATGTCAAATTAACTTAATCAGTAAAACCAACACATAAACACTAGATATTAGTGTAACCTATGTAGATTAGGGTATCTATAACACAAGATATAGGTACCTACCTCGTTAAAGAGAAGTTCCCTGCGTTGTTGTTTACGAAGATCCATTTGTTTCACTGCCACCTGGTGACCGTTCCGTTTATCCGTTGCTATGCAGACGATACCAGTGGAACCCTCGCCTATCTTCACAAACTTCTCGAATATTGCTCGCGGGTTGTTCGGGGAAACCACTTTGGAAAGGGCGGCTCGAAACTGTTGCGAGGAAGAGAAGTAGGATGAGGTGAAGGTGAGATGGAGGTGATTAACGTAATATTGCTGAGACAGACACGCATGCTATACTGTAAGCATTATTCAACTGTAAGAAAACAACCGTAAATGTCATAAGCGGGTATTATGATTAAATGTGAATCCATGATGTAACATAAGATCAGTGGAATTCATATTTAATGGGCAAACAAACGATACTATTGTTGAACGTAATATTACCTCTAACGCCTCGTAATTACCTCTTTGTGGCTATCCCCTGTATTCCGCCAAATAATACAATTCTTGTAGACAACGTTAATGTATTAGAAGTAGTAAGTTATATTGAATGAATGTAATCAACAGTTAGTAGTAGTAGTAGTAGTCGGAATATACAAATAATAGTTAGTTCAAATTAGGGGTTAATAATGTAAAGCATGCAGAAAACAAATGTCTATTACTTTTTAGGAATAAAGTTGAAATGGTTAATAGAAATAGACTGAGGTTAGTTATGATTCAGATTATTAGTAATGGTGGAGGTCATGGTATTGATGGTGGAGGTCATGGTATTGGTGGTGGAGGTAGTAGTGATATTAACAAGTGAGATGTAAGGCTATTAGAGAGAGGTAAGCAGATGTTAATAGGAATATCAATATTATCGATCACTGATAGTTAATATGCCGTTAGTGATGGTAATGATAGTAGTAGTAGTGTAAATTGGGGATGGGATTGATGGAGGTAGTAGAAAGGGGTATTCATGAGTAGCCGATAGATTCACATGCCGTTGGTGAAGGTGTGGTTGTGGTGGCTGTGGGGTGTATGGTAAGAAGGATATACCTGATCATAAGTATCGAATAAATTCACATGCCGTTAGTGAAGGTGCGGTAGTGGGGGTGGTAGGCGTGGTGGGGGCAGGGGTGGATGGTAAGGGAGGACATACCTGATCATGAGTAAGACGTAAAGGATCTCGGTGCTCTCTGCGATCTGGTTTAGCGTAAATGTCGTTCGCCTGCAGTTAGGATAGTATAGAAAAGGGGGTAGAAGGGGAGAAGCTGAGGAGATGAGGGTATAGAGAAGGGAGGGGAGGAAGGAAAGAGAAGCACCCGTACCAAAAATAATAGGAAAGTTACTGTAGAACACACACGCATTATGTTATTCACTAACGAATATAGAGAAAAGTTGAATTACTTTGTTTACATCATCTTATATATTATGTATTCATATTTATTTTAATATATATATAAACATATTTGCACTACTAAATGTTGATCAATAATATTAATACTTTCTCATAAGTTAATAAATATAATACTATTATATATGTATAAAATGGGAAATCACTTTACACTTTCTATTAATAACATTTAATTTTTAAAGTGATCGATTTAAATCAATTAGCATGTAATTAGATGGAATTTATTAAACCAAGAGGTCATATACATTATAGAAATAGAATATAGTATTTAGATGTATTATGTTATTACTTTATAGTATCAATTCATAAAACAATTAAATATAAATATTTTTAATAGTTGTTCAATATATCATACATTCCAAATATAAATATAAAACATATCAATAATTATTGATAATTATAATAGGTAACCATTATGGGATACACAATCGATATAAATTAAATTATGTTAAAAATATATATACAAAATTATATTATTTAATATATTAATATGAAATATTAGTGAGTTGGGACGCCAGGTAAATGTAAAACATTATATCACTAGCAGTCACCTTTTGATAAAAATTATATCCTTGGAATCTCTGGCTTATGATTCCACACATCCATTACACAAAATGTGCAATATTGACATGTACCAATTAATGAAACATTAAAAGTAAGGATCCTTTTATTTTACAAGTGATTTTTAGAAAATACTTATATATAATCCAGAATTAAAATAAAGATTTATAATTAAAAAACCGTTTTTAGAATTACATATTGTCTTATTTTTAAATTAGTTTTCAAATAAATATATGAAATTATAATATAAATTTATTAAAATAATAATAATTTCAAAATTGTATTATAATATTTAAAAAAATTTTATATAGAGAAAATTTAAATATGTATACAGAATAATATTCAATATTATAAAGAATAACGCATATATACCATCTGTAATATTATATTTCATAAGTAAAATAGTCCAAATATTTAAAATAATATAATACTTATATTGAATTTATTTAACTAAATATTTAATAAATTTATTAATAATCTTTGCTTCAACATATTATATATAAAATTATAAAAATAACCCTTTTGTTATTAAATATTTGTTAATATGCATTATCTCGATAAAATCAACATTTTTAAATAATTCAACCACTGTTGATTCTAATAATATCAAAATAATATTGGAATATATAGTAAATGATTATAGTTTAATATAGAGTATATATATCTAGATGTATCTAGATGTATAAAACATGCTTGTTTATATTGTTTAATAAATGATTTTATATACAACGCATAAATTAATTTTATACGGTAAATATTAGGCTTTTAGAAATATAATAATATAACAATTTGATATCGACTAGCGACTCTTATAGTTGAATTATATGAATTATTTTAGTTGGACGTAATCATTAATATTATAATTTGAAATATGTATCACTATATTTACAATATGAATTTATATAGTATTTAAATATTTATTTCTTATCTTATATCATAAAAATATTTCTACAAAGCGATTTATAAAATATGAATATAAATGAATAACATTTATATATTAAATGATATCAGAAAAATTAACTAAAAGGGATAACTAATAATTTTTATAAAATAGATAAAAATAAATTTGATATAAAAATATATATAGAGTCTAAACTTTAGACGGTTAAATAATTATTATTATAAATATTTACATTTTTAATATTATATTCATTACTGAATTAATATATGAATAATGTACTCATATATATACATAAAATAAATATTTAAATTTGAAGAAAAGATATATATTAAATTAATGTGAACCTAATAAAATTAGATCAAAATACAAGTAGATAGGTTAGAAATTTAGTAGACGGGTTAAGAAATATATGAAAATTATATTGAATATTTAATTTGAATGATACTAATAAGTATATTTTATACTATTGTTTTAGAAAGAATTTTTAAAATCTACCAGACTTTTTATCTATAATTGTATTCTAATTAGGTAATGGTTATAAATATATATGAAAATAATTAAACAAATATGTAAAATAAATTTTCTAAATAATTTTTAACTTCTACAATTCTGATGTACTAGAACTTGTGCATTATGAATCAACATTATATGTATATCTACATTTTATATATATATATATGTTTGTGTACAAATAGTTAATCAAGATAATGTAAAATCAGTTACAATATATATATAGAGTTTAAACTCGTGAGGAATACAATGATATCTATTATACTAATGAGTGGATACGTACGTTATTGTAGTTGGTAGTATCGGCTCTCTGCAGGGTGCCCCCATTAACGGGCGTTGTAGTACCACCCCCGCCGTTGTACTGAAGGGTGCCAGAGTCTGGTTGCGAATACTGTTGTTGTTGTTGTTGCAGTACACTCGCAGGTATACGATTCACAGTGCTAGTGTACCCACCGTCATCTGGGCCTCCTTGGGGGCGTGGCCTCTGTTGGGACTGCGAGAAGTTACGCTGTAGCGACGGGGTGGAAGGGGGCGGCGGCATTCCTCTTTGAGGGGCGGGGCCATCTTGTGCTTCGTAGCGTTGCTGTTGCTGCTGGTGGTAGGGGTCAGTACTAGTAGGACCTTCGTTGTAATGTCCATTGTGTTGAGGGGGTTGCTGCTGCTGTTGCTGTTGGGGGTGGTACTGGTTGGTAGAGTGCGGGGGTTGCGAAGGGTGATTATCGTAGGTCTCCTGTTCCGCGTACCGCGTGTCCTGGGGTCTTTGGTACTGTTGTTGTTGTTGTTTCGCTTGTTGTCTCGGTAGACTTGCGTACGGATCGTAAACATCCTGTGGCTTCTGCTGTTGTTGTTGATACATCTGCTGTTGTTGTTGTTGTTGTTGTTGTTGTTGTTGATAGTCTCCTTCGGGTGAGAACTGACGCACTGCATAGGCTCTCTGTTCAGAGATCATCTCGTCAGCTTCCTGCGCCGCTGCTGCAGTAGCATCCTCTTCCAGACGATGTCCGTTCACTTGTTGATTGGGAAGCGGAGGACAATAGTTATTGTCCTCGTCGATCATGTGTTCACGCGATGGTTTGTTTAAACTTTGACCCCGTACTATTGTCTGTGGGCGGAGAGGTGTAAGTGTAATTAAATAGCGTCATCATACAGGTATGTTGAATAGGGTATGGTA
>OZ025240.1:6585810-6765810 GCA_964019155.1 Osedax fenrisi
TATAAAATCAACATTTTATATATTTTACATTTCAGAAGTTTTAATAGGAATTTACATCGTAAACAGCACATAGTTCCGCTAATTGACCCTATATAGGTAATATGTTGGTTTTTGTATACAATATCGAATTTCACACTTACAATTCAGCCTATGTAGGTGACGATATTCATGTTTTGTGTACACAATTGAATTACACGATTTCGCGTAAGTCACTCTCTAAGTATTTCCTTAGAAATATCTTTGATATATGGCTGGTAGTATGATTTACTTAATTATATTATTAATTATTAAGATTTGATATAAACAAATAATGCTATACTCAAATATATAATTATTATAATAATATAATGTAATATTATATTAAATATATATCTTGTAAGTGACACTTTACTTAATTTACTTACAATATTAAATTAAGGCTAAACTTATATAATATAATTAAAAATATAGTAATATAATTATTATAATAATAATAGTTAATATTATTGTTGAGCAATATGGACGCTAGGCAAAAATTAAATGACTATAAATAGCAAAGTTCCATACATGCGTATTGCATGCCATACATACGTCTCGCGAATTCATTATACGCTCTAGTGCTAACGAATATATACAATATGATTGAGAAACATGTATATATGGAATAATTCCTTTAGAAAAATATATGTATAAACCATTCGTTTTTAATTAATATATATATATATATATATATTCGAATACGACACCTACCATCCTACTTCAAGATTGATATTCGTGGGTTATTTGATTTATTTGGTTTAGTTTTATTCTTTTTTTTTTTAGCTACATTATTATAATGATTATACGGTATAATTTATACCCCACAGTGTACATTACACGCATGCAGGAACTTTGTTATTTATAATTATTTAATTTTTGCCTACCGTCCGTACTATCCTTATTGTCAAACTTTTAAATTATATATTTAATATTAACTTAATATTATATTAAATATATTTATTTCTTAAACTTATAAATTAAAAGTATTACTAGAATATTATCTACGTAGTCGTGGAAAACCGTCGCACTATACCTTATGAATCGTCGCGCGAAGCGTGCGTTAATAAAGAGGCGCGAGAATTACGCGTCTGATAATTTTTATAAATTGTACCATTACATCACTACCAATATGTATGTATGTGTGTATGTGTGTGTGTATGTATGTGCGTACGTGTGTGTTTGTATATTTATATGTATTCAATTGATATACACAGTACTAATTAGGATGCATTGTGTAATATTTATTCAGCTATTGGCAGTGATGTAAAGGTACAAATTATCAAGCGCGTATTTCTCGCTCCTCTTTATTAACGCACGCCTCGCGCGCCGATTTAATAAGGTGTAGCGCGCCGGTTTTCCACTGTATTCATTATCTATAGTTTAAATTATATTATATATTATATATTATATATTATATATAATATAAATTAATAATATATAAATGTATAAATGTACTACATTATGTAGTCTTCATTAATATAATATTTGATATTATTTATTATTAATATAATTAAATGATCATTAAATTAATTACCGATGAATATATTTAATATTAAAAATTATGATTATTATAATCATTATAATTATTATAATTATAATAATCAAATAATTATTATATATTATAATATCTAATAAATATATATATATATATATATGTATTATAATACTTATATGTATATAAGTTATATTATTATAATAAATATGATTCTAACTTTATTTTAAACTTAAATAATATTTAAGTAAAATATTTTAATTAAATTAATTTAAAATTAATTAGTTTTACTTAAGTTTTCAACTAAGTTTAAAGAGTAAATAGTATGCTCATTAAATATGTAATATTACTATTACATTATTTAATATTGCTAACATATCTTATTTAAAATAGTCTATATTAATATAATATAGACTCAATTTAAATATTCTATATATTATATTATTTCAAAATATTTAAATTAATATAAAAAAGTAAATATTACCTTTGTTGAATATATATTTATATATTTATATACAAATTATTATTTATTATAAATAACACGACTTCATTTCATAATTAATTTAAAAGGTAATATATAAAATGTAATTTAGACATTTATTAAAAAAATAAATATTTACGATTTGTAAGTTTAAAATAAAATGCAATTTGTAAATTACATTAATGATAAACATCCGGGTAGTTCAACAGGTAAAACTACTGACGCGACCCCTATCTTCTATAAGTCATATTTCTCTGGAAATCTATATCTTATGGGAATTCTAGATTTATAAATATATTATATGATATTAATAATATTAATAATTATTTATAGAATTATGTTATAACATAGACATTAGAGTGAGGAGTATCCAACTCAATATATATGGTTATAAGTTATAAGTTATTAACTGATCAAAATTGACCCCTCTGTCATCTTAGACTTTAGTGTAGGGGAGGGAAGGGGGTAGTGGCCGATAATTAATATGCCTCAGAATATTTCTAATATATCGATAAATACTGAATTTTAGGCTCTTATTTTTTTGAATTAACTAGAAATCATATAGTTCTAGAATACTGTGATTTCACTTGTAGGGGAGAGCGGGGCAGGTTGACCATAGGGGCAGGTTGAGTCATCTCAATTATTTCTGCTATTAATAAATATCTTAATGTAATTTTTAATACATGTATACACAATTATATTTAGCATTAGTATAACAACTCAAAAATTATTTATTTTAACTAATTAAAATATTATTTAATTATTAATATTTTATGAAAATCTCGTTAGTGGACAGTAAGTTTAAATTTGATATTATTAATATATTTTGTAATAATATAGTAGTATTAATGGTATATTAATAAAGTATATTTAATATACTATATATTATAAAATAAAAAATTAAAATATTATCACTCACAAATTAATTAGATTATTTTTATATATACCTACTAGTGATATGGGGCAGGTTGACCATAGTAAAACGGGGCAGGTTGACCATAGGGTCAATCTGCCCCGTTTATCATTAAACATATTTATTCATTAATTTATTTAATTAATTAATGACTTATTTAAATAATAATAATAATCTAATTAATTAAATATATAATTGAGTAATTATTTTAAATAATTAAATAATTGGTTTATATGCTGGATTAAAACATAGAAAATCTAACCTCTCTCCTAATCTAACCTCTCGCCTTAAAAGTTTCATTAGTTTTGATATTAATATTGGTGCATATACGTGTTAATATACTAATAAATATAAATATATAACTTTAACTATGTTTATTTTTTAAATATATCTCTAATTTTGCATTTTTTCTACCTGGCTCAACCTGCCCCATTAGACGGGGCAGGTTGAGCCAATTAAAAAAAAAATTAAAATGTAATTATATAATTAATTATTTATCATTACACTGATTTATGAATGTTTTTAATTGATCATAAACTATATATATCTTATGCACTTTATTTTATTAAAATATATTCATAACATTATAAGATACATGTGTTTTTATAAAAACTGGCTCAACCTGCCCCGCTCTCCCCTATATATAAAGTGTTTATCCTAATAATATAAAAAGGATAATATAAAAAGGATATAAACGTTTGATTAGGCATTAAAAAAAGTACTAAAATAAGGCAAGGATCTAGTAGTGGCCGCTAGTACCAGAAAATGCTATAGGTGTATCGTAATTTATTCGATTTATATTTTTTTAATTATGTAATATTAAATAATTATATTTATGATGAATACGCATCTTATTTGATTCAATGATTTAATTATATATACACATGTGTATATAAGAGTATGCATACTCTTACATATAAATAAGCATAAATATATATATAATCATGTTTTTTGTCAACATTTGACAAAATATTATTATATAATAAATTAGAGTAATTAATTAATTATTAAAAAAAAAATGTATTATATATTATAGATATTTGGATTATCTAAATATTGTATATAGAACTTTTTATCCTATCAAGCACCATTTAAGCGTTAATTAAAACGGCCACTACTCCCTCCTCGGCCACTACCTCCTTCCCTCCCTTACATATTATAAATAACTATGTATAAACAACAAATATGCATATTCATCAATATGAGAATATAAAGATATCTAGGGAAGAGAATACAATAACTACAAAAAACATAGCACTGAAAATCTCCATTTTATGCAATTCACTATTCCACTGATATATTCAATATTAATTTATTTTATTAAAATTGTTTATTACATTTAATTTAGTAAATTTACTCATTTAAATGCAAATAATTTGTATGCTTCATATATATTTTATTGAAACGAAAATAAACAACAGATAAAACGAATATATGAAAATGATGTTATTAACCTTTTCGGCTTTAAAGTACAAGATAGTAGTACAGAGGGGCGTTTAAAAGTAATTACTGTATTAATACAGTGTAAAATACATAACATATAAACTGATAAAGCGTTCTATAATTCAGTTACTGAAATTGAAAAAGATTTTATACCATGGGCAAAATTAATTTTACAAAAGTACTTTCAATAACGTTATAGGTCATACATCGAGATTTATTAATATTTGATATATGGGTGGAAAGAGACAGATTATATTTAATTATAATGTCAATAATGGTGTATATGAATAAAGTGGGCTAGAGGTTAGATGATTAGTAATCATTAATGATGTGGGTTTGCGTTATAGGTATATATCTGCTAAGTAGGATATGTATAATAGAATATGTTTTTGAAAAGTTTGGCGATTTAGTAGAGCGATTTCATAGAGAACAATGTCATTATAATATTAATGCATTTATTTAGGATATTGTAGTGTAGAAGAGGAGATAAATCCAGATGGATGGGATAGATAGATTTAGAGGTCTTCAGCATAGATATGGTAATGGATTGATGGATATTTGAAAAAAAAATCGATTTTAACGTATGAATGTAGGAATGAACCTATGAATGTCGTAGGGGATATGAGCAAAAGGATGGCGCCAAGTACAAAGCCTTGAATGAATACCGTATATGGGAGGAAATAGCAGATGTTTTAGTTATTAATATTTATAGGTACCTACATGATTATCGATGCGTTATAAATGATAAGAACCACGCATTACCTGTCCATGCATGCCGATCTTATACAGTCTCGTCGTAAGTAAATCATGATTAATTGTAAACAATGCACTTGATAAATCAAAAATAACTAGATATTAATCATGATTAGTATCACGTATGGTATTATAATCATTTAGTACTCTACTTACTTACTTTCTCCCTTGACATTTTGATCGTATGGGGACATGACTTGACGACGACACGCATACCATTCTCAATTTTTCCGGTTGTGAGCAGCATCGAGGACCTCTCATTGACTCATGTCAGACCATTTACAAATATTACTGTTCCAATCTTTCCGATGTAGTCCTCTTCTTCTACTCCCTCTTAGTGATCCTTGTAGGATATTTTTGTGGAGAGAATCTTGTCTAATAAATTATCGAAATAGCTCATTTTTCTTCGCTTGATCGTCGGTAGAATATATTCTGTTTTTCCAACAATTTTGTTCACAAATCCCACTATCGTGTTGTATATAAATACATTTGTTTTATGTTATCTATATGATACACCAAGGATATGTATGATTTGGTTTAAAACGCAATTATTCTTCTTTCTAGGTCTTCTGTCAATGTCCATGTTTCGGATCCGTACAGCATAATCGAGAGGACTAGTGATTTATATAGGAGTCTTTTTGTCTAGATGGAGATTTTATTACTTTTCCATATAGTATTTAATCTTACTAATGCATATGTAGCAGTCGCCATTATTATCTTTATCACAGATTCACTTTTACCGTATTTAGTTAAGATTACTCCTAAATATTTAAATTTAGAACCCATGGTTATTTATCTTGGTAGTTCCACTTGATCTCTTTCATTCACCATTACTTTACTCTTCTCTTGGCTAATTTCCATTCCATATGCTTCTGAGTAAAGTTTGTTTGTGATTAATTGTAACTCATCCAATGTTCCTGCAATCAAGTCAATGTCATCTGCGAATCTTAGATTGGAAATTTCCCTACCTCCAATAACTACACTGCCATTATAGTTTTATAACGTGACCATCATTATTTCCTCTAGGTAAATGTTGAAAAGTGTAGGCGATAATAAGCATCATTGGCGTACTCCTACTATCGTTTTGAAGAATTTATCAGTTGCACCATTTATTATTACTGCTATCTGTTCATTTTATAGAGACTTTATATTAAGCAGATCAATCTTTCTTCTAAATGTAATTGTCTCATCACATTCCATAGACCTTCATGCCAAACTCTGTCGAATACTTTGTTGTAATCTATGAAATTGTGGTATAGTTTCAAGTCATGCTCTATATGTTTTTCTGCCAGTATTCTGATATTTAATATATGCTCTCGATTGTTTCTCTTTTTCATAAATCCTGCCTATTCTTCTGCTTGCGGATTCATACGATTAATTATTATTCTTAGGAGTATCTTACTTGCGTGACATAGGATCTCATACACATCCTATTAGACAGATTTTTCTAAAATTGTCACACTTCTTCAGATCTCCTTTCTTAGGTACTACTAGAAATATCTATACTACGACAAGATAAACACTCTGGTAAGGATAAATAATGTCATGGTGTTTAGATAATGAATGAGACATTTTTATATACAACATATGTTGTACATATATTGAACATATGTTCAATAACTGTAGATAGAGTAGATAGGCTACTAGCGATATGGGTCGGTAGTTTGATAATATTTAAGGAAAAAGGGTAGACTTTTTAAGAATATATGTTATATATGCTATTTTAGGACGATCTGAGGAATAAGGAAGTGGTGACATATTTAAGTGATATTTGTAATATGTTCTGGATAAATATATTTCAGGAGCTGTAAGGGAATTTGGTCAAGGGTGAGTAAGATTTAGAAGATGTTATTATTATAAGTATACCCAGCAAACATTTTTGAGTACGGTTTGGTTATTTTTGAGTACGAATTACGAGTACGGTAACTTACCATACCGATATTTTGTAGACACTTATACCGTTATATACCCGTACAGAATACTCGTGTATACCGGTATATTCCGGTACACTTGTACACATAAATATCGGTATATACCGGTACACTTGTACACTTGTATAAATATATATATATTATCATATGATGGCAGTATAAAACATGACCAATGTTGGTTGGTAACGTGTATTATGAGAAATATAAGTAGTATATGAAGCTATACATATAAATCTTCAGAGGGAGATATTCAATAATTCAAGAAATGTTAAGCTGAAGTAATTCTAGAACATACATATCTCAGAATACGTTGTATATGAGGGTTTAGTGGTATTCTACCTGCCAATAATTCAATACTGACTGATAAGCGGCTTTTCTATTTGGTCCAACGAATAAATTCATTCATTTAAAAACAATATCGTGAACTAGTATATATATATCATTTAAGTGACTATTTTATATACAATAAAATTCATGTAATGTGTATATTGTTAAGTAAGTGAATATTTATAAGATTGTAAAATTTCATGTAATGAAATCATATATTTAATGGTGTAATTATACCGTTAAATATAGAAGCACACATTCGTGGGCTTCTTTATTCACTGGGACTATTAGGTGGCTGTGAATGTACATATGTCCGTTTAAGGTGGCAAGCGCCTATGTATATATATAAGAAAATATTGTAAATCGAAAGATATTGAAATCATTACATTAGTATGCTCGTTCTTAAATTGAAGATTTCTAATTTTACATCTAAGTTAACATAATGCTATAAATTAAGGAGTGGTATAGTGTTAGTTTAAAAAAGCCCTATACGGGTTATATACGAGATGTGCATGGATGTTAACACTTAATAAAGTGCGAGTAAAGTGAGGTGTTTAATAAATCAAACAATAGTAGAGGTGGGATAGATATAAAAGTATTGAGATGAGATGGATTTAGATACAAATAAGTGGAAATAATAGAGGTTGCTATATGAAACATATAGGTAATGAAATAAGTATAGGTATACATATTGAAATAGTACAATTCCTTGTAAAAAAAAAAATTCTTTCATAAATTTGTAAAATAAATTGTTGTCTAATATTCTTGAAATAGTTATAGTCATGTAGGTAACACATCTAGAATACATATCTAGGTAATAGTCAATAATATATATATACACAATAAAATACAATAATATACATTAAAGTTAAACAAGTCAGTGAAATAAAATTCTTAGGTGTTATTATAGATTGTAAATTGAATTGGAAATTGCAACTCAATTATGTTTCAAGTAAACTTTCTAGAACAATTGCAATTTTACACAAAGTTAAAAATAAATTAAATATGAAATCTTTAATTTTATTATATAATGCTTTATTTTTATCACATCTTAATTATTGTTCAAATATTTGGGGGAATACCTTCAAATCCAGTTTAAAAAATATTTTCATTTTACAAAAAAGAGCAATAAAATGTATTTGTAATACTCATTCTATGTATACAAATTTCTATACTATTTATAATTCTCTTAAATTTGACGATATTGTAAAAATGAATAGTATACAATTTATGTTTCGAGTTAGGAATAATATTTTACCTAAGAATTTACAATTATTATATAAAGCTAAATCTTATAATGGAAATCTGTTTCATAGAATAAAAGTACGAACTGACCGAAAAGCATTTTGTTTATCGAATACTGGTCCAATGCTGTGGAACAGATTACCACAAAAAATAAGAAATATTACGAATTTGAATAATTTTAAAACAATTTTTAAATCATTTATGATATCGTCTTATTAATTTTAATTTTATATTTTTATAATCTATTTTTAATTATTGTATTATGTGATATATTAATTTATTTGCTACCTTATATTATCAGTATTTATTTTATATATTTTATTTTTATAGTTTTATAGCTTTTATAGCTTTTAGTTATAGTTTTTTTTAATATATTTTTATAATTTGTTATACAATTTTAATATTTGTGTTTTATTGGTTTATATTTTTGTAGGTACATATTATTCAATTATTTATTTTAAATACATGATGAGAATGATTGTGGGGTTTTTTGCAATTTTATTTTATTTTTATTTTTATTTTTGTATTAAGTTTTTAATTGTACATATTTGTTATTACTTATTTTTAATTACTTACATATTACATTTTATTTAAATTTTATTTAACATTCAGTATTATTTTCTATTCAGGAAGTCAATTTTTTGTTTTAAATATTAAATATTAAATATAAGATATTCACGAGTACTTTGTATTGATTATTTATGTGGCCGGTAATGGTTCGTGTCGGGGATGAGGATGCAATTGTTGTGTGGGGGCAATTGTTGCCAGTGCTCTTACTCTTGGCGAAAGTGAGTTCCTTAAGGCATTGGATATAGAAATCCCAAATCCTCCAAGTTGATACACCTTTATCGACTTCCATTGGCAATCGATATAAAGTATTCTAGGTAGATTTTGTTATGACTATTTTTTTACTGATATCCTGGATAGAAATATATATTATAATCTAATATTTTATTTAATATTATTTTAATTTTATACATAATTTTTCCCCCCACAATCACATTGGGTGAACGACTTGATAAGCTCTGCTTTTTCGTTCATCCAGGCTAATGCCCAAACTCTGATTATTATTATATATATTTCGCTTTAAAAAGGCAACATAAATTCCAATATTTAAGATGGTGATAGATCTAAACCAGAAAATTATAGACCCATTTATTGTTAGCTCAATTATCAAAATTATTGACAAATTAATAAAAATTATAATTTGTAATTTTTAAACAAGTTTAATACAACGTGGCTATTTTAAATTGTTGATATAATTATATTTACAAGAATAAACATGGGGTCGGTAATCGGATACATGTGTTTAATACCGATCCCATTCTCCTATTACCGACCCCCTATAATAATCGTGGTAGGTATATATAGACCACCTATAAATAATTGTAGTATTATAATATCCAATAAAAATAGTAGATATACATAAATATAATTAATTATAACATAAACGCAATTTATTTGTTATTGAATTTATGTTTTAATAGTAATATTAAATTTAAATTTAAACTTTATAGTAATTATATTAAAATAGTGTATATTATTATTTAATATATACCTATTTATTTATTAATCAGTATGTATATAATCAACTTGGATCATGAATCCTAAATATATATCAATGATACATAAATAACTTACGGCATATTTTAAAGTAAAATACGAATCTATTTTGATTGGATATTATAAATCACATGGGGTTGGTACTACCGACTCGGTAGGTAGGCATATTAGTGTAATTTAGGGGATCGGTAATAGGAAAATAATATGGGTTGCTAATAGCAACTTGCTATAATTAAGATATATTGGTTAATAGTTATTCAAATTAAATTATTTTTATAATAGTTATAAACATTTTATTGATCTACAATATCATGCACAAATTCAAGTTTTCTTTTAATTAATAACGTATTTACAATGATTTAAAAAAAGTTATTATTCAAATATTTAAAAAGTAAAAACAGAATATTACATTTTATCAAATAACAATTGTAGGATTAAATATTTTGTAAAACAAAATACTTATTCATATTTTTCATTAAATTACTAATAATTCATATATATATGATTTTTTGATATCTCTTATAATTATTGAGATATAAGAGGGAGTCGGTAAATGAACGGGGTCGGTAATCGGAGACTTTCCCCTGCTTCAATGATTTCCCAGATATATCTAATTCATTAAGTCTGTATTATTTTCGGATGACACTAATTTGATTATTACCGATAAATCAATTACATATCTAAAAACTAATATACAATTTAACTTAAATAAACTCTTTGATTGGTTGAATATTAATAAATGTTTCTTAAATATTAGTAAATCTAGTTTATTATTGTTTAATATTTGAAATAAAAATAATAATGTTTAATTGAATGTTAATATTAATGATATTAAAATCAGTAACAAAAATACAATTTTGAGGAATACTAATTGATGACAAATTATAATGGAAATCACAAATTAACCATGTATCTCCGAAATAATATAAAGTATTGGTAGGAATATGAAATTTGTAGTAGGTAGGTAATTCCTATTGGTATATAATATATACTATATTTATATTTTTTATTCTCACCTACATATCAGTATACTGATTTTATATTTGGGGTAATACATTTTTATCAAATTTTAATAAAATATGTAGGTAGGTATATATACTACAAAAAAGAGCGTTGAAAGTTATAAATAATTAATCTAATTATTCAACTTTTTATATTATTCACAAGTCATTACAATTTTATGATATCGTCAAAATGAAAGCAACAGATATAATCTCTTAAATATTGTTAAATCTTACCGGAAAGAGTCCTGCGTACACTGTGTCATACATGTCAGACAGAAATGACGCATACCCTAATTCGATGAACACTCATACGAGGAAAAAGAAGACGAGTTCGTCAACAGTTTACGTTTATAGATGCTCTAAAACTGCACACTGGCCTTGAGTACATCTATGAAAAAATATATATTATGATTGATAATGGTGAATGAAATAAACTGTCAACATTGGGTATTACGCGAGATATAGACGAAAGTAAGTAAGTACAATTAATACCGTGAAATTATGTTCAGGGACTGGAATACTCTATTACCTTTTAGTTTGCAAAGATTATATTCAATTACATTACATAATATATATTTATTTCATAGATCTAAAGCTAGAACACATATAAATGCTGTATATTTATCTATCACAGGTCATAGACCATGGAATAACTTATAATAATTAAGATAATTATATAACAAATTTAAAATTTCAATTCATTTAAAAGAACTTAAAAAACTATTTATTGAGGGTTATTTTATGATATGAATAGTTATTTAGTTACATATTTGTTATAAAGATAGACAATTAAATTAACTCGCGAATACCCACTTGATTACAAACAAATTAATATATATATTTAATAATCAAGTTGTGAACTATTATATGATGAGAATTGTGATGAAGGTTCATATAACCCTATCGACTTCAAATGCGCCTCAATACCTATTAGATGAGATACTAGATGTGACGTATGTTGAATATTTACAAGACAATATGCTATGTATATATAAACAAACAACAGGTTATAACACCATTCGCGTGTAACACATCAACAATACCATATTGATGCTGGAGTCTAAGTAGAAGAAATAATAGTTATCATCGAAGGTAGACGACGGTTGTAATACTTATACGTATATGAAAAGTGGATGACTGCAATCGAAAGTTAATAACAACGATCATAGAAACCCCCTAGCTATATCACTGATCAAATTAAATTCAATATTACCTTATCTTCGTTACCAAATTCTCCTCTACTTATCTCCCAGTACTATAGTAAAACTTCCCTAATATAAGAGCTTTTAAAAATGCCGTTCCCTACCATTCGTTCTATTAGATCCCACAAAAGATTTATAAATCTTACATCTTCTTTTCTTTCTACCTCTAATCATTAAATCATCCAACTTATTATTTTTGTCGGTGTAATATTCAACTTATATTATTATTAAATTGTTATCGTATTATTATTATCTTATTATTATATAACACTCCTCTATATCAATGCAGTCTGTAGTATATAACAGTCCACTATATCACTGCAGTCTGTAGTATATAATAATACTCTATACCACTTATTATTTTTGTCCGTGTTATATTCAATGTATATTATTATTACATTATTATCGTATATTAAATTATTATCCTAACTATTATCTTATTATTTTTTTTTTCCCGTACGAGCGAAGGAGTCTATATGACCATATTTTAGTGCTTAATAAAACGTGTATTATCATCATCATCTTCATAGAAAATGGTATTTGTACATATATAATAAAGTTATATTTTTGGTGTCTGGTGATGTAAACTCCCATCCACCGGCTCCCCATGTTGCAGATAGGGGGACGACCACTAGATATAGTGGTTAGCTGCGAATAACCAATAAGCAGTGCTGGACAAAATCCAGGGTGCCCTTTGGCAAGGCATATTACCTGTTAGCCACCCGATCAGGGTTACGTGAAAAGATCATAAATGATCTCGGATGAATGAGAAGGAAAACTCACCATAAACCTGACGAGAGGAGTTGCGACCCTCGTTATGGTGCATCTGTACCCACTAGCAATTAATAGCACAGGTATGAACACAACAATAACAACAAATCCTATACTTCCAGCGGTGGGAGTCCGCAATAGATCAGCTAACGCAAACAATGCACATCCACAAGGATTTCATGACGTCGCACCTTTAAACCCAACGGGGAGGGGTGAGATTGAGACGTGCCAGGATGCTAAGGCGAAATTAGTAAAGTGTAGACAAAATATAACAATAGAAACTTTCAATGTACAAACTAACCATTCACTGTAGAAATTAATCAGTACGATGTTGACCCTGGATACGATCTATACACCGTATCAGCCTGGAGAAATCAAGTACAAGCAGCTGATGGTGGCGTGATACCCACGCCGTGGGTATCATCAAATAGGTAAAAATCTAATAAGTAAAAGTCTAATAAACATAACACGCGTTACGAATAGAATTATGGTAGCTAACTTTCAAAGTAATCCGGTATTAACTACTATCGTTACATATGCTCCATGTGAATATGAAGATTAAGTAGTCAAGAATACTTTCTATGAGCAATTTCGAACAACTATTGAACAAGTACCATCCCACAACTTCTTGATCATATTAAGTGATATGAATGCAAGGATGGGACCAGAAGATGTGAAATACAATTACGGTATTAGGGCACTGTCCGTATTCGGTTACCTTCCCATACAATGTAGGGCATACATGGTACTGCAATAATCGAGCTTTAACGCGCGCCTTCCAGAACAAAAATGATTGAGTTAAATTTTGAAATTGCATTATCGATACAAAAGTTGGAAGGGATACCGAATTTAAATAAACATAATTACATGTTATATTGATCGTATACGAGTATATATACTGCGATGTACACATTACATTGTACACTGTATACATTGTATACAGTACGGTTGTCTTATCACAATTATAAACATTCCTTATTTACGATGTTAATGTAGGTAGGCCTATCAATAATGAATCTATCAATAATGTAGGTATCAATAATGAATCCGTAAAGAGCATAATTTATTATTTTCGTGACGATATTTAAAATTTTAATTCAAATTTTATATTTTGTTTAGAACTTAATATAAATAACTAGTTTATGAAATGTAAATATGCATGTTTATAAATTTAAATTTTATTTTTGATAAACAAATCGTTTAATTCATTAAAGAAGATGCGTATAATTCATTCGAAGGTTATTAAAATTATATAATATAATTATAGAAGAATATATATATATATATATAAATATATATATATATATATATATATATATATATATATTTAATAAATATTATGTATATATTGTTATTATGAATAGGATATTCCGAACTTACAGATGTAATTAATGTGTAGGTACGCGATTACTAACTAATGTAAAAACCCGGGTAGGGTAAAAACCTAAAGGGTAAAAACCATTACCGCCAAACATATAATTAAATGAATGACATATTACTTGTATGCACATAATCAGTGTTGATGTCATGAACATAGAAATTATATCTAAATTTTCAATTTAAAATTAGATAAATATCTGATATACAATATAATGTATTAATTGGTCACGTGAACAAATATCAACTAATGTATAGGTATCCTATATGTGTATATCTAATTAAATGTACGTGTTATCTCAGTGACATCATGGATACATCATACCTGGTGACATATAGTTTATTCGGTAAATATGTGCGTATCTTAGGAAATTAGCCAACAAGGAACTTTTAATAAACATTAAATTAGTTACGAACTTTAAAACAATACTATATAATTATTATTATATATAGTATATCATTATTATATAGTGTATAGAATATATATTTGTATTGTATATATTTAATTAAATGTTACATATATTGTATAAGTTATATAACTATAGTTATAATTATAGTATATATACATATATATATATATAGTATACTATAGTATACTAACCGATCATCTCGTATACGTATACATATATGTGGCTTACCATCTCCACAAGATGTAAACGCCGCTTAAATCCCTGATCCATACATCTATATATTATTACAACCACACACATATATATATATATATATATATATATATATATATATATATATATATATATATATATATATATATATATATATATATATATATATCATATATGATATATTCAATAATGTATAATTTTTCCTTTCAGTCGTCTCCAAAATTCAACATACATATCTTATGATACTTTAGAAAAACATTCCTAAATTATTGATAATTTAAACATTCCCAACATCTCATCCATGCAATTCCCTCCCTCCTACTATGCATATTATGCATGCGCTATATCATATAGCCTATATGATATCCCTCTAACCATCCCTAATCGTATCCATACCATCTTTATTATATTAATCTATATATCATCCAACATCTGATTTATGTATACCTATTCGTTGTTTTGTCTCGTTTTTCTTATAAATATTGTTATTATCTAAGTTGTATTATAAGATGTTATGTTTGTGCATAAATACATTATTTTATTAATATTGTATTACTATTTCCCTACGAGCGTCGCTAACCAAGCGAATATTTCATGACCCTATAGGGTAAAAGTATACTTTTAATTCTAATAAATCATGACTTATAATAATCATCATCATCATCATGTATTTATTTAAAATGATATATATATATATATATCATATTATATATATATTGGACATATTTTTTATATTTATTTAGAACAATAACAATAACAAATTAATTTAGGAAAAAATGTAAATAAATCATGTTTACTCATTTTATTCTATTTTTATAAATACAAACTTATTTCTTTATATTACGTGTGTTATATATTCTAGTTCAATATAATATGCTATATAATTCAGTAGAAAACAAACCTCGAGTTGCCACTGGATATATGCGTGTGAAATGTTACTCAAGGGAAACGTGGTTACGAATATAATTAGTTATGTTAAATACATATGATATATATATATATATATAATATATAAATATATATACATATATGCATACTTATATATATATATATATATATATATATATATATATATATATATATATATATATTCGGACAATGGTTGGTTGACAACCAGAGCCAATTATCCCATTTATTAACGTACATATTAACAACAATATGACGAAGTAGGCAAGGGAGAGGCTTGATAATTAGGGATTTTTACAATAATCCATTGCAGCCTTATTTACGATAAATATATATGCCTGTTATAACACGAATACTGAGTGGCGTAATATCATGCTTCCTCAGGCCTAACGAATATAGGTCTTTAGACGTTAGGGATGAGGGTATACCACGCCAGTTCCAACAAGATGCACTTAATTTAGCCTGCTTTGCACCAGCACGTTGTTTAGCGTAGGAGAGTATTTCAGGTTTATTATAATAGTCAGTTTTGTGTCGGTAATTAGTATCAGTATATATTGTATCGGTTGAAATTTACGTATCTATAATATAAACAATATCATTTCAGTATGTCAGTAAGTCGGGTTTGCGTAAGCCAATTTGTGTTCGTATGTGTGGTTCCAGTATAGTTTTAAATTTGTACTTATTCAATGATTAAAATATCGGTAACGTAATTATGCCTTTGAATAACGTTATTATAATTAAATATACAGGTTAGAATAATGTGACCTTGGCAGTCATGTCTATACTTGCACCATCACCTTACTCAGTTTGTATTTAAACTTAGAAACATACGTTTACATCTATAATGCATATACAGTAGACCACGCTTTACCATATCTACAAAATCACGACCAGAAAATATCTGTATCGGAGAAGATATCCAATGTTAGATATAATGACTATGCGTTCCATATGCTATTAGGAACGCATTACAATACATATCTTGAATGATATATATTTAAGGATATGTTATCAATACATTTGTATTCTTCGTATAATCGAGATATAGACCATTTTAGGATAACGCTATCAGGAATAGTTTGAATAGTAGTGTCATCATTCCTTCTAATGGATGAAATTATTTTTTAGCCATAGCACCGGTATTGCCAGAATAATACGAGTGATAGGTATCCCACCGACACTACTAGGTCCATATAATACACAGAGTAAATTTAATCGTTTTTAATGAATTTAAATATACATTTGAGAAAGTCAAGGTATGAAGTATACTTGGAATCAGATGGTTTTTAAGCATACATTTTTAATCATACCTACATACATTTAAGCATTTAAGCCGACATAATCTTTATTAGGGCTTTAGAGTTATTTTAGATTGCTAAAAGTTTCGATGTGATGTTATCATTAATTGAATTATTTTTGTTATCCAATGCGCCTATGTTGATGCCAGGATATCTATAAGTTTATTCTATAGTCAACGATTACATTGTAGAATTATCAATAGATACAAAACTATATGTGTTAGGACACGCCTACATATGTATTTTTCGTTGGGTTAATAATTATATTCAATATACATATGTAACGCATTTTGACTTGTTAACGTTTAACACACATTGAGTTAGTCTAAATAAAAAATGATCAACTTAATTTTGCATCATTACATTATCTTACGCAAATAATTATGCTAAATAAAAATTATATATTTATATTTATATATATATATATATAATATGTATGCGTATATATATAGGTTACAATATACACTTACACATGTAATCAATAGTATACATGATACACTATTGTGTATACACTACAGTATAAACAAATAACGTGATACAACACACAAATGTGTGCACGAGAATTGATTACGAAAATGGTAAATGGATTTCGCACATATATATGTAAACCCATAGGTTCATATATGTACAATGTATGCACATGTAAGCCATAGCTTAACACATTCTTATATTTATTGGATATATATATATATATATATATGTGTATCCCTTATTATAGGAAGTTACAACTATGGGTACATGGAATGTACGGCGTACATTCCATGTACCTATAGTTGTACATGGTGCGTACATTGTACGCACCCTATAGGTATACTGTATACACTGTATACTATACAGTAGTGTGGTAAAATAATAGAATTAGAACGTTAACTAAGAAAGTATAGATGGCACATTATTGTGTTATCAGAAGTCAGATGGTTATGCAAAGGAGAAGTTATGACAGAGGGTGGTAACATAATATGGTATAGAGGTAATGAGACCAAACATGTATATAACATCGCATTCATCGTAAAGAAAGAATTGGTAAAATCAGTGATGGATATTAAACGAATTACGTGTAGAATAATACTACTAAGAATATCAGCATCACCAATGAATCTTAATGTAGTTCAGGTTTATTCTCCAACAAACAGTTACGATGATGAAACAATGGAAGAGTTCTAATAGAGCAAACTTTAATAACTATATCAAAGACAGATTTTATAATAATTCAAGGAGATTGGAATACGAAAGTAGGAGGAGATGGGAATGAAGCATGGTCAAGCGCCACAGGAAGATATGGTTTAGGTAAGACAAATGAGAAAGGTTTCAGATTACTAGAATTTGCACAGAAACATAAACTCGTATTGGCTAATATTAGCAAGTATATACTCTTCATCCTCAACAAAAAGCTCGGAAAAGTACATGGCATTCACCAGATGGTAAACGCACAACTAAATTGACTTTATACTTACACCGCAATGATTTAAATCCAGTATAAATTAAGCATAAACAAGAACATGCTCAGGAGCCGATATATACAGTGACCATGATTTAATACTATGTAACCTAAAAATAAAATTGAAGCATAGCAAAAAATAAAAATATTCTAGGATAAGATATGACGTGGATAAGCTACTAAATCCTGAAATAAAAGAAAAATTGCGAAAATAGATATAAGTAATCAATCTATAAATGAATCTTATAATTAGATATCTCAGTTATATATCAGAAAAAAATAGGTATGGATAACAGATGAGCTACTAGATTTATGTGATGGGAGAAGAAGGTTAAAATTATTAAAGAAACTGTCTAATGAAAATGAAAGAAACTATAGGAGTTTAAACACTATATTAAGAAAATCTATGAAAGACAAAAAGGAAAAATGGATTCAAAATCAATGATTGACAATAGAAAATTACATGAAAATAGGCAGACATTCAAAACGAGCCTACCAAGTCCTAAAAGATCTAACGAATACAACGCAGAAGAAAAGCATACAAATAATAGAAAAAAGGGAATATTGGTGATGGATGACACAGAAATTCTAAATAGATGGTCGGAATATTGTAAAGATCTTTATAATTATCAAATAACACCTAACAGGAATCTGATAATTAACAGAAAAAGTTACAGTGAGATAATTCCTTCGATAATTAAATCAGAAGTGGAACAAGCAATAAGAAGTGTAAAAAAAGGATAATATTCCAGGAAAACTATTTACGCATGGTGAAGAAGAAATGTTGACTGTTATGACAACATTATTCCAACAAATATGGAAGACGCAGGAATGGCCAGAGATGTGGTCAAAATTGGTCATTATTTTATTTGTATTAAGTCTATTTAAATTAGTTGATCATGGCAATTCTGTACGTCGTACAGTTATATAGAATACCAGATATAGAATCTTAATCATATATAATTGGATATTATTTAATAAGAAATTAATAAAATATACGTCTATTTATCTATATTTGTATATATAAATATAATAGCAAAATTAATATTTAAAAAAATGGTTAGCGCGGTAGGTATGCGAACGAACTGGCACATATCGATTATGATATGGGACAAATGAGTCCGCACATATAGATTTTGACATGGGACAATGGAGTCCGCACATATCGATTATGACATGGGACAAAGGAGTCCGCACATATTGATTATGACATGGGACAATGTAGTCCGCAAATATCGATTATGACATGGGACAAATGAGTCCGCACATATAGATTTTGACATGGGACAATGGAGTCCGCACATATCGATTATGACATGTGATAAAGGAGTCCGCACATATCGATTATGACATGTGATAAAGGAGTCCGCACATATCGATTATGATATGGGACAAAGGATCCGCACATATCGATTATGACATGGGACATTGGAGTCCGCACATATCGATTATGACATGGGACATTGGAGTCCGCACATATCGATTATGACATGGGACAAAGGAGTCCGCACATATCGATTATGACTTGGGACAAAGGAGTCCGCACATATTGATTATGACATGTGACAAAGGAGTCCGCACATATCGATTATGATATGGTACAAAGGATCCGCACATATCGATTATTACATGGGACATTGGAGTCCGCACATATCGATTATGACATGGGACATTGGAGTCCGCACATATCGATTATGACATGGGACAAAGGAGTCCGCACATATCGATTATGACTTGGGACAAAGGAGTCCGCACATATCGATTATGACATGGGACAAATGAGTCCGCATATATAGTTTATGACATAGGACAAAGGAGTCCGCACATATCGATTATGACATGGGACAAAGGAGTCAGCACATATCGATTATGACATGGGACAAAGGAGTCAGCACATATCGATTATGACATGGGACAAAGGAGTCCGCACATATCGATTATGACATGGGACAATGTAGTCAGCACATATCGATTATGACATGGGACAAAGGAGTCCGCAAATATAGATTATGACATGGGATAAAGGAGTCCGCACATATCGATTATGGCATGGGACAAAGGAGTCCGCACATATTGATTATGACATGACACATTGGAGTCCGCATATATCTATTATGACATGGGGCAAAGAAGTCCGCACATATCGATTATGACATGGGACAATGGAGTCCGCACATATCGATTATGACTTGGGAAAAAGGAGTCCGCACATATTGATTATGACATGTGACAAAGGAGTCCGCACATATCGATTATGATATGGGACAAAGGATCCGCACATATCGATTATGACATGGGACATTGGAGTCCGCACATATCGATTATGACATGGGACAAAGGAGTCCGCACATATCGATTATGGCTTGGGACAAAGGAGTCCGCACATATCGATTATGACATGGGACAAATGAGTCCGCATATATAGATTATGACATAGGACAAAGGAGTCCGCACATATCGATTATGACATGGGACAAAGGAGTCAGCACATATCGATTATGACATGGGACAAAGGAGTCAACACATATCGATTATGACATGGGACAAAGGAGTCCGCACATATCGATTATGACTTGGGATAAATGAGTCCGCACATATCGATTATGACATGGGAAAAATGAGTCCGCATATATAGATTATGACATAGGACAAAGGAGTCCGCACATATCGATTATGACATGGGACAAAGGATTCAGCACATATCGATTATGACATGGGACAAAGGAGTCAGCACATATCGATTATGACTTGGGACAAAGGAGTCCGCACATATTGATTATGACATGTGACAAAGGAGTCCGCACATATCGATTATGATATGGGACAAAGGATCCGCACATATCGATTATGACATGGGACATTGGAGTCCGCACATATCGATTATGACATGGGACATTGGAGTCCGCACATATCGATTATGACATGGGACAAAGGAGTCCGCACATATCGATTATGACTTGGGAAAAAGGAGTCCGCACATATTGATTATGACATGTGACAAAGGAGTCCGCACATATCGATTATGATATGGGACAAAGGATCCGCACATATCGATTATGACATGGGACATTGGAGTCCGCACATATCGATTATGACATGGGACAAAGGAGTCCGCACATATCGATTATGGCTTGGGACAAAGGAGTCCGCACATATCGATTATGACATGGGACAAATGAGTCCGCATATATAGATTATGACATAGGACAAAGGAGTCCGCACATATCGATTATGACATGGGACAAAGGAGTCAGCACATATCGATTATGACATGGGACAAAGGAGTCAACACATATCGATTATGACATGGGACAAAGGAGTCCGCACATATCGATTATGACTTGGGACAAAGGAGTCCGCACATATCGATTATGACATGGGAAAAATGAGTCCGCATATATAGATTATGACATAGGACAAAGGAGTCCGCACATATCGATTATGACATGGGACAAAGGATTCAGCACATATCGATTATGACATGGGACAAAGGAGTCAGCACATATCGATTATGACATGGGACAAAGGAGTCCGCACATATCGATTATGACATGGGACAATGTAGTCCGCACATATCGATTATGACATGGGACATTGGAGTCCGCACATATCGATTATGACATGGGACAAAGGAGTTCGCACATATCGATTATGACTTGGGACAAAGGAGTCCGCACATATTGATTATGACATGTGACAAAGGAGTCCGCACATATCGATTATGATATGGGACAAAGGATCCGCACATATCGATTATGACATGGGACATTGGAGTCCGCACATATCGATTATGACATGGGACAAAGGAGTCCGCACATATCGATTATGGCTTGGGTCAAAGGAGTCCGCACATATCGATTATGACATGGGACAAATGAGTCCGCATATATAGATTATGACATAGGACAAAGGAGTCCGCACATATCGATTATGACATGGGACAAAGGAGTCAGCACATATCGATTATGACATGGGACAAAGGAGTCAACACATATCGATTATGACATGGGACAAAGGAGTCCGCACATATCGATTATGACTTGGGACAAAGGAGTCCGCACATATCGATTATGACATGGGACAATGGAGTCCGCACATATCGATTATGACATGGGACAAAGGAGTCCGCACATATCGATTATGACATGGGACAATGGAGTCCGCACATATTGATTATGACATGGGACATTGGAGTCCGCACATATCGATTATGACATGGGACAAAGGAGTCCGCACATATCGATTATGACATGGGACAATGGAGTCCGCACATATTGATTATGACATGGGACATTGGAGTCCGCACATATCGATTATGACATGGGACAAAGGAGTCCGGACAAATCGATTATGACATGGGACAAAGGAGTCCGCACATATCGATTATGACATGGGACAAAGGAGTCCGCACATATCGATTATGACATGGGACAATGGAGTCCGCACATATTGATTATGACATGGGACATTGGAGTCCGCATATATCCTTTATGACATGGGACAAAGGAGTCCGCACATATCGATTATGACATGGGACAATGTAGTCCGCACATATCGATTATGACATGGGACAAAGGAGTCCACACATATCGATTATGACATGGGACAAAGGAGTCCGGACAAATCGATTATGACATGGGACAAAGGAGTCCGCACATATCGATTATGACATGGGATAAAGGAGTCCGCACATATCGATTATGACATGGGACAAAGGAGTCCGCACATATCGATTATGACATGAGTCAAAGGAGTCCGCACATATCGATTATGACATGGGACAAAGGAGTCCGCACATATTGATTATGACATGGGACATTGAAGTCCGCACATATCGATTATGGCATGGGACAAAGGAGTCCGGACATATCGATTATGACATGGGACAAAGGAGTCCGCACATATCGATTATGACATGGGATAAAGGAGTCCGCACATATCGATTATGACATGGGACAAAGGAGTCCGCACATATTGATTATGACATGGGACATTGGAGTCCGCATATATACTTTATGACATGGGACAAAGGAGTCCGCACATATCGATTATAACATGGGACAATGTAGTCCGCACATATCGATTATGACATGGGATAATGGAGTCCGCACATATCGATTATGACATGGGACAATGGAGTCCGCACATATCGATTATGAAATGGGACAAAGGAGTCCGCACATATCGATTATGACATGGGACAAAGGAGTCCGCACATATCGATTATGACATGGGATAATGTAGTCCGCACATATCGATTATGACATGGGACAATGGAGTCCGCACATATCGATTATGACATGGGACAAATGAGTCCGCACATATCGATTATGACATGGGACAAAGGATTCCGGACATATCGATTATGACTTAGGACAAAGGAGTCCGCACATATCGATTATGACATGGGACATTAAAGTCCGCACATATCGATTATGACATGGGACAATGTAGTCCGCACATATCGATTATGACATGGGACAAAGGAGTCCGCACATATCGATTATGACATGGGACAATGGAGTCCGCACATATCGATTATGACTTGGGACAAAGGAGTCCGCACATATTGATTATGACATGTGACAAAGGAGTCCGCACATATCGATTATGATATGGGACAAAGGATCCGGACATATCGATTATGACATGGGACAATGGAGTCCGCACATATCGATTATGACATGGGACAAATGAGTCCGCACATATCGATTATGATATGGGACAAAGGATCCGCACATATCGATTATGACATGGGACATTGGAGTCCGCACATATCGATTATGACATGGGACAAAGGAGTCCGCACATATCGATTATGACATGTGATAATGGAGTCCGCACATATCGATTATGACATGGGATAATGGAGTCCGCACATATCGATTATGACATGAGACAAAGTAGTCCGCACATATCGATTATGACATGCGACAAAGGAGTCCGCACATATCGATTATGACATGGGACAATGGAGTCCGCACATATCGATTATGACATGGGATAAAGGAGTCCGCACATATCGATTATGACATGGGACAAAGGAGTCCGCACATATCGATTATGACATGGGACAAAGGAGTCCGCACATATTGATTATGACATGGGACATTGAAGTCCGCATATATCGATTATGACATGGGACAAAGGAGTCCGCACATATCGATTATGACATGGGACAAATGAGTCCGCACATATCGATTATGACATGGGACAAAGGATTCCGGACATATCGATTATGACTTAGGACAAAGGAGTCCGCACATATCGATTATGACATGGGACATTAAAGTCCGCACATATCGATTATGACATGGGACAATGTAGTCCGCACATATCGATTATGACATGGGACAAAGGAGTCCGCACATATCGATTATGACATGGGACAATGGAGTCCGCACATATCGATTATGACTTGGGACAAAGGAGTCCGCACATATTGATTATGACATGTGACAAAGGAGTCCGCACATATCGATTATGATATGGGACAAAGGATCCGGACATATCGATTATGACATGGGACAATGGAGTCCGCACATATCGATTATGACATGGGACAATGGAGTCCGCACATATCGATTATGACATGGGACAATGGAGTCCGCACATATCGATTATGACATGGGACAAAGGAGTCCGTACATATCGATTATGACATGGGACAAAGGAGTCCGGACATATCGATTATGACATGGGACAAAGGAGTCCGCACATATCGATTATGACATGGGACAATTGAGTCCGCACATATCGATTATGACATGGGACAAAGGAGTCCGCACATATCGATTATGACATGGGATAAAGGAGTCCGCACATATCGATTATGACATGGAACAAAGGAGTCCGCACATATCGATTATGACATGGGACAAAGGAGTCCGCACATATCGATTATGACATGAGACAAATGAGTCCGCATATATCGATTATGACATGGGACAAAGGAGTCCGGACATATCGATTATGACATGGGACAAAGGAGTCCGCACATATCGATTATGACATGGGACAAAGGAGTCCGCACATATCGATTATGACATGTGACAAAGGAGTCCGCACATATCGATTATGAAATGGGACAAAGGAGTCAGCACATATCGATTATGACATGGGACAAAGGAGTCCGCATATATCGATTATGACATGGGACAAAGGAGTCCTCACATATCGATTAAGACATGTGACAAAGGAGTCCGCACATATCGATTATGAAATGGGACAAAGGAGTCCGCACATATCGATTATGACATGGGACAAAGGAGTCCGCATATATCGATTATGACATGGGACAAAGGAGTCCTCACATATCGATTATGACATGGGACAAAGGAGTCCGCACATATAGATTATGACATGGGACAATGGAGTCCGCACATATCGATTATGACTTGGGACAAAGAAGTCCGCACATATCGATTATGACATGGGACATTAAAGTCCGCACATATCGATTATGACATGGGACAATGATGTCCGCACATATCGATTATGACATGGGATAATGGAGTCCGCACATATCGATTATGACATGGGATAATGTAGTCCGCACATATCGATTATGACTTGGGACAAAGAAGTCCGCACATATCGATTATGACATGGGACAAAGGAGTCCGCACATATCGATTATGACATGGCACAAATGAGTCCGCATATATCGATTATGACATGGGACAAAGGAGTCCGGACATATCGATTATGACATGGGACAAAGGAGTCCGCACATATCGATTATGACATGGGACAATTGAGTCCGCACATATCGATTATGACATGGGACAAAGGAGTCCGCACATATCGATTATGACATGGGATAAAGGAGTCCGCACATATCGATTATGACATGGAACAAAGGAGTCCGCACATATCGATTATGACATGGGACAAAGGAGTCCGCACATATCGATTATGACATGAGACAAAGGAGTCCGCACATATCGATTATGACATGGGACAATGGAGTCCGCACATATCGATTATGATATGGGAAATTGAGTCCGCACATATCGATTATGACATAGGATAAAGGAGTCCGCACATATCGATTATGACATGGGACAATGGAGTCCGCACATATAGATTATGACATGGGACAATGGAGTCCGCACATATCGATTATGACATGCGACAAAGGAGTCCGCACATATCGATTATGACATGGGACAATGGAGTCCGCACATATCGATTATGACATGGGATAAAGGAGTCCGCACATATCGATTATGACATGGGACAAAGGAGTCCGCACATATCGATTATGACATGGGACAAAGGAGTCCGCACATATTGATTATGACATGGGACATTGAAGTCCGCATATATCGATTATGACATGGGACAAAGGAGTCCGCACATATCGATTATGACATGGGACAAAGGAGTCCGTACATATCGATTATGACATGGGACAAAGGAGTCCGCACATATCGATTATGACATGGGATAAAGGAGTCCGCACATATCGATTATGACATGGGACAAAGGAGTCCGGACATATCGATTATGACATGGGACAAAGGAGTCCGCACATATCGATTATGACATGGGACAATTGAGTCCGCACATATCGATTATGACATGGGACAAAGGAGTCCGCACATATCGATTATGACATGGGACAAAGGAGTCCGTACATATCGATTATGACATGGGACAAAGGAGTCCGGACATATCGATTATGACATGGGACAAAGGAGTCCGCACATATCGATTATGACATGGGACAATTGAGTCCGCACATATCAATTATGACATGGGACAAAGGAGTCCGCACATATCGATTATGACATGGGACAAAGGAGTCCGTACATATCGATTATGACATGGGACAAAGGAGTCCGCACATATTGATTATGACATGGGACATTGGAGTCTGCATATATCCTTTATGACATGGGACAAAGGACTCCGCACATATCGATTATGACATGGGACAAAGGAGTCCGCATATATCGATTATGACATGGGACAAAGGAGTCCGCACATATCGATTATGACATGGGACAAAGGAGTCCGCACATATTGATTATGACATGGGACATTGAAGTCCGCATATATCGATTATGACATGGGACAAAGGAGTCCGCACATATCGATTATGACATGGGACAAAGGAGTCCGTACATATCGATTATGACATGGGACAAAGGAGTCCGCACATATCGATTATGACATGGGATAAAGGAGTCCGCACATATCGATTATGACATGGGACAAAGGAGTCCGGACATATCGATTATGACATGGGACAAAGGAGTCCGCACATATCGATTATGACATGGGACAATTGAGTCCGCACATATCGATTATGACATGGGACAAAGGAGTCCGCACATATCGATTATGACATGGGACAAAGGAGTCCGTACATATCGATTATGACATGGGACAAAGGAGTCCGCACATATTGATTATGACATGGGACATTGGAGTCTGCATATATCCTTTATGACATGGGACAAAGGAGTCCGCACATATCGATTATGACATGGGACAAAGGAGTCCGCATATATCGATTATGACATGGGACAATGGAGTCCGCACATATCGATTATGACATGGGACAATGGAGTCCGCACACATTGATTATGACATGGGATAATGGAGTCCACACATATCGATTATGACATGGGACAAAGGAGTCCGCACATATCGATTATGACATGGCACAAAGGAGTCCGCATATATCGATTATGACATGGGACAAAGGAGTCCGCACATATCGATTATGACATGGGACAATGGAGTTCGCACATATCGATTATGACATGGCACAAAGGAGTCCGCATATATCGATTATAACATGGGACAAAGGAGTTCGCACATATCGATTATGACATGGCACAAATGAGTCCGCATATATCGATTATGACATGGGACAAAGGAGTCCGGACATATCGATTATGACATGGGACAAAGGAGTCCGCACATATCGATTATGACATGGGACAATTGAGTCCGCACATATCGATTATGACATGGGACAAAGGAGTCCGCACATATCGATTATGACATGGGATAAAGGAGTCCGCACATATCGATTATGACATGGAACAAAGGAGTCCGCACATATCGATTATGACATGGGACAAAGGAGTCCGCACATATCGATTATGACATGGGACAAAGGAGTCCGCACATATTGATTATGACATGGGACATTGAAGTCCGCATATATCGATTATGACATGGGACAAAGGAGTCCGCACATATCGATTATGACATGGGACAAAGGAGTCCGTACATATCGATTATGACATGGGACAAAGGAGTCCGCACATATCGATTATGACATGGGATAAAGGAGTCCGCACATATCGATTATGACATGGGACAAAGGAGTCCGGACATATCGATTATGACATGGGACAAAGGAGTCCGCACATATCGATTATGACATGGGACAATTGAGTCCGCACATATCGATTATGACATGGGACAAAGGAGTCCGCACATATCGATTATGACATGGGACAAAGGAGTCCGCATATATCGATTATGACATGGGACAAAGGAGTCCGCACATATCGATTATGACATGGGACAAAGGAGTCCGCACATATTGATTATGACATGGGACATTGAAGTCCGCATATATCGATTATGACATGGGACAAAGGAGTCCGCACATATCGATTATGACATGGGACAAAGGAGTCCGTACATATCGATTATGACATGGGACAATGGAGTCCGCACATATCGATTATGACATGGGATAAAGGAGTCCGCACATATCGATTATGACATGGGACAAAGGAGTCCGCACATATAGATTATGACATGGGACAAAGGAGTCCGCACATATTGATTATGACATGGGACATTGAAGTCCGCATATATCGATTATGACATGGGACAAAGGAGTCCGCACATATCGATTATGACATGGGACAAAGGAGTCCGTACATATCGATTATGACATGGGACAAAGGAGTCCGCACATATCGATTATGACATGGGATAAAGGAGTCCGCACATATCGATTATGACATGGGACAAAGGAGTCCGGACATATCGATTATGACATGGGACAAAGGAGTCCGCACATATCGATTATGACATGGGACAATTGAGTCCGCACATATCGATTATGACATGGGACAAAGGAGTCCGCACATATCGATTATGACATGGGACAAAGGAGTCCGTACATATCGATTATGACATGGGACAAAGGAGTCCGGACATATCGATTATGACATGGGACAAAGGAGTCCGCACATATCGATTATGACATGGGACAATTGAGTCCGCACATATCAATTATGACATGGGACAAAGGAGTCCGCACATATCGATTATGACATGGGACAAAGGAGTCCGTACATATCGATTATGACATGGGACAAAGGAGTCCGCACATATTGATTATGACATGGGACATTGGAGTCTGCATATATCCTTTATGACATGGGACAAAGGACTCCGCACATATCGATTATGACATGGGACAAAGGAGTCCGCATATATCGATTATGACATGGGACAAAGGAGTCCGCACATATCGATTATGACATGGGACAAAGGAGTCCGCACATATTGATTATGACATGGGACATTGAAGTCCGCATATATCGATTATGACATGGGACAAAGGAGTCCGCACATATCGATTATGACATGGGACAAAGGAGTCCGTACATATCGATTATGACATGGGACAAAGGAGTCCGCACATATCGATTATGACATGGGATAAAGGAGTCCGCACATATCGATTATGACATGGGACAAAGGAGTCCGGACATATCGATTATGACATGGGACAAAGGAGTCCGCACATATCGATTATGACATGGGACAATTGAGTCCGCACATATCGATTATGACATGGGACAAAGGAGTCCGCACATATCGATTATGACATGGGACAAAGGAGTCCGTACATATCGATTATGACATGGGACAAAGGAGTCCGCACATATTGATTATGACATGGGACATTGGAGTCTGCATATATCCTTTATGACATGGGACAAAGGAGTCCGCACATATCGATTATGACATGGGACAAAGGAGTCCGCATATATCGATTATGACATGGGACAATGGAGTCCGCACATATCGATTATGACATGGGACAATGGAGTCCGCACACATTGATTATGACATGGGATAATGGAGTCCACACATATCGATTATGACATGGGACAAAGGAGTCCGCACATATCGATTATGACATGGCACAAAGGAGTCCGCATATATCGATTATGACATGGGACAAAGGAGTCCGCACATATCGATTATGACATGGGACAATGGAGTTCGCACATATCGATTATGACATGGCACAAAGGAGTCCGCATATATCGATTATAACATGGGACAAAGGAGTCCGCACATATCGATTATGACATGGCACAAATGAGTCCGCATATATCGATTATGACATGGGACAAAGGAGTCCGGACATATCGATTATGACATGGGACAAAGGAGTCCGCACATATCGATTATGACATGGGACAATTGAGTCCGCACATATCGATTATGACATGGGACAAAGGAGTCCGCACATATCGATTATGACATGGGATAAAGGAGTCCGCACATATCGATTATGACATGGAACAAAGGAGTCCGCACATATCGATTATGACATGGGACAAAGGAGTCCGCACATATCGATTATGACATGGGACAAAGGAGTCCGCACATATTGATTATGACATGGGACATTGAAGTCCGCATATATCGATTATGACATGGGACAAAGGAGTCCGCACATATCGATTATGACATGGGACAAAGGAGTCCGTACATATCGATTATGACATGGGACAAAGGAGTCCGCACATATCGATTATGACATGGGATAAAGGAGTCCGCACATATCGATTATGACATGGGACAAAGGAGTCCGGACATATCGATTATGACATGGGACAAAGGAGTCCGCACATATCGATTATGACATGGGACAATTGAGTCCGCACATATCGATTATGACATGGGACAAAGGAGTCCGCACATATCGATTATGACATGGGACAAAGGAGTCCGCATATATCGATTATGACATGGGACAAAGGAGTCCGCACATATCGATTATGACATGGGACAAAGGAGTCCGCACATATTGATTATGACATGGGACATTGAAGTCCGCATATATCGATTATGACATGGGACAAAGGAGTCCGCACATATCGATTATGACATGGGACAAAGGAGTCCGTACATATCGATTATGACATGGGACAAAGGAGTCCGCACATATCGATTATGACATGGGATAAAGGAGTCCGCACATATCGATTATGACATGGGATAAAGGAGTCCGCACATATCGATTATGACATGGGATAAAGGAGTCCGCACATATCGATTATGACATGGAACAAAGGAGTCCGCACATATCGATTATGACATGGGACAAAGGAGTCCGCACATATCGATTATGACATGGGACATTGAAGTCCGCATATATCGATTATGACATGGGACAAAGGAGTCCGCACATATCGATTATGACATGGGACAAAGGAGTCCGTACATATCGATTATGACATGGGACAAAGGAGTCCGCACATATTGATTATGACATGGGACATTGGAGTCTGCATATATCCTTTATGACATGGGACAAAGGAGTCCGCACATATCGATTATGACATGGGACAAAGGAGTCCGCATATATCGATTATGACATGGGACAATGGAGTCCGCACATATCGATTATGACATGGCACAAAGGAGTCCGCATATATCGATTATGACATGGGACAAAGGAGTCCGCACATATCGATTATGACATGGGACAATGGAGTTCGCACATATCGATTATGACATGGCACAAAGGAGTCCGCATATATCGATTATAACATGGGACAAAGGAGTCCGCACATATCGATTATGACATGGCACAAATGAGTCCGCATATATCGATTATGACATGGGACAAAGGAGTCCGGACATATCGATTATGACATGGGACAAAGGAGTCCGCACATATCGATTATGACATGGGACAATTGAGTCCGCACATATCGATTATGACATGGGACAAAGGAGTCCGCACATATCGATTATGACATGGGATAAAGGAGTCCGCACATATCGATTATGACATGGAACAAAGGAGTCCGCACATATCGATTATGACATGGGACAAAGGAGTCCGCACATATCGATTATGACATGGGACAAAGGAGTCCGCACATATTGATTATGACATGGGACATTGAAGTCCGCATATATCGATTATGACATGGGACAAAGGAGTCCGCACATATCGATTATGACATGGGACAAAGGAGTCCGTACATATCGATTATGACATGGGACAAAGGAGTCCGCACATATCGATTATGACATGGGATAAAGGAGTCCGCACATATCGATTATGACATGGGACAAAGGAGTCCGGACATATCGATTATGACATGGGACAAAGGAGTCCGCACATATCGATTATGACATGGGACAATTGAGTCCGCACATATCGATTATGACATGGGACAAAGGAGTCCGCACATATCGATTATGACATGGGATAAAGGAGTCCGCACATATCGATTATGACATGGGACAAAGGAGTCCGGACATATCGATTATGACATGGGACAAAGGAGTCCGCACATATCGATTATGACATGGGACAATTGAGTCCGCACATATCGATTATGACATGGGACAAAGGAGTCCGCACATATCGATTATGACATGGGACAAAGGAGTCCGTACATATCGATTATGACATGGGACAAAGGAGTCCGGACATATCGATTATGACATGGGACAAAGGAGTCCGCACATATCGATTATGACATGGGACAATTGAGTCCGCACATATCAATTATGACATGGGACAAAGGAGTCCGCACATATCGATTATGACATGGGACAAAGGAGTCCGTACATATCGATTATGACATGGGACAAAGGAGTCCGCACATATTGATTATGACATGGGACATTGGAGTCTGCATATATCCTTTATGACATGGGACAAAGGACTCCGCACATATCGATTATGACATGGGACAAAGGAGTCCGCATATATCGATTATGACATGGGACAAAGGAGTCCGCACATATCGATTATGACATGGGACAAAGGAGTCCGCACATATTGATTATGACATGGGACATTGAAGTCCGCATATATCGATTATGACATGGGACAAAGGAGTCCGCACATATCGATTATGACATGGGACAAAGGAGTCCGTACATATCGATTATGACATGGGACAAAGGAGTCCGCACATATCGATTATGACATGGAACAAAGGAGTCCGCACATATCGATTATGACATGGGACAAAGGAGTCCGTACATATCGATTATGACATGGGACAAAGGAGTCCGCACATATTGATTATGACATGGGACATTGGAGTCTGCATATATCCTTTATGACATGGGACAAAGGAGTCCGCACATATCGATTATGACATGGGACAAAGGAGTCCGCATATATCGATTATGACATGGGACAATGGAGTCCGCACATATCGATTATGACATGGGACAATGGAGTCCGCACACATTGATTATGACATGGGATAATGGAGTCCACACATATCGATTATGACATGGGACAAAGGAGTCCGCACATATCGATTATGACATGGCACAAAGGAGTCCGCATATATCGATTATGACATGGGACAAAGGAGTCCGCACATATCGATTATGACATGGGACAATGGAGTTCGCACATATCGATTATGACATGGCACAAAGGAGTCCGCATATATCGATTATAACATGGGACAAAGGAGTCCGCACATATCGATTATGACATGGCACAAATGAGTCCGCATATATCGATTATGACATGGGACAAAGGAGTCCGGACATATCGATTATGACATGGGACAAAGGAGTCCGCACATATCGATTATGACATGGGACAATTGAGTCCGCACATATCGATTATGACATGGGACAAAGGAGTCCGCACATATCGATTATGACATGGGATAAAGGAGTCCGCACATATCGATTATGACATGGAACAAAGGAGTCCGCACATATCGATTATGACATGGGACAAAGGAGTCCGCACATATCGATTATGACATGGGACAAAGGAGTCCGCACATATTGATTATGACATGGGACATTGAAGTCCGCATATATCGATTATGACATGGGACAAAGGAGTCCGCACATATCGATTATGACATGGGACAAAGGAGTCCGTACATATCGATTATGACATGGGACAAAGGAGTCCGCACATATCGATTATGACATGGGATAAAGGAGTCCGCACATATCGATTATGACATGGGACAAAGGAGTCCGGACATATCGATTATGACATGGGACAAAGGAGTCCGCACATATCGATTATGACATGGGACAATTGAGTCCGCACATATCGATTATGACATGGGACAAAGGAGTCCGCACATATCGATTATGACATGGGACAAAGGAGTCCGCATATATCGATTATGACATGGGACAAAGGAGTCCGCACATATCGATTATGACATGGGACAAAGGAGTCCGCACATATTGATTATGACATGGGACATTGAAGTCCGCATATATCGATTATGACATGGGACAAAGGAGTCCGCACATATCGATTATGACATGGGACAAAGGAGTCCGTACATATCGATTATGACATGGGACAAAGGAGTCCGCACATATCGATTATGACATGGGATAAAGGAGTCCGCACATATCGATTATGACATGGGATAAAGGAGTCCGCACATATCGATTATGACATGGAACAAAGGAGTCCGCACATATCGATTATGACATGGGACAAAGGAGTCCGCACATATCGATTATGACATGGGACATTGAAGTCCGCATATATCGATTATGACATGGGACAAAGGAGTCCGCACATATCGATTATGACATGGGACAAAGGAGTCCGTACATATCGATTATGACATGGGACAAAGGAGTCCGCACATATTGATTATGACATGGGACATTGGAGTCTGCATATATCCTTTATGACATGGGACAAAGGAGTCCGCACATATCGATTATGACATGGGACAAAGGAGTCCGCATATATCGATTATGACATGGGACAATGGAGTCCGCACATATCGATTATGACATGGGACAATGGAGTCCGCACACATTGATTATGACATGGGATAATGGAGTCCACACATATCGATTATGACATGGGACAAAGGAGTCCGCACATATCGATTATGACATGGCACAAAGGAGTCCGCATATATCGATTATGACATGGGACAAAGGAGTCCGCACATATCGATTATGACATGGGACAATGGAGTTCGCACATATCGATTATGACATGGCACAAAGGAGTCCGCATATATCGATTATAACATGGGACAAAGGAGTCCGCACATATCGATTATGACATGGCACAAATGAGTCCGTATATATCGATTATGACATGGGACAAAGGAGTCCGGACATATCGATTATGACATGGGACAAAGGAGTCCGCACATATCGATTATGACATGGGACAATTGAGTCCGCACATATCGATTATGACATGGGACAAAGGAGTCCGCACATATCGATTATGACATGGGATAAAGGAGTCCGCACATATCGATTATGACATGGAACAAAGGAGTCCGCACATATCGATTATGACATGGGACAAATGAGTCCGCACATATCGATTATGACATGGGACAAAGGAGTCCGCACATATTGATTATGACATGGGACATTGAAGTCCGCATATATCGATTATGACATGGGACAAAGGAGTCCGCACATATCGATTATGACATGGGACAAAGGAGTCCGTACATATCGATTATGACATGGGACAAAGGAGTCCGCACATATCGATTATGACATGGGATAAAGGAGTCCGCACATATCGATTATGACATGGGACAAAGGAGTCCGGACATATCGATTATGACATGGGACAAAGGAGTCCGCACATATCGATTATGACATGGGACAATTGAGTCCGCACATATCGATTATGACATGGGACAAAGGAGTCCGCACATATCGATTATGACATGGGATAAAGGAGTCCGCACATATCGATTATGACATGGGACAAAGGAGTCCGGACATATCGATTATGACATGGGACAAAGGAGTCCGCACATATCGATTATGACATGGGACAATTGAGTCCGCACATATCGATTATGACATGGGACAAAGGAGTCCGCACATATCGATTATGACATGGGACAAAGGAGTCCGTACATATCGATTATGACATGGGACAAAGGAGTCCGGACATATCGATTATGACATGGGACAAAGGAGTCCGCACATATCGATTATGACATGGGACAATTGAGTCCGCACATATCAATTATGACATGGGACAAAGGAGTCCGCACATATCGATTATGACATGGGACAAAGGAGTCCGTACATATCGATTATGACATGGGACAAAGGAGTCCGCACATATTGATTATGACATGGGACATTGGAGTCTGCATATATCCTTTATGACATGGGACAAAGGACTCCGCACATATCGATTATGACATGGGACAAAGGAGTCCGCATATATCGATTATGACATGGGACAAAGGAGTCCGCACATATCGATTATGACATGGGACAAAGGAGTCCGCACATATTGATTATGACATGGGACATTGAAGTCCGCATATATCGATTATGACATGGGACAAAGGAGTCCGCACATATCGATTATGACATGGGACAAAGGAGTCCGTACATATCGATTATGACATGGGACAAAGGAGTCCGCACATATCGATTATGACATGGGATAAAGGAGTCCGCACATATCGATTATGACATGGGACAAAGGAGTCCGGACATATCGATTATGACATGGGACAAAGGAGTCCGCACATATCGATTATGACATGGGACAATTGAGTCCGCACATATCGATTATGACATGGGACAAAGGAGTCCGCACATATCGATTATGACATGGGACAAAGGAGTCCGTACATATCGATTATGACATGGGACAAAGGAGTCCGCACATATTGATTATGACATGGGACATTGGAGTCTGCATATATCCTTTATGACATGGGACAAAGGAGTCCGCACATATCGATTATGACATGGGACAAAGGAGTCCGCATATATCGATTATGACATGGGACAATGGAGTCCGCACATATCGATTATGACATGGGACAATGGAGTCCGCACACATTGATTATGACATGGGATAATGGAGTCCACACATATCGATTATGACATGGGACAAAGGAGTCCGCACATATCGATTATGACATGGCACAAAGGAGTCCGCATATATCGATTATGACATGGGACAAAGGAGTCCGCACATATCGATTATGACATGGGACAATGGAGTTCGCACATATCGATTATGACATGGCACAAAGGAGTCCGCATATATCGATTATAACATGGGACAAAGGAGTTCGCACATATCGATTATGACATGGCACAAATGAGTCCGCATATATCGATTATGACATGGGACAAAGGAGTCCGGACATATCGATTATGACATGGGACAAAGGAGTCCGCACATATCGATTATGACATGGGACAATTGAGTCCGCACATATCGATTATGACATGGGACAAAGGAGTCCGCACATATCGATTATGACATGGGATAAAGGAGTCCGCACATATCGATTATGACATGGAACAAAGGAGTCCGCACATATCGATTATGACATGGGACAAAGGAGTCCGCACATATCGATTATGACATGGGACAAAGGAGTCCGCACATATTGATTATGACATGGGACATTGAAGTCCGCATATATCGATTATGACATGGGACAAAGGAGTCCGCACATATCGATTATGACATGGGACAAAGGAGTCCGTACATATCGATTATGACATGGGACAAAGGAGTCCGCACATATCGATTATGACATGGGATAAAGGAGTCCGCACATATCGATTATGACATGGGACAAAGGAGTCCGGACATATCGATTATGACATGGGACAAAGGAGTCCGCACATATCGATTATGACATGGGACAATTGAGTCCGCACATATCGATTATGACATGGGACAAAGGAGTCCGCACATATCGATTATGACATGGGACAAAGGAGTCCGCATATATCGATTATGACATGGGACAAAGGAGTCCGCACATATCGATTATGACATGGGACAAAGGAGTCCGCACATATTAATTATGACATGGGACATTGAAGTCCGCATATATCGATTATGACATGGGACAAAGGAGTCCGCACATATCGATTATGACATGGGACAAAGGAGTCCGTACATATCGATTATGACATGGGACAATGGAGTCCGCACATATCGATTATGACATGGGATAAAGGAGTCCGCACATATCGATTATGACATGGGACAAAGGAGTCCGCACATATAGATTATGACATGGGACAAAGGAGTCCGCACATATTGATTATGACATGGGACATTGAAGTCCGCATATATCGATTATGACATGGGACAAAGGAGTCCGCACATATCGATTATGACATGGGACAAAGGAGTCCGTACATATCGATTATGACATGGGACAAAGGAGTCCGCACATATCGATTATGACATGGGATAAAGGAGTCCGCACATATCGATTATGACATGGGACAAAGGAGTCCGGACATATCGATTATGACATGGGACAAAGGAGTCCGCACATATCGATTATGACATGGGACAATTGAGTCCGCACATATCGATTATGACATGGGACAAAGGAGTCCGCACATATCGATTATGACATGGGACAAAGGAGTCCGTACATATCGATTATGACATGGGACAAAGGAGTCCGGACATATCGATTATGACATGGGACAAAGGAGTCCGCACATATCGATTATGACATGGGACAATTGAGTCCGCACATATCAATTATGACATGGGACAAAGGAGTCCGCACATATCGATTATGACATGGGACAAAGGAGTCCGTACATATCGATTATGACATGGGACAAAGGAGTCCGCACATATTGATTATGACATGGGACATTGGAGTCTGCATATATCCTTTATGACATGGGACAAAGGACTCCGCACATATCGATTATGACATGGGACAAAGGAGTCCGCATATATCGATTATGACATGGGACAAAGGAGTCCGCACATATCGATTATGACATGGGACAAAGGAGTCCGCACATATTGATTATGACATGGGACATTGAAGTCCGCATATATCGATTATGACATGGGACAAAGGAGTCCGCACATATCGATTATGACATGGGACAAAGGAGTCCGTACATATCGATTATGACATGGGACAAAGGAGTCCGCACATATCGATTATGACATGGGATAAAGGAGTCCGCACATATCGATTATGACATGGGACAAAGGAGTCCGGACATATCGATTATGACATGGGACAAAGGAGTCCGCACATATCGATTATGACATGGGACAATTGAGTCCGCACATATCGATTATGACATGGGACAAAGGAGTCCGCACATATCGATTATGACATGGGACAAAGGAGTCCGTACATATCGATTATGACATGGGACAAAGGAGTCCGCACATATTGATTATGACATGGGACATTGGAGTCTGCATATATCCTTTATGACATGGGACAAAGGAGTCCGCACATATCGATTATGACATGGAACAAAGGAGTCCGCACATATCGATTATGACATGGGACAAAGGAGTCCGCACATATCGATTATGACATGGGACAAAGGAGTCCGCACATATTGATTATGACATGGGACATTGAAGTCCGCATATATCGATTATGACATGGGACAAAGGAGTCCGCACATATCGATTATGACATGGGACAAAGGAGTCCGTACATATCGATTATGACATGGGACAAAGGAGTCCGCACATATCGATTATGACATGGGATAAAGGAGTCCGCACATATCGATTATGACATGGGACAAAGGAGTCCGGACATATCGATTATGACATGGGACAAAGGAGTCCGCACATATCGATTATGACATGGGACAATTGAGTCCGCACATATCGATTATGACATGGGACAAAGGAGTCCGCACATATCGATTATGACATGGGACAAAGGAGTCCGCATATATCGATTATGACATGGGACAAAGGAGTCCGCACATATCGATTATGACATGGGACAAAGGAGTCCGCACATATTGATTATGACATGGGACATTGAAGTCCGCATATATCGATTATGACATGGGACAAAGGAGTCCGCACATATCGATTATGACATGGGACAAAGGAGTCCGTACATATCGATTATGACATGGGACAATGGAGTCCGCACATATCGATTATGACATGGGATAAAGGAGTCCGCACATATCGATTATGACATGGGACAAAGGAGTCCGCACATATAGATTATGACATGGGACAAAGGAGTCCGCACATATTGATTATGACATGGGACATTGAAGTCCGCATATATCGATTATGACATGGGACAAAGGAGTCCGCACATATCGATTATGACATGGGACAAAGGAGTCCGTACATATCGATTATGACATGGGACAAAGGAGTCCGCACATATCGATTATGACATGGGATAAAGGAGTCCGCACATATCGATTATGACATGGGACAAAGGAGTCCGGACATATCGATTATGACATGGGACAAAGGAGTCCGCACATATCGATTATGACATGGGACAATTGAGTCCGCACATATCGATTATGACATGGGACAAAGGAGTCCGCACATATCGATTATGACATGGGACAAAGGAGTCCGTACATATCGATTATGACATGGGACAAAGGAGTCCGGACATATCGATTATGACATGGGACAAAGGAGTCCGCACATATCGATTATGACATGGGACAATTGAGTCCGCACATATCAATTATGACATGGGTCAAAGGAGTCCGCACATATCGATTATGACATGGGACAAAGGAGTCCGTACATATCGATTATGACATGGGACAAAGGAGTCCGCACATATTGATTATGACATGGGACATTGGAGTCTGCATATATCCTTTATGACATGGGACAAAGGACTCCGCACATATCGATTATGACATGGGACAAAGGAGTCCGCATATATCGATTATGACATGGGACAAAGGAGTCCGCACATATCGATTATGACATGGGACAAAGGAGTCCGCACATATTGATTATGACATGGGACATTGAAGTCCGCATATATCGATTATGACATGGGACAAAGGAGTCCGCACATATCGATTATGACATGGGACAAAGGAGTCCGTACATATCGATTATGACATGGGACAAAGGAGTCCGCACATATCGATTATGACATGGGATAAAGGAGTCCGCACATATCGATTATGACATGGGACAAAGGAGTCCGGACATATCGATTATGACATGGGACAAAGGAGTCCGCACATATCGATTATGACATGGGACAATTGAGTCCGCACATATCGATTATGACATGGGACAAAGGAGTCCGCACATATCGATTATGACATGGGACAAAGGAGTCCGTACATATCGATTATGACATGGGACAAAGGAGTCCGCACATATTGATTATGACATGGGACATTGGAGTCTGCATATATCCTTTATGACATGGGACAAAGGAGTCCGCACATATCGATTATGACATGGGACAAAGGAGTCCGCATATATCGATTATGACATGGGACAATGGAGTCCGCACATATCGATTATGACATGGGACAATGGAGTCCGCACACATTGATTATGACATGGGATAATGGAGTCCACACATATCGATTATGACATGGGACAAAGGAGTCCGCACATATCGATTATGACATGGCACAAAGGAGTCCGCATATATCGATTATGACATGGGACAAAGGAGTCCGCACATATCGATTATGACATGGGACAATGGAGTTCGCACATATCGATTATGACATGGCACAAAGGAGTCCGCATATATCGATTATAACATGGGACAAAGGAGTCCGCACATATCGATTATGACATGGCACAAATGAGTCCGCATATATCGATTATGACATGGGACAAAGGAGTCCGGACATATCGATTATGACATGGGACAAAGGAGTCCGCACATATCGATTATGACATGGGACAATTGAGTCCGCACATATCGATTATGACATGGGACAAAGGAGTCCGCACATATCGATTATGACATGGGATAAAGGAGTCCGCACATATCGATTATGACATGGAACAAAGGAGTCCGCACATATCGATTATGACATGGGACAAAGGAGTCCGCACATATCGATTATGACATGGGACAAAGGAGTCCGCACATATTGATTATGACATGGGACATTGAAGTCCGCATATATCGATTATGACATGGGACAAAGGAGTCCGCACATATCGATTATGACATGGGACAAAGGAGTCCGTACATATCGATTATGACATGGGACAAAGGAGTCCGCACATATCGATTATGACATGGGATAAAGGAGTCCGCACATATCGATTATGACATGGGACAAAGGAGTCCGGACATATCGATTATGACATGGGACAAAGGAGTCCGCACATATCGATTATGACATGGGACAATTGAGTCCGCACATATCGATTATGACATGGGACAAAGGAGTCCGCACATATCGATTATGACATGGGACAAAGGAGTCCGCATATATCGATTATGACATGGGACAAAGGAGTCCGCACATATCGATTATGACATGGGACAAAGGAGTCCGCACATATTGATTATGACATGGGACATTGAAGTCCGCATATATCGATTATGACATGGGACAAAGGAGTCCGCACATATCGATTATGACATGGGACAAAGGAGTCCGTACATATCGATTATGACATGGGACAAAGGAGTCCGCACATATCGATTATGACATGGGATAAAGGAGTCCGCACATATCGATTATGACATGGGATAAAGGAGTCCGCACATATCGATTATGACATGGAACAAAGGAGTCCGCACATATCGATTATGACATGGGACAAAGGAGTCCGCACATATCGATTATGACATGGGACATTGAAGTCCGCATATATCGATTATGACATGGGACAAAGGAGTCCGCACATATCGATTATGACATGGGACAAAGGAGTCCGTACATATCGATTATGACATGGGACAAAGGAGTCCGCACATATTGATTATGACATGGGACATTGGAGTCTGCATATATCCTTTATGACATGGGACAAAGGAGTCCGCACATATCGATTATGACATGGGACAAAGGAGTCCGCATATATCGATTATGACATGGGAAAAATGGAGTCCGCACATATCGATTATGACATGGGACAATGGAGTCCGCACACATTGATTATGACATGGGATAATGGAGTCCACACATATCGATTATGACATGGGACAAAGGAGTCCGCACATATCGATTATGACATGGCACAAAGGAGTCCGCATATATCGATTATGACATGGGACAAAGGAGTCCGCACATATCGATTATGACATGGGACAATGGAGTTCGCACATATCGATTATGACATGGCACAAAGGAGTCCGCATATATCGATTATAACATGGGACAAAGGAGTCCGCACATATCGATTATGACATGGCACAAATGAGTCCGCATATATCGATTATGACATGGGACAAAGGAGTCCGGACATATCGATTATGACATGGGACAAAGGAGTCCGCACATATCGATTATGACATGGGACAATTGAGTCCGCACATATCGATTATGACATGGGACAAAGGAGTCCGCACATATCGATTATGACATGGGATAAAGGAGTCCGCACATATCGATTATGACATGGAACAAAGGAGTCCGCACATATCGATTATGACATGGGACAAAGGAGTCCGCACATATCGATTATGACATGGGACAAAGGAGTCCGCACATATTGATTATGACATGGGACATTGAAGTCCGCATATATCGATTATGACATGGGACAAAGGAGTCCGCACATATCGATTATGACATGGGACAAAGGAGTCCGTACATATCGATTATGACATGGGACAAAGGAGTCCGCACATATCGATTATGACATGGGATAAAGGAGTCCGCACATATCGATTATGACATGGGACAAAGGAGTCCGGACATATCGATTATGACATGGGACAAAGGAGTCCGCACATATCGATTATGACATGGGACAATTGAGTCCGCACATATCGATTATGACATGGGACAAAGGAGTCCGCACATATCGATTATGACATGGGACAAAGGAGTCCGCATATATCGATTATGACATGGGACAAAGGAGTCCGTACATATCGATTATGACATGGGACAATGGAGTCCGCACACATCGATTATGACATGGGATAAAGGAGTCCGCACATATCGATTATGACATGGGACAAAGGAGTCCGGACATATCGATTATGACATGGGACAAAGGAGTCCGCACATATCGATTATGACATGGGACAAAGGAGTCCGCACATATTGATTATGACATGGGACATTGAAGTCCGCATATATCGATTATGACATGGGACAAAGGAGTCCGCACATATCGATTATGACATGGGACAAAGGAGTCCGTACATATCGATTATGACATGGGACAATGGAGTCCGCACACATCGATTATGACATGGGATAAAGGAGTCCGCACATATCGATTATGACATGGGACAAAGGAGTCCGCACATATCGATTATGACATGGGACAAAGGAGTCCGCACATATTGATTATGACATGGGACATTGAAGTCCGCATATATCGATTATGACATGGGACAAAGGAGTCCGCACATATCGATTATGACATGGGACAAAGGAGTCCGTACATATCGATTATGACATGGGACAAAGGAGTCCGCACATATCGATTATGACATGGGATAAAGGAGTCCGCACATATCGATTATGACATGGGACAAAGGAGTCCGGACATATCGATTATGACATGGGACAAAGGAGTCCGCACATATCGATTATGACATGGGACAATTGAGTCCGCACATATCGATTATGACATGGGACAAAGGAGTCCGCACATATCGATTATGACATGGGACAAAGGAGTCCGTACATATCGATTATGACATGGGACAAAGGAGTCCGGACATATCGATTATGACATGGGACAAAGGAGTCCGCACATATCGATTATGACATGGGACAATTGAGTCCGCACATATCAATTATGACATGGGACAAAGGAGTCCGCACATATCGATTATGACATGGGACAAAGGAGTCCGTACATATCGATTATGACATGGGACAAAGGAGTCCGCACATATTGATTATGACATGGGACATTGGAGTCTGCATATATCCTTTATGACATGGGACAAAGGACTCCGCACATATCGATTATGACATGGGACAAAGGAGTCCGCATATATCGATTATGACATGGGACAAAGGAGTCCGCACATATCGATTATGACATGGGACAAAGGAGTCCGCACATATTGATTATGACATGGGACATTGAAGTCCGCATATATCGATTATGACATGGGACAAAGGAGTCCGCACATATCGATTATGACATGGGACAAAGGAGTCCGTACATATCGATTATGACATGGGACAAAGGAGTCCGCACATATCGATTATGACATGGGATAAAGGAGTCCGCACATATCGATTATGACATGGGACAAAGGAGTCCGGACATATCGATTATGACATGGGACAAAGGAGTCCGCACATATCGATTATGACATGGGACAATTGAGTCCGCACATATCGATTATGACATGGGACAAAGGAGTCCGCACATATCGATTATGACATGGGACAAAGGAGTCCGTACATATCGATTATGACATGGGACAAAGGAGTCCGCACATATTGATTATGACATGGGACATTGGAGTCTGCATATATCCTTTATGACATGGGACAAAGGAGTCCGCACATATCGATTATGACATGGGACAAAGGAGTCCGCATATATCGATTATGACATGGGACAATGGAGTCCGCACATATCGATTATGACATGGGACAATGGAGTCCGCACACATTGATTATGACATGGGATAATGGAGTCCACACATATCGATTATGACATGGGACAAAGGAGTCCGCACATATCGATTATGACATGGCACAAAGGAGTCCGCATATATCGATTATGACATGGGACAAAGGAGTCCGCACATATCGATTATGACATGGGACAATGGAGTTCGCACATATCGATTATGACATGGCACAAAGGAGTCCGCATATATCGATTATAACATGGGACAAAGGAGTCCGCACATATCGATTATGACATGGCACAAATGAGTCCGCATATATCGATTATGACATGGGACAAAGGAGTCCGGACATATCGATTATGACATGGGACAAAGGAGTCCGCACATATCGATTATGACATGGGACAATTGAGTCCGCACATATCGATTATGACATGGGACAAAGGAGTCCGCACATATCGATTATGACATGGGATAAAGGAGTCCGCACATATCGATTATGACATGGAACAAAGGAGTCCGCACATATCGATTATGACATGGGACAAAGGAGTCCGCACATATCGATTATGACATGGGACAAAGGAGTCCGCACATATTGATTATGACATGGGACATTGAAGTCCGCATATATCGATTATGACATGGGACAAAGGAGTCCGCACATATCGATTATGACATGGGACAAAGGAGTCCGTACATATCGATTATGACATGGGACAAAGGAGTCCGCACATATCGATTATGACATGGGATAAAGGAGTCCGCACATATCGATTATGACATGGGACAAAGGAGTCCGGACATATCGATTATGACATGGGACAAAGGAGTCCGCACATATCGATTATGACATGGGACAATTGAGTCCGCACATATCGATTATGACATGGGACAAAGGAGTCCGCACATATCGATTATGACATGGGACAAAGGAGTCCGCATATATCGATTATGACATGGGACAAAGGAGTCCGCACATATCGATTATGACATGGGACAAAGGAGTCCGCACATATTGATTATGACATGGGACATTGAAGTCCGCATATATCGATTATGACATGGGACAAAGGAGTCCGCACATATCGATTATGACATGGGACAAAGGAGTCCGTACATATCGATTATGACATGGGACAAAGGAGACCGCACATATCGATTATGACATGGGATAAAGGAGTCCGCACATATCGATTATGACATGGGACAAAGGAGTCCGGACATATCGATTATGACATGGGACAAAGGAGTCCGCACATATCGATTATGACATGGGACAATTGAGTCCGCACATATCGATTATGACATGGGACAAAGGAGTCCGCACATATCGATTATGACATGGGACAAAGGAGTCCGTACATATCGATTATGACATGGGACAAAGGAGTCCGCACATATTGATTATGACATGGGACATTGGAGTCTGCATATATCCTTTATGACATGGGACAAAGGAGTCCGCACATATCGATTATGACATGGGACAAAGGAGTCCGCATATATCGATTATGACATGGGACAATGGAGTCCGCACATATCGATTATGACATGGGACAATGGAGTCCGCACACATTGATTATGACATGGGATAATGGAGTCCACACATATCGATTATGACATGGGACAAAGGATTCCGCACATATCGATTATGACATGGGACAATATAGTCCGCCATATCAAAGAAAAAATATTCAATACTTAAATTCAAATTGAATAATACTTTAGCTAAGTAATTAAAATATTATCTAACATATAACTACATTCAATGTACATTTTAAAGTATTTTGTTTTAAATACTTTTAATTGAAACAACTATTAATTGTAACTGATATAATTAAATGGAACTCTATCTAGATCTGATTTCAAGCGATACCATGACTTTATTGGCTTCTAATGATCTATGTCCAACTGTTAGCATATATGCTTCTCAATAGTAATATAGATAAAAATATATAGATAAATATACTTATTAATCCATATAAGTTTATGTTTGAAACCTATCTAATTTGTCTGTATTATTATAGAGAAAATGTATCCTCAAGACTTATTTGCATTAGTCTGACCTAATAATATTTCACTAATTAAAGTTATTTATTTCATAATATAATAGATATCTTGAATGTATTACCTTAAAGTATTAATACTAATAATAAACTAATTCTATTACTATATTCATTTATCTGCTTTTATCTTACTTCCAAACCTATATGAAGCCTCATCTTGATTCTTAAATATATTGAATAGCTACTTTTTACGAAGTAATTACATCATTCACAATAATGTAGTTGTTGAGATAATCCTTTACGTATTACACATTCTTCCCTATATTAATATTTATATAAATGATTCGATAACAACTTCACTAATGTATATCATATATTATGACTAGTGTGGAATGATGAGAGTAATTCATATTTCTTATTAATATATTAAAATATATCATATATATATTACTTATACTTAAAAAATGTGCATATTATGTTAGCGTTAAGGAAATTAAGATTCTAGATAAGTAATATTTTAATTCCATTTGATTCTAATTAAATATACTTCCTATACTTCCCAAATATAAATACATTTTAATTATATGTATAGACTGAATACATAAAATACATTTATCCATTTTTTTTATAAATTGTATAAAATTTAAATTTAAATAAATTTGTTAAATATCGTATACATATTTTTCAATAATAGTATGTTGATTTTATTTTAAAATAAAGAAAACATTAATGATGTGTAAACAGTAATACTCTAGAAGTGAATACATTAGAAACATTCAATAGTGTATGTAATAATCATATAGAAAGTAGCATACAAAAATAAATAACTAAATAAATCTACTGAATTTAATAACATCGAAAAATATAATAAATACAATTGAATGCCTACGGATAAAATGAATGTAACAACTTTGTATTATAGAAGTACATTATTGGTATCGGCTCTGTGATTGGACGGACTTGAGGGTAGGTATTGCATGCGTAACTACTTTCCACTGCGTGTGTGTTAATCTGCATGAGAATTTGAGAGTATCGTGGATGGGTCTTTGATGGGCATCAGATCTACGGCTAGCACACGTTGCCCGCACATCGGGCAAGGTATGTCTAATTCACACAATCTGCAATCAGTAACTCATTATATTGAGAGTATGGCATGGTATATATATATATAAGTTTTTAAATTATCGGTTTACATTAGCCAATGTATAAATATATTATTTAATTAATAATAAATTTGAGGTTGCATTCGATAATTTGTGGTCACACGTGCACTATACATACTAATAATAATATATAGGTTTATTAACTGAATGAAAACAAATGACGTTTAAAGACGTTTAAAATAATATATTTAATAATATTTATTATAATATATTGTATAATATCCAATGGAATGCCAACATTTACAATACTAGTATGTATAGGAACTATATTTATATTTATTATATCTCAATCGATATTATCTAATTATACTATATGTCGTGGATGTGCTTAACAAAATTAGAATATTTTGAATTATTTCAACAATTCTATTTATTAAATTATTTTGTATTTAAATATGTATTTACCAATATTAAAATATATGAAAATAAAAATGTTAAAAAAATGTTAAAATTAAATGTTAAAATAATAAAAAATATTTTCTCTATCTATGTTATGCGTCTACACTTTTATTATTATAATTAAATTTTTATTTAAATTTATGCTTTGAATTATGAATTATAAATCTAATTTTTAAATTGAATAAAATAATTTGAATATTGAAAACTTATATTAAAATAATTTGCTAATTCAAATATAACAATTATAATTAACGTTAAAAAATTATAAATTACTGTTAACGTTTAAATCATTAATAATTCTGATAATAAATAATAATATTTACATTAAAGGTGGGAGGACCTCGCATAAATGCGCATAAATAGATATGAAAAATCAACATTTTTTTAAAACTCTTTAACTTTAAAGATTTTAATATAATGTGTTCACAGAGATAATAATAATGCATCATTCTTTAGGACCATCATTTTTTTAAAAAGGGATATAATGATAGAAACATGATACACAATTTTAATTAGTAAATTATATTATTTAAAATACTGGTAAATATGGGTAAATAAGTTAAACTCTAAATATACAGACAATTTCAACAATTTATATTAAGAATAAAAAGTTATGGACTTTTTGGTAGAGTTTAGTGAAATATTTATATTATTTTATAATAAATGTATATTTTTAATAGTAGGTCTAAATGAAAATGAAACATCATTTAATCTTATTAATAATGATAATTTAAATAAGATTTTTTGCAGGAAATGATAGATATATGATTTAAGTTAATTATTCGAAACAAAAAAATTACTATAATTTTTATAAATAGAAATTGTGAAATAGGTTCCTCACCTTTGATCTCCTCAATAATAAACTTTCCGTATAATAACATATATCAATAAAATATAAAATTGTGAGTAGAAAATGTTATAATTTTACTATAATAGCATTCAAAACCAAACTAAATTAATTTAACTACAAAAATATAGTGAATAATTAATACAAATATTGTTGCTGAATACAAAAAAATAATATTTTATATTCACAATTAGGCAATATTTTATATATAAATTAAATTATTATAATTATAGAAATAAAATTCAAAAATATAAATAACGGTAATTGTAGTTGTATATTACAATGTTATAATTATGCATTAACAAAATTATTTTTATTATTTGTAGTGTAATTAATTTATTATAATGAATTTGCTAACTAATCGGAAATAAACAATAATCTTATCATGAATATGATTATATAATGTTTACAGAATATTTACAAAGTATAATAACTAACTTTTTAAATTCGCTTAAAATAGCTGGAAACTTGCAAGTTGGACAAATCGTTAAATCATCTTTAACTATGTGTCTTCCCTGTTAGATTAAAATTAGTTTAATATATTTATTAATATTACTTAGAAATATGATACTTGTATTATTATTATTATTATTATATAATATGATAAGTTTAATGTATATTTTAATTTAAGTTTATGTTAGTAAAATTATTATATTTATATATACAAATAAATATTTATTATAATTAACTTAAATAATTTATTTAAAAACTTAATGATAAATTAAATGCATTGTAAATAAATATCAATACCCTAATATAATATATTATATTCTCTCAACAATTTGACTATAATCTAACTGTAATTATACAGTAGGGAATGTTATTTTTACAGTCGTTGCACATCAAAGAAGTCGCCGGAATTTTAAAATCGCAATAAGGACACTCCGTGTTTTCTTCTTCAAGTTCAGATTTATCGGGTTTCCTATTGGATACAAATTACGTTACAATAATGGCATTGAGATTTACAAACTTTGGATTGTATTAAAATTGATACTATAATAAATAAGTTATATTAATTTAATAAATATATTATAATTTAGTTTCTATTTATTAGTCGTTATTTTATATATATATTTAAATATATATAAATAATATATTTTATATGGATTGTAACACTATGAATAGTTAAGATGCCTAATATATATATATATATATATATATATATATATAAATATATATATATATATATATATATATATATATAATTAGGTGAAGTAAATTCGGTTGTATCATCAAGTAGGTCATCAGATAACACTGACACTAATAATTGCAGATATAAATTGAATCAAATTAAACACATTTATTATCATTAATGTAGATTTATAATAACGATCGTTAGCTAGCTATAAAGATGCTACGGAACACGTATGTGATGTGTTAAACACGTGTCTGTGCGTGTGAGTTATACATTACCTGATGATGGTTTCGATCTTCTTACGATACTTAGCGTCGATGTGATCCCTGTACTCTGGCCTCATTAACATGGCGGCGTAGGAGAACGACGAAGACATCAGTCCCGTCCGGAAACACTCGATTACGGTGGAAGTCAGTATCGGTACAATGTCTATAGCGAGTGTGGCGTTAGGTTAATAATAGAGGGTACACTTGTACTGCTTATATCTTATGTAATACTTATATCTTACGTAATACTTATATCTTACGCAATACTTATATCTTACGTAATACTTATATCTTACGTAATACTTATATCTTACGCAATACTTATATCTTACGTAATACTTATATCTTACGTAATACTTATATCTTACGTAATACTTATATCTTGTGTAATGCTTATATCTTACGTAATACTTATATCTTACGTAATACTTATATCTTACGTAATACTTATATCATACGTAATACTTATATCTTACGTAATACTTATATATTACGTAATACTTATATCTTACGTAATACTTATATCTTACGTAATACTTATATCTTACGTAATACTTATATCTTACGTAATACTTATATCTTACGTAATACTTATATCTTACGTAATACTTATATATTACGTAATACTTATATTTTGTGTAATGCTTATATCTTAGGTAATACTTATATCTTACGTAATACTTATATCTTAGGTAATACTTATATCTTACGTAATACTTATATCTTACGTAATACTTATATCTTACGTAATACTTATATCTTACGTAATACTTATATCTTACGTAATACTTATATCTTACGTAATACTTATATATTGTGTAATACTTATATCTTACGTAATACTTATATCTTACGTAATGCTTATATCTTACATAATACTTATATTTTGTGTAATGCTTATATCTTACGTAATACTTATATCTTACGTAATACTTATATCTTACGTAATACTTATATCTTACATAATACTTATATTTTGTGTAATGCTTATATCTTACATAATACTTATTTATTGTGTAATACTTATATCTTAGGTAATACTTATATATTGTGTAATACTTATATCTTACGTAATACTTATATCTTACGTAATACTTATATCTTACGTAATACTTATATCTTACATAATACTTATATTTTGTGTAATGCTTATATCTTACATAATACTTATTTATTGTGTAATACTTATATCTTACGTAATACTTATTTATTGTGTAATACTTATCTTATATTAGTATCTGTACTATGTCTATGCCAAAGTAAAGTTATAAGGGGGTAATCTTCTATGTCTTATATCTTATATATCTTAGAATCGGTACTATGTCTAAAGTCTCAGGTGATAGCATGGGGAAGATAGGTAGGGGCTAGGTAATATTATATAATGCCTACGTACCTTATGGCAATTTCAGCATGATATCTAAACTTAGTCGATGGGTAGGGAGGGTTGATTATGTAATCTATAGGTATGGTGTTGTTGGGGGCAGTGCATAGTCGATAATGTGTCTATATATAATACAGCTATGTATCTTATATGCAATGAGTCTGTCGCTGTACTACATCGCGATACTTGATACTACTTCTAGTTATTATCTATTATTTATACATACAATATATTATGTAATAACTATTTTCAATGTTGATACAAATATATTTAAAGTTAGTTGATTTATAGTTAATAATTTTAATAATAATCGTTTAGATGATAATTATGATGATATTGATACATTCTCCCTTCATAGTCATATTACTTAGTGGTAGTTATATCAGTGAGTGCTATTTAGAAATTATAATCCTGATGAAAGGAACAAATTTAAAAATAAATTATTTCATTTAGATATTATAAATAATGGTTGACTGTCTACTAGACAAACAGAATTTAATAAATTAAATTCTCATCAGGATTCATGAAGTGATTAGTATCGGAAATAAGGCGAAATTAGATTTATCATTAATAAAGTACTTTCGAACTATGCAGATGTTCAAAAATTATAACTATTTCATACGATATTAATATGGTATATGATATGATAGATGTACGGAATCTGATATATATATATATATATATATATCTTCTGATTATAATGAAAGCGCATTTACAAACGAGAAGGGAACTTGCTGATATTATTGGCGACTCTAATCAACATCCTGGCTCCCTTTAAGTGATCGCCTCTTTTCACGTGTACCTGTCAAATATTATCTCAGTGTGTCACATGATAGACTGTATTTAAGGAATACATATATGGGAATATGGAATGCAGATATAATAATAAATGGCACGATATTTATTAATAAAGCAGTATATTACCAAATAATTAATAATATAATTATAGTATTATTATTACTTTTAGATGTAAGTATTTCTAGGATAATTATTCAAGTATAAATACATATGGATACAAATATAATTACGAATATGTACATATAATATAAATAAATATATAAAATATTAATATTGATTATACTAAAGTAATATCATATAGTAACTGCATTACTATTAGCTATAGTTGTATACTGTATACACGTATAGCTATTTAGATTAGTGATATAACTGAACTCGGACAGTTTGAATAAGTATCGAACAGGATCGAAATTTTGATACTTCAAACTTTGAAAAAATATTCAGTTTCGAACTTTTGATACTTCGAACTTATGACTTTCGTAATTCGAACTATTTATGCAATTATCGAACTTGCGATCATATGTTTGATAATATAATTAATTTAAGTTATCCAAAGTATCGGGGCAGTCTCATTCTCGGTTATCCAAAGCATCGTTGCATCTTAGTCTCAGTTACCCAAAGCATCGATGCAATCTCAGTATCGGTTATACAAAGAATCGATGTAAATATTAGATATTAAAAAACTAAAAATAATAAAAACATAAATTAGCCTATGGAAATAACCTATGGAAATAATAACATTTATTTATACACACATTATGTAAGAGATATATAAATTCATATTTATATCTATAATAAATAATTAAAAATTATGATTACAAATTATTGTTTGTGCTCGGTTATATCTAGTAAGAGTCTTAATTTGGTTGGAGCCCATTACGTAATAGTCTTAGTTTGTTTTTTTGTTGTAGAGTAAAAGTTTCGGGTAGGCATAGTTTATCCTAAGGCACAGCTCTATCAAAATAATTGGCGTAATTTATATACAAGTATCGATACTTCAAAAATTGTGTTCGAAAAAGTATCGATACTTCAACAATTTTATTGAATATTTTATTCAAAAAGTGAGTTCGAACAAGTATCAATATTTAAAAAAGTGAGTTCATTTACAGCACTAGTAGAGATACAGTCGATATAGCAGGTTGGGGTGGTAATGACCTTGACTAGTATGTAGGATAAGGGAGTAGTAATGACCTTTACTAGTATGTAGGACAAGGGGGTGGTAAAGATCTTTACTAGTATGTAGGATAAGGGAGTAGTAATGACCTTTACTAGAATGTAGGATAAGGGAGTAGTAATGACCTTTACTAGTATGTAGGACAAGGGGGTAGTAATGACCTTTACTAGTATGTAGGATAAGGGAGTAGTAATGACCTTTACTAGTATATAGGATAAGGGGGTGGTAATGACCTTGACTAGTATGTAGGACAAGGGGGTGGTAATGACCTGGATTAGTATGTAGGATAAGGGGGTAGTAATGACCTTGACTAGTATATAGCTGTGGAGCAGCATCAGATTGATGTACATCTCCGATGGGATGTTGATGTCCTGTTTGCGCAGTTCTTGATACATGCTGAACAGTACGTCGTGGGCGTTTCGGTAGTTACCTGTAGGGGTGAGGTCGAGGTCAAGGTCACATAGTAATGGTAGAACACAGTGTAGGTAGATTGTTGACCCCCAGACTAAGAGCTCTCTCCACCACTCGCATAAGAAGTTGGGTAGTGAATCGTGAGGTAATTTAAAAAATTAAATTTGTGTACATATAATTATAGAAGTTAAATAATTGTATACATTAAGACTATAGTTTATTAAGACTATAGACAAAGATATAAAACTATAGACAATTAGAATATTGTTTTAACTGTTGTGATCTACTTTTAATTATAAGTTATATATTATATACTTAGTATCTATATAGTTAAATCTCCGACTGTACTTATCAATCCGAGAATTCAGCCAGATTTAGATTTAATATGGGCTGTATGCATGGAGACGTTGTTTTTATGATATGCTATATCTATCCAATTAATAAGTAGTATACTAATTAAAAGAATATATATACTATAATATTATATATAATTAAAGTAATACATAAATGATACTAAATGTAACTTTTGTGTCATAATATATGGGCGACCCTGAAGTATTTCAGTGGTACTCGATAACGATATTTTATATGTGAGTTATGTAGATGTGTATATCATATTTAATAAATAATTAGGGTTATATTAAAGTTTACTCAAACTGATTTAGGTTTGGCATGATTTCTATACAATAATATGATAATTGTTCTAATAAATTACATGCAATAGAAATTAGCTTTTACTCGCAACATAGATGTATAACATTTCAAACCATCATATCCTATTATTTGGTATATATTAGTAATGAACATTATGTTTATATTTTCATTATATAAATAAAAATTTTAGAAAGCATATTATTTTACATTTTAAAAGTGTATCGTATGATACAAATATACATTAACATAGTTCCGAAAATTTACCATATATAAGTGGCGCTGTTTGTTTTTATATAAAAAATTTGAATTACACGATTTTCGTTGGTATTATATATTTTCATAGACAAATATTTGATACACTTACAAACCTGCGTTTTGTTCTTCTCTAGAGATGATGATGGCTGTTCTAGCAGCTTCCCTGTATTGTTTCAATGCCATGTAAAGACGGAACAAATACTTAGCATCCTAAAGCAGTAATCATAGACGATTATGTTTAGAATTTAAATTGTGAAATTACAATGTTTAGTGTTTATTAAATGGTGATTTCTATAAACATATCATATCATATTAGTACATATTTAGATATACATATTAATTTTTTTATAGAAAATATTATATTGCACGAATTATTACATTATATTATATATTTATTTTTATTTTGTAGACTATTTTTATATTAATATAAGATATTAGAGTAATGTGATTTAGTATTAAATGTTAACACATTAAATAAAATATTCTATAAATATATATTAATTGTAAAAAAATAATGATGTAATTTGAACATCCTATATATATATAAATAAAAAATGTTATCATGATTAAACTAATACTATTATCATGAATTATTATATATATATATAAATAAAAAATGTATTAATAAATGTATAGTTTAATAATATAATATATACCAATTTATGCAGATATAATTAATATATATATAAATAACTTTTATTCTAGATAAATATAATTGATTATGAATAAAGTTTGATATTATACACACGAACACAATAACGTATTAATAATTAATACAATAATCAATTCATGGATGCATCGAAATAATAACCTCTGAATAAACGAAAGAAAAGAATAAACTAAAATAAAATAATAATTCTTCGGGCATTCCTACAAAACTATGAAGTATATTTAGATTCTTAATCGCATATCTAATACAGCTATACATAGACCTATATATGTATATATATATATGTAAATGATATATAGTAATCCATGCTATATAGTATATACACATGATACTACAGCTTTCTTCATGCCTACACCTACCGCTATACCCCTACCGTATACACACGAATGCACTGTACAACCTACGACTACTGGCATTCCCATACCCCTAAGATTACGACTACGACTACATACACAACACCCGGGTGGCGCCACCTTTGGTTTACCGTCGTGTACGCCCATCAACGTGTCCATGGTTCGCTGAACGTAGGTCTGATCACCCGTGGCCTCTATGACCCCGATGGCGACCTCTAACCCCGTGTTATCGTCGCATCGCAACGCGTTGTTCATCGCCTATGTGGCCATGGATGTACGGGGTAGTGTAGGTGTGGGTGTGTGTATGTGTGTAGGTGTGTAGATGTGTGTATGTGTGTATGTTGTGTGTATGGATGTATATGAATACCATTGTGTATGTATATATGTTTGCATGCCTGTATGTGATGTATGGATGTATGTATTATATGGGTGTGTGTATTATATCATAGAATATTGTATATCAATTATAAGTATTAGTTTTATTAGTATTTTTTAATATCATACTTTTTTATTACTATTAATATTATTATTGATATTATCAAAGATTTTGCGAAAGCTTCAGAAAATCTTCGGTATTATTACTACTAATATTATTGTGTTAGTATTAATACTATTATTTGTACCATTGTAATATTAGTATTAAGTATAATAAATATAGTAATATTTATTGTATATTACTTCTGTAATCTTTATGTAATCTCTTATGTAATCTTTAATCCTATGGAATTAAATAAATAGATACATTTTTCTAAATAAAAAAGTATATAATAAAGATGTAATATAAAATAATTAAATAATTTTATTATATACTTGGAGTAAGTCATAGAATTATTTAAGAAAACTTATTATTTAGTTAACATTTTATATAAAGTTCAGAATGTAAGGTGAACAAGGATGGTTACAGTGTGCTCATCTAGTAGATAAGTACAATAAGCATGTGCTACGACTACACGATACACGTGCTGTATATGTGATGACACTACTCATACCTATTACTGTAGTGATGGTTACCTTCAAATGTACTACCTAACTAAACCCCTAGTTATGTTAAACTTAGTGCCCAGCCCATTTCAGCTGCTGTTGTATTTATATTACAATAATAACATTAATAGTAATAATATATGTATGTAAACTGCCTGTGTGGCTCAGTTGATAAGGTGATAGACCCACAAACAGTAGGACACGAGTTCAAGTCCCGTCCGGACCATTAAAATAAATCTTCACATATTATTTAGAGGTGATCTTATATAATGTTGTATAAATAAATTATTGGCTCTCATTAAAACCATGTATGTTAAAACCATAACATGAGAGCGGCTTCGAAGGGATATTAGAGCCATATGGTTATAAGTGAAAACTTCATCTAAGTTCCTGGATGGGATGAAAGGACTCTACTAAAAAAATAATAACAATAACAACAATATAAATTAATTTATGTGTTTAATAACTTAGTTAGTATTATAATTAATGATTTCTGTGTTGGCCAATAATGATAATATTCTATGTAATTAATGAAAACAGCTTGAATTTAATTTCATATAAAATATAAATATAAATAGTTTAAGAACAATTATTATATATAGAATAGTGATGTCATTTCCAAGTATAATTATTAATATAATCAATTAAATATGTTTATATATAATATTATACTTATATATACCTATATATACCTATATATATATATATATATATATATATATATATATATATATATATATATAAACACATTTATAACAAATATATAAAAATATATATATATCTATAAATAATGCTTCGAGTAATTAAACTTATATATGATATAATTAAATGAAAATATTTATAATAGATTTAATTATAGGTTAACAATATCGTGATGCAAAGATACTTAGTAATTATTGCTATTGTTTAATGTTTGTAATGTAAAGTTATCACTAATCATGAAAAAACTTCTGGTTTTTAGTTGGCAATGCTTGACAAAATGTATTGTCATACATAATTTTAATTAAAATATTATAACTAATTTTTTATAATTTGCTATTTTATCTCATATAGAGCTATATATTAAGAATAGAATAATTAAAATATATTATATATTGATCAAATAGTTTTAATTAAATATATTTTTTTAAATATTTCCTATTTTTAAATCTTTTTGCATGTCTATACATGTATAAATGGAATATAAGTTTCATACATTTCATTAACTTTAAATAGATGCGTTTTGAAAACCTGAACATTTACGTGCATTTTTAAATCTATATACTAAATGTGCCTGAATGAAAAATCTAATTAGAGCGTTATCGATTTATTTCATATCTTATAACGAGTAGTGGTTTTTCGTATGAAATTTATAAATTGATAACTAGCGAATTCGATTTGTTCGGCGCCTGATTTTTAATGTTACGAATTGAAATTAGTTTATAGAATACAGGAAAATTTCCGCTCAAAGGGAGTACCAGAGATTATCTCAGAGATAATCTACGCTCACAAGAGGGCAGTGTCTGTTATAACGGAATGCGCACATGTCCCCGATCGTCTACAACCTTGGGAGTACCGTCCACTTCGCCCATCAGGTAGCCAATCAGCTGTCGGGTAAGGGTGTCACTGTTCGCTTGACCGATGGTCATTATGGCCATCTCGAGTGACGGAATCTCTCCGCTGCGATCAGTCTGAGAGGCAGGACAGCGCAGGAAGTACTTCAATGCCTATCAGGGATCGTGGACATGCATACAACTAGTGATAATACTGGTGCTAATACGAGGGTGCCATTAATGTAAACCATATGCTGTGTTGTTTTAATTTATGTATATCGATAGAAAAAAAATTGCATCTTTTTATTCAGAAAATATTAATTTTTAATTTTTAATAATTTTGATATATCTCATCATTTATCTCATCATTTAAATTATAATTATAAACTATTTAATTTAGCATCAATAAATTTTAATAAATAATTATTTTTCATTTTTAAATAAATATTGAAATATACGATATTATATTACATAATCTAATATTTTAAAAATATGATTTCATGATCCCATAGAAAAGAATAAATATAAATAATTTTAAAATTAAATTAATAATTAATGTTTTATATAAATTTAGTAAATATATTAAAAAAAGTTAAAACTAATTTATAATAAATAGAATGTTCAATTCATTTATAATGTTACATTGCAATTAAATGATGTTAATAATCAATGAATGCTAAATTAATATTAATATAAATAAATTGCATATAATTATAATAGATATATCTATTATAATATAGTTTGTATAATTCAATTAATTGTATAATGTAATTAGGAGTAATTTTATATTTAGTGTTTATTTCATTGTTCATAGAGATGATAAACAAACAATACATATATTCTTAACAATAATACACATGCCATATTCAGTATAGTGATGCGAAATGATGCAATATGGTGATAGATCTAATAAAGATGCAACAATATGTTGAACTAGTGCAATATTAATGATTGGTTATGAAATATTAATTCTGTGAGTTGGAGTTGAGTTCATCTGAATCAAATTTAAATATAGAGATTAAAATCTAACAGTGAGATAACATATATAGGATATTTTCAACTTTATATTAAGCTATCTTTAATATATTAATGACCACTATTAATTATTTTAACATATTATATGTTATTAGTGAATTTTTTTTCCATTTTTTATTTTTTTTATTTTTTATTTTAAATCAAATTCATTGTAGTAGTTATTAAATATTATATATATATAAATTTTATTTAATTATCAGTTATATTAATTATAAATTATATAATTTAATATAACAAGTTATTTAGAACTTGTAATCAATATAAATATTAATTTAAATATATGTTAGTCAAAAGATAATTTTTAATAAACTTTTAATAAATTATATATTATTAAAATAATATTTGTGGATACATATAATTAAATTAACACTACATTTATATTTAATATTATTATTAAATATGTTAGTATTTTATATTATTTTAAAATAATTATTCTAAAATATAAATCATATTAATCACTACACATAAGTATAAAGGATATGGAGAAAACTTTATTATATGATATATTATACTATTATTACATAATATGGTTAAATAATTATTATTGTAGAACTAGGATCTAAACCTTTGCATATTGTTCGGAGTACAGGAAAAACTTGCCAGCTAGGAAATAATTTTTAACATTTTCGAAATGAACGGCAATACTTTGATAGTCAGTCAGTGTTGCATCATTCCCTTTGTTTAGTGCAGAATATATTATAATATTATTATAGTAAAGTATGGATATAGTAATTTATGGATATAGTAAAGTATGGATATATATATATAATAATAATAGTAATACTAAATGATTGTCATTTAAAATATAATGTATCACTCAATGCATATCATGACAAGATTATTTATTTTCACGATATCTTTATCGCATAAATGAGCGTGATTCTTCATATGATATTATCTTTTGTGTATATATCAAATAATACTGAATTGTATGATATCACTATAATTACTGCGGCGTTGCATCGGTTCTCGAGGTTAATGAGAAACTATACGTAGCATCGACATGCAAACGGTAGGCTACGAGAATATATATTATTATTATTATCTAATTTAGATTTTACACCCGGATAATTGTAGAAGCTAAAGCTTATCGAGACAATTACCTTTAAATATATATATATATATAGCAATGTGAATTATCTATTGTATACATTACTGTTAACATACACGCATACACAACTATTATATAATATCAATGCACGTCATGCGTAACGTGCAGTACTGATATATACATATATACTAGGCAGGTAGGGCCGGCTATAGTCGCGTGTCTTTACTGCAGCATCGTAATCTAGCACACCTCATACACGTATAGGATATATACTTTTAGAAATGAATACTCTAAAAATAACTTTACAAATGTTATGGGAATTTAATTTAATTCATACATAAATATGCGCGATGTTAATATAAGAATGATACTGGAGGTGCTGAAACCTATAATATCGGCGTATATCTCCATCTTGTCATGCTTCTGAGCGATCTGGAATGCCTCATCATTGCAGCGCGACAACACCAGGAACTGTATCGCTGAGGAATAGTCGTTCAGGTTCAGGAAGAACCTGTTGTCGGGGGTTCATCGTTAAGGGGGAGGGTACCTCAAGGGTGTAAATATGATGCAGCATCAATAAACATTATGAAACAATGTATTTTATAATATATCTTAATTAATGTTAATTAGTATTTGTTAACAAATTAGAAATTGAGATTATCTAGAAACACCATCAATAAAATCTTTATGAGACACCATTATAAATAATTATTTAGTGTGTATTCTAGATGTGTTTTACCAAGAGTAATTATTTTACACTACCTATTTAAATATATTATATTTACTTTACTAATTTTGTAACTAAATAAATATCTAATTAAAAATATGATTTTAAATATCTTATTGTATATAATTTGATATAATTAATATAAAACAATATTTATCTAAATACTTGAACAAATCTAATGTCCATGGACAATGCATTCTTTGGTCTTATTTAAATATGAATTATACTATATATTATTCAAATATATTTCAGATTTATAGTAGCATATATACATTTATATATAACAAAATTTCTAAGTCGGTTCTAAAATTATAAGATATTTTGATTTTTGTATGTCTTTTTTTATGAATTCTAGAATTAGCTAATGAAATCATATATAATAAACATTAATTTTTAATTAATAATCTGTTTTATAAGTACCATAAACATAATGTTTTATGAAGTTTAGTAAAAATAAAAATTATTCAATCATATAATATTGAAAGTTATATTATGGATTTTCAATATTTAAAAATCCTTCTTTATTATTTTATTTAAATAAATTTGGTCGCATTAATCTGGAAATAATTATTTTCTAACAATCAATAGTATACATAATTATATTCAGAGTAGTTTATAATATATTCTAATAATTTTGTTGATATAGAAAGAATATATATATATATATATATATATATATATATAAATATTAAACACAGCGTGATAAATTGATTTAGAGTATATGTATAGATTGACAATTAGAACAAATAATTTTTGAATTTTGTAAAAAATTAAATTTCCAATTACAATTAAAAATTCTATATAATAATATTGAATTTTATTAACCATAATATACTGTACATTTTACAATGTACATCGTTTATCTAATATATAAATATAAGAAAATGTTGGCAATATTAAAATAATCTTTACCAGAATAGAATTTATAGTCAAAGCAAGTATCACCTATCTATATATATATACATTTAATTTTATTGTAGGCAACTGAGAAATAACCGATGTACCGTCTTAATTCACTGAATAATCTTATCTAATATTATTGTTGTCTGGAAGTATATATATATATATTCATATCTATTAACATGTAAATTTGTGAAATGAAATACATACTATTATATCCCCCTTAAGTAGCATAATTCAATCATCAATATATCAATCCTTGATCTTATTTATCATGTATAAATATACTAAAAATATATATATATACTATAATTACAGATAAGACGCAAACAAATATATAATATCGTGTAACAATATTATGATTATCTAGGTGCATGTGTACTTATCTAGATGCACAGTGACTAGCGACTCTAGAAACCTTGCCACCATTTTAGCTCCTTCGATTGAGTGCGTTTTCTGAACTATTTCTACGGCCTCCTCTGGGTTTTGCAGGTGATCTAGATTTATTCTGTTATAAAGGGTTATAAAAACGTTGATATATAAGTATTGATGTGACGTCGTGTTTTATAATCTTTGAGGGAAGGTTTTAAAGGAATGTAATTATATAATATAATTCATGGGTTAATAATTAATTAGTAATTAATATATTTAGTTAACTTATTCTAACATATGATATACATGTATCAAAATATCCGTAAGCATTACCATGATTAAGGCGTAACTTTATTTAAAAATATATTAATTAATTACAATAACAAATTTCAACTGCATGCTAATTGTTTAAACAATATAACCTATGGTTATAGTATGTATATATATTGTATTTATTGTATTTGTAATTTTATTGTATATTTATACCATTTCGTTATATATTAACTATATAATATATATTTATATATATATATATATATATATATAAATATACAGATTAACTAGATGCCGCATGTCACATGTCACACACACACATGTAGATGACCGCTGGCTGACCGTATCACATTGTCCATATCCCCTGCTGAGGCGTAGGCCTTCACAGCGTCCTTGTAACGACCTTCAGCCTCTTTAGCGCGAGCGTACTGGCCATGTATCTTAGGTGACGTCACCTTACTCAGCAGTTCACCAACCTTTGTAGGGTATAAGTGTGTGCTTTGTAGGGTGTCGAAACATTTCGGTTTAAAGAGTTAATAACAACGTTATAAGTTAATCATAAAAATCAAGTTTATAATAATATATATATATATATATGTATATATTGTATTTGAGTTATTTACGATATTTTAGTAATGAATCACTGATCACTGAATACTATCCACTATAATTATATTTATGTGCCCCAACAATAGAACATATTTATATCATTTTGAAGCCCTTTAGAAGAAAACATTATATAAATATCATTGTAATTTAACAGAAAAAAAAATTCTTCTAATAAATATTATTATTATTATACTAGATATAATTATTATGCCACACCCCTCCCATATTCTATATTCCACAACTCATCCTCCATCATAGTAATCCATTCTAACAGTACAGGTAATCCCCATCCATTAACATCGCATGCGTAAGAAAGGCCACACCTTACAATAACATCAAACTAAATAATTATCTTTAGTTTATCAGTGACCTACTAAACTATATTTCAAAAACGAAGAAAAAAAATGTCACTATTTGTATTGTATTATCCAGGGTACCTCATAGATATAACACATACAATCCTACAACTTTTGAGGGGTCAATTTGTATCCACTATTTATATTGTATTCATATATATATATATATATATATATATATATATATATATATATATATATGATTTTAATAATTAAATATCATTATAATATATATTATTATAAATACCAACTATAAAATAACTGTGCTAACCTTATTCCATTGTTTAGATCTGATATACACAGCAGCTGCTTTGTCATAATATTCACCCTTTTCATATAGAATACCCGCATCCGACCATTGCTGTGAAATGTAATATTGTGATTAGTAACTTATTACATAATATAATAATAATAATAATATAATAATAATTATAATAATAATAATATAATAATAATAATAATAATAATAATAATAATAATAATAATAATAATAATAATAATAATAATAATAATAATAATAATAATAATAATAATAATAATAATAATAATAATAATAATAATAATAATAATAATAATAATAATAATAATAATAATAATAATTCTAATAATAATAATAATAATAATATAGGTATTTTTAATAATATTATTATCAACAAGAATATAGATATCACATAAACCACATCACTTATTACAAAGGGGCTATTTGGGGCTGGATTAGTTTTTGGTTGCATATAAGATCTATGCTAGCTGTATGAAATGTATATAACACCATACATCAATACTTTATTCATTATATTTATTATTTATTTAATCATTTCTTGTTGTATGATATAATGCCAAATAATAAAATAAGTTTTAAATTTTTATTTTAGAAAATAACTTGACCTATAAAAATAATATAATATTATATATTAACATTATTATAATACAGTAAATCTTGATTTTGAAACTTTATCAACAAATAATGTTTAAACTTTATATATAAAGAAAGTGACTAATTTGAATATAAGAATATAGGATATTATATATCTCAGATATAATATAGTGGGAATAAATATATTGTATTTCCTAATGAATATTTAGCATTATGTATGAATGTGATGATTAAAGGATTCGGTTTTAACTTATTAGAAATAAATATTGCATACGACTGCTTTTATTGGCTGATAATGTAACCTTCATATTCTCAAGGATAGCTGCACATTCTTTCTTTAGAACTTTACTTTGTATTGAAGATGCAAGACTTACACCCCTAAATAGTTAATTAAACATAGTTAAAATCATATATAACTATGAATATATATATATATATATATATATATATATATATATATATATATATATATATATATATATATATATATATATATGATATGATATGTGTAGAGAATAAATTTATATATATTTTAATAAATAATGAGAATTGTAAATTTTAGAATAGTTAATATATTGATATAAAAACTTTAATTTATAAAATTTTAAAATTAAATAGTCAAATGATATAGTTCAATATTGTAAATATATTTTGATATATATCTAAACTACTATATAGTAGTTTAGTTACAGAAAATATCCTTATAGCTTTATGTAGGTAATGTATGATTTACTCATACTTGATTTTAGTGAATAATTATAGTGAATTTATAAATGGGATATTTTTGTGCATTTCTAATTATAATATATATACTTCAATTTAAGTAATTTAAGTTTTTAATAATATAATTATATAATTAATTATTATAAATAATACGCTAATTAGTAATGACTAATAATAAATAGCGAGATTGGCTGGTAACTTTCTGATATCTCCCATCCTGATTGACATTCTAGCCACGCCTCCTTTACATATCTCATCGTGAGCAGCCAATGAGACACGATTCGTTATGCCCTGATAGAATGAAATAGTTATATAATGGCTATCGATGCTTATGATGGGAGGGAGGATCATGACTATAGGATTATGATAATAGAATGTTGAATAAAATGATGGTAAAATATGATAATTGTGAAGATTATTAAGAAGTGGTTTAGGTTTCTTATGAGACATAGATATATCTATATCATTATTTATAATAATTAATATTTAATATATATTAATAATTAATATATTAATTTATAATAATTATTTATAATAATATATTATTAAATTCAATTATTTGTTGTGATATCCTGATATCATAAACTTCTAAGCCAATACATTTATTATTATTATTATGATGATTATTATCAGTACTATAAAAGTCGTTATATTACATAATAGTTACTTAATTGTTATAGATGAGTCATCAATGTAGGGAAATAAGATTACAATATAATACAGTAGATATATTGCTAGATATCAACGATGATAAAACGGATGCCATTGTAGTTATTACCACTACTACTATTGTGGGTATTACTGATGCTATAACAGGTATTACCACTACTATTATGGGTATTACTAATGCTATATTGGATGTATTACCCCTACTATTGTGGGTATAACTGGTACTGTCGATGACCTTCTCGTAGTGGGTCAGTGCATTCAGATAATCGCAGGTGAACTCCAGTTGTTGGCCGTATTCTCGCGATATGAAGCTGATCTCTTCGGGGGCCAGCACTCGCGCGAGTTTCAGCGCAGACTCCCACTGAAGGAGATCCCTTCTCATCTAATCGGAGAGAGAGGGGGTAGAGTAAGTACAGGCATTATTGTTAAGTTGTGTTTATATTATCAGTATAATTATTATAATTATTATCATCTTCAATATTATCTTCAATATCATCATCATCATTATAATTATAATGATTACTATTCAATACATCTGGGGTCAATGGCTAAGCGGGACAACCATAAGCTAGTAAGCCAGAGGTCCCGGGTACGACTCCAGGTAGTTATTTTTCTCTTGTGTTTATCAAGAACTTAATAAACGATAAATCAAACCACAAGAAAATTTGTTTACTATTTGTATTATATTGTCCGGGGTTATTTCTTTCACATTTCTCTCATAGTTATTTATAACATGTATAAGTCTATGACTTCTTGAGGGGTCCATTTGTATCCGCTATTTGTATTGTATTCAATATATATATATGAGATTTCAATAAATAAATATTATTATTATATTATTAATACAGTGACGTATAGATAGGTTTACGTGCCCACAAGCCAGCCTCTCTACAGCTACAGTTCTACGCTAGAGACAGCCTCGTAGTGTCAGCCTATCGTAGTGTGACTAACGTCTAGGGCTGCTTTAGGTTTACTGGACTCGAGGAACAGCTCTTGAGCTACGTCGAAGTCATCGAGGAACATCGCCAGGTAGCCGGTTAATAGGTTGTAGTCCTCGATATCCTGAAATGCGAAGGGAGAACTAGAGTTTTAATTCTAAACGATACCGAACAATGTGTAAGTTAACTGGTTTACAGATTACATTATTCTATATTTTTTTCCTATGAAGTGAGAAATAGTTTTAATTGAAATATCGGAAAAATATTAAATCTATTGTATTTACATTGAAATTTAAATATTAGAAATATATTATAAATTTAATATATTGTATAAATATGATATAAATACATCGTAGATATATTGGTGTATATACCTATGCACATTATAATTATATCCGCTATTTAGATATCGCTGTAACATAAATATATATTTATGAGAATCTATTATTCAAGTTATAAATATTAAATCCCCTTAATGGTATTGTGATGTGATATCTGTAACAATACAATAACTATAGAGATACAAGTTTACTTTTATATTATCAAAATTTAAATATATTTAAAATAATCACTAATACGTAATACTACAATGTAATAATATGATATAAATATATATAACATTCAAATATTTAGATAGTAATGAATAGATTAGTTTTTATATTATTAAAAAAATAATATAAAACTAATTAAACTTATATATAGGTGATATTTCAATTAATATTGTATATGTATATCCAACGATTATTATATAATGTTGTACACAAATGTTGCATAATACCTACAAGTAGGAGATTACAAGTAAACAAACTTTAATGGCAAGCAAAGATTGTATCATTCCGGTATCACCTATTTGACGGTAGACTTTTAGAGCTGTCGATGGAATAGTGTTAGACTATTATATTAATTATCACAAGGGGTAATGGTGGCTTATTAAAAGCTATATCGATTCTCAATGGAAACCATGGCAGATTATGAATATTTAAATTATTTTCTCAATAGTAAGAATTAGTTAAAACTATAGAAATAGCTCAAATCAATATAATTTTAAATTGAAATAAATATATATTTAAAATTTATTTGTAACATGCATTTGTAATTAAATATGATATATGTAATGATATATGTATAGATATATTTTGTTTTTTTTTTATATTTAACTTATATTATAATTATAATATATTATATATAATATATATATATATATACTATATTAATATATTTGGAAAAAATGAGAGATTCATTTGTTTGAAAATTATAATATGTAAAAATAAACAAATAATATTTATAATATATTTAAATATATTTGAAGGTAATTTAACATATATATATATATATATATATATATATATATATATATATATATATATATCAATTAATATGAATAATGAATCATTATTAATTATATATGCATTATTGATGTTATTTATTTTATCTAGTCTTTATTATTATTAACTATATTGTGTACAAAATTATAGAAATGAATTAATCATAATTACTTAAATAATGTTAATGATTACTCATCATATTCATAATAAACCTCTGAATTAGTCATAGAATGTTGTTATATCTCTACCACTAAGGAACGAGTGAAGTTAATTTTGTCATTAAAGTATTATTCATTATAACGTATGTATTACCTATCTACTAGTGAAAACATTATCATTATTAATATTACTAAATAGTAATATTACTATTATAACTAATACAATTATCAGTAATATAGTATTACATAAGATCTATAGTATATACTATACTATACTATACTATACTATACTATCATAAGATAGTGCTATAATAGAATGTAAGCCAGTGTACTACCGAAGTCAATATCGAGGACTTTGAGTGCTAGCCGTCCGAGATCTCTCCACTTCTGTACGTCGTTAAGCTTCTCACAGTAGCCCCACGCCTGTTGAAATCTACGTCCACGTCAGTAATAATAGAGTAATGGCGGGTTTGTAAGCATTATGTAATATATATAACTTATTGAAGATCTACATATGATGATGTACTTTATGAGAATATGCGTTAAGGAAAAAATAATTAAAATGAGATATAAACCTGCACTTTAAAATACTAAGTTGTTATAAATTTAATATTCGTAATTATGAAATGTGTGCACTTCATTGTATTGAACAACAACAAAATAATGCTCATTGTTTTCATGTGAAATATTATGTAAGACTTCGTAACCAACCTATTTATGTTGATGCATTTCTCTAGCGCTTCAACCTAGATGGGATGGTAGGTCAGTTAGAATAATATAACCGTTATCTATAATTATTGATATTTATATTATTATTGGTAATTTCTATTATTATACATGCTCAATATCCAGCATAAACTATTGTATGAACAAATAATTTGTAATAACGGTAAATTTAAGTATGGTTCAATATTAAATGTAAAATTATTCTGTATATATGGAGGAGATTTTAAATTATGATATAGTATATTATGGTTAGGTGTAGGTTAGCATTATAGTAAAAAGTTAAGATCATTTTTAGCAGGATATCAACTATATATATATATATATATATACATATATATAGGACATGTGAAAATTCTAAAAATATAATTGTATAGATACTATTTTTGATATATATCCCACTAAACTGTAATTAAAATGTATATTTAGTATGTATTATATTATATATAAATATATATATATATTAATTATATTATCATAGATTATTAAGCATAAATAAATCTCAGAAAAAGCAATCCAGTGTGTACTAACCGAGGTATCTGCTTCGAGGACATGCGAGTTCAAGGTTAACGATACGACCTTGCCCGATGACGTATGAAGTACAACATCGCCGTCGGTTAGGTTCAAAGGTCGATGATCGTACGGCAACTTGGTGACCCCGATTTGATGAACTTGACTTCCTGCATAGTAGAACAGGTAATCGTTACAATGAGGAGGAGAAGAAAGGGTACATTGTGTTTAGTTGCAAAAAAACTGTTAGCAAAGTATTCAATTAAGGTTATTATTATCACCATTATAATGTTAAAAATATCATTATTATATAATTAATATTTGTATCATTATTATCATTAGTAATATTATCATAAATATCATCATTATCTTTGTTATTCTTATCATTAGCAGAGAAACACATTATTGCCGGCAGATGAGAAAGATATAGAAAACGACACTTACTGTACAATCCGATACACCGCTTGTCTGAGAAAAGTAACAACGATTATAAATAGTTTGATTCAGTTGTAGTAATGGTAGTATTTATATTTATTATACTACAAATTTAACATATAATCGTGAACATTGATATATTTTATTCTATAATATTTCTTATGATATATTAAATATATAGGACAGTTAGATAAGTTTAATATAACCATATTAAACTATGAATAACTAATGGTATCTTCATTTCTGCTAATACGATGATAATAATATACATATATAATATTTCCAGCTATACATTATGAATATTGCATGTTTTTAATCAAAATTAATTATATTTACAAAATATATCATTAAATTAATTTATTGAAAACCTAGAAGATATTTGGTTAATTTTTAAATTATTTTATTTAATAATTATAATGCAATTTAATTATTATAAACTTTATATAATATGAATTAATATATATTTAAGTGTATATTAAAATTATAATTATAATTAAATAATATCTATTTTTATAAATTAATTATAGTTATGTAGCTATTCTAATGACTATGCTTATATTATCGAGATACCAAGAAGAACACTACTAAGATTATCATAGTTTTAGGCCAAATAGATTGCGCTTCATTGGCCGAGACCAGTATGTTGAAGTATCACAGATTTTAAGCTTATATATTCCTATCGGGCCCACTGATTGGCTAGCTGGATTATCTGACAAACATCCACAACAGTATGCATCACCCATCATACTGTACTTTCACAACACTTCTAGTCCACTGTGTTTGTATTTAGTAATGTTACTAATAATAACAATTAAGTATTTATAATACCATGAAAATATTTTATAATATATTCTGAAATGTTTAAAAAAATCGAAAATAAACAATAATTAATATTACAATCAGGTACTTATTTGTAATAAATAATGATTATATTATCGTTACATTAATTTTTGAGTTATTAATTTGTAAGTGAATCTATACTATCTAGTATAGGCGTATTATGTATTACTCTATATTTGGCACATTCCTCACAAACATTACGTATTAATATAGTAAGTAACTTTACATCATTTTATTTTCTTGTTTCATATAATTTCATATTATTAATTGTGTATCTAAGCATCATGAATATATTTAATATTTTAATATTTAAATATATTTAATAAATATGTCACCAAAAAAATAAAATAATTATTATATTTAAAATATAAATATCAGATGTTAATGTATATAAATAAGAAAACATATTTGAGGTAAGTATAAATATTGGTTTTTACAAAGATAAAATGTAGTATTACTTTATAGAATATATATATATATATAATAAGAAATGTAACATAAAATATATAATATAATATAATATATGGAATAATTGAGGAATGTAATATAATATAAGGTAAGATTCAAAATAATTGAAAATTTAGATAATTGAAAATTCACAGAAATTAATAATAAATACATTAATAAACAATTATATTAAGGGCAAAGTGTAATTTGTTTTGTTGTAATATGAAAAATAGGGGAAATATGTGTATTAAAAATAATGTAAAAAATAATATATCATTTATATCTAATGAAATTAGATAGTGGAAATGTAACGGTATTCACATATATATTTTAAAAAAAAAATTATTTAATAATGTTTACTAATTAGTATATATTACAATTTTAATAAAGAGAAACGATTTGAATATTAAAAAAAATTAAAATGAGAAATAAATAATTAAAGTATAAATATATATCTGTATAAAGATAAACTTTATATGTACCTTATATAAATAAAATCCGCTAATTATTTATATAATTTATATAATGTCATACTATAGTATGACAGATTAAAATAAAATTTGAATATATTATATTTAATCAAACATTATTGATAAATAACGATGAAAATACCATTTTGTTAAATAAACATAAAAATATAATTAAATATTAAAAATATATTAAATAAATTAATTAAAATATTGGTTAAATATTAACCTATTGTAAAAATAAGTTCTTATAAAATCATAATTAAATCTAAAAATCACAATTTGAGATAATATTCTTTTAATATAATATAAATTTATAAAGTATTAATACTAGTTGATTTAATATTGTATCATACATATACTAAATTACAACTAAAGTACAACTTTTAAAATAGTTTAAATTAATTTGTTCCTGATATTAGCCTTTATATGGTTTAATAAAAAGTAATTTGTATAAATTAATTGATTTATAATATAATTTGTTGATATATTATTTCTTAACAAAATTAAATAATAATTTGTTCATATTCAAAAATATAACGTACAATATTTATAGAGTAACAATTCCCTTAATTCTTTTTAAAAATATAAACTACTGTTTTAAACAAATAAATAGTTATCACTTAATAACTTATTCCTATCATTATAATAATACAGTACCACTAACATCTATAACGTTTAATGGATATTAAAATTTAGGTTTAGGATAAAGAATATTTTAATAACATATTTAAATACAAATTTTAATATCACCTGAACTATGAAATAATAATACAATAGTTATGTAATATATATATATATATATATATATATATATATATATATATATGTCACAGTGTACAGTAGACCGGTTCGTTCGATTCAATTTTTAATCCTTCATATAAAATATAATACATATCTATATTTTAGTATAATATGTATTAACAATTTTTATAAAAAAATAGTTACCTTTGGTCACGAAGCATTTAAAGTTTGAAATATAAATTATTATTTTATTATTTTAAGATAAAATATATAATATTCCATGTATAATAGTAATGACGCCATCTTATTATCTTTGATGTTTACAAATATTTAAATTAATATTTAAAATTAATTATGTATTTGTATTATATTTAATGAATTAATATAATATATACCATTATTTATATTTATTATTAATATAATATCTATATTTCATTTTTATATCTACTAATTACCAATATTAATGTCTCCTAAAACTCGAGAAAATACACCATTTTACAATGTATTTATTTCAAAATAATTCAAAAAAATAATTAATTTTTTTAAATTAATATATATAATTATACTTTACATAAATTTGAGTGATCATATTGTATTGAATTGTGGATATGAGTTAGATATAAATGTCCTTTATACAAATAAAATAAAAAAAATAAAAAAATATGTAAATATATTTTGTATTTCATATTTCAAATAAAAATCCAAAAAAATTTTAAAATGATGTTAATTTTTTTTCTAAAAATAATTTTTAATTTTTTAATAATTAATTTGAATTTTATTATTATTATCTATAAATTATATATTTAAATTTTTTAAATTAAATTGTAATAATTTATTTATATTAAATTATACGATTTTTAGATATTTTTTTGACTAAAATTATTTTATAAAATTTGGGCATCTAGATTGTTATGAAAAATATTTTGTACTGTTAATACTACTTGTTATATATGTTTCTAGGATATATCCATAGTTGGCTTAAAAAAAATCATCCAATTTTATAAAAATTGAATAAAACTTATTTCTATATCTCCCCCATGTTAACTTTTGTATGTATTCAATGTTAAAATAAAAAGGTCTCGTGACATAACAATATTTAAGATATAGGTCTAAAATTTTAAACACTTATTCATCATAGCATATATAATTGTCACAGATGTGAAGGTTTATAAAATTGCGAAAAAAAATTTAGTACGAACCGGTCTAGTGTACAGCCTATTATATAATCGTTATAATGATTGTAGCAATATTTGTAGTAACCTGTGATAGTTTCATGAAGGTAGACGTAGGTGTAGATATTGTCACTGTCATATGTAATAAATACCGTCTGTGTGTGTGTGTAGGTATGTATACATGTGTGTGTGTGTGTTTGTGTATGTGTGTGTGTGTGTGTGTGTGTATGTGTGTGTGTGTGTAAGCTTATGTAGGTGTGTATATATGCATATGAATATATTTGTATGTGTGTGCTTGCTTATTTATTCATGCGTGTATATATGTTCATGTTAATACAGGTATGTGTGCGTGAATTTTTGTGTAAAGTTTAGATAAGAGATTTACCATTAATAATTCAAGAAATTATATATTATTCATTCATTTATGATAAGTTAAATATTTAAATTTAACAAAAATTATACTGTATAAAATTAATATTACTATCTACATTATGATAACATAAATGTTAACTAATGTGCATTGATTATTTGTTAATATTATATTACAATAGTCTGCAAATCAAATATGCATTTTAATCTAAAAGAGGCTTCGATAAACATGATATTTATTTGAAAAGATTTGAATAATTGAATATTTCCGATCTATATTGATATAAATATAATCAATGTATGAAGGATGAATCATAGGTCTGATGAGTCAGAGATGTGATGAGTCACACCACCTATGAGCGTTACCTGATTCGCTGTGTCCCAGATCACCGCCTTCATCAGTGAAGAGAATTGAGAAACCTCGACGATGTTGTCATTAACCTGCAGGGTGTGTGATGTGTGATAAGCGTAATAGGCTGATAGTATAGGTATAGAAATTACTCGTATAGAGTATGTAGCGTGATGTAGTGATGTTATCTGATATGCCGATTTCACATATAAAACTATGTTATAGGGTGTGTAATGCGCTAATCGAATAGGCTGATGTTATATATCTCTCTTAGGCGATTTTACATATAAAACTATGTTATAGGTGTTTAGTGTGGTGTAGTCTGATAGGCTGATGTTAAATCTCCATTACTCCTCTCTTATATAATCGCGTAGCCTACGTATATTAACGAGACGTTAAAGTTATTGATTGATCGTAAGGTGAAAAGTTAGGTGTTAAGCATGCGTGTTGTGTTGAATAATCGGGTCGTGAGATGGTGCTGATTATAACGCATTATAGTATCAATATAATATGCAATATTGTGCAGTATTATTATGAATGGGTAACAATAATATAAAAGATAAGTATAATTTGAAGACCTTTAAATCAGATAAGATACAGAATATTTTTATTTAAATTTATTATATTATAAATTAAAAAAACTTTGAATACTCTTTTTCGTTTATAGTAATAGTAAACTGTTTTAATTTCGTATAATTCTTTGTTTATTAAAATAACGTATTTATCGTTTGTAAATATTTATACTTTCGATTATATATTATGACTATATATTTTCTTAAATAAAGTAACAATTAATAAATAATGATTATTAATTATATATAATAATGATTATCATAACGAGGGGGGTGGGGGCGACAGATACCGGATTATAAATGAAGGCGTCGCTCTTGTCGTCGATGAACAGCACCCTTGTTCCGGAAGCATTCGGAAACACGTCTCTGATCGCCACGATGTGCCGGTACTCGTTCACATAGGCCCAGTCGTCGATCAGGAAGTAGTACAGTCCTCCCATCTGGTGGTCAGGGTTGGTACTAAATGTTAATGACTCACCTCACCAGTTCAAAGTATACGTATATGTATAAAGAGCATAACAATTTGTGTACGCTGTTTAATTGAAGAGTTGGAAACGATCGTTTCATTGAACCATAGTATAATATATACTTATCTGATCATGAGTATAAGCCTGATAGCACAACATACATTTATTTTGCTTTGTTTTATTTTAGTGGATTCCTTTCATCCTATACAGGAACATACATAAGTTTGTTTACTTTTAAGCAAATTGCTCTAATATCACTTAGAAGAATCTCTCATGTTAGGTCATCTATATTTTTAACTTTAATAGTATTACGTAATAATAATGTTATACTATAGCCTAGATTACCAGATATCTATTTATAGAAACTAACATCTGTGCTGTAGATCAAGAAATCAGAATTTATATAAAAAGATGTTATTTTCTGTGATTTTTCTTTCTGAGCATCTGGAAATAGACGATTTTCTCTCTCTTCTGATTGTTCAGATGTTACCTCAATCTTATAATCAATATAATAATATATGAGTATTCTAGATTACATAAATAGTAAATAAATGACTAAATTATAGGTGTAAAATAGTCATCTAATATAAATATTAAATAATTAAACATAAAAATAACAGTCAATTTCATAGTAAATTAATAAATTATTATGAACATATTATATGAAAAATATATACATGTTATCATATTAGAGGTGTAACTAAACTATAAGTATTATGTAATAACAAAGATGAATATAGACTTATGTGTATTACATGTACGCACCAGATGCAGGCTAATCTTATCATCATACATCACAGCTGCGTAATCTGTTCCTATCTTACATTGCTGTACTGTGGACAGGTATTCTCTCTCGTGTAACTTCTGGAAACCTATGTGGTAGTGGTGGTGGTAGTGGTAGTAGTAGTAGTAGTAGTAGTAGTAGTAGTAGTTGTAGTAGTAGTAGTAGTAGTAGTAGTAGTAGTAGTAGTAGTAGTAGTAGTAGTAGTAGTAGTAGTAGTAGTAGTAGTAGTAGTAGTAGTAGTAGTAGTAGTAGTAGTAGTAGTAGTAGTAGTAGTAGTAGTAGTAGTAGTAGTAGTAGTAGTAGTAGTAGTAGTAGTAGTAGTAGTAGTAGTAGTAGTAGTAGTAGTAGTAGTAGTAGTAGTAGTAGTAGTAGTAGTAGTAGTAGTAGTAGTAGTAGTAGTAGTAGTAGTAGTAGTAGTAGTAGTAGTAGTAGTAGTAGTAGTAGTAGTAGTAGTAGTAGTAGTAGTAGTAGTAGTAGTAGTAGTAGTAGTAGTAGTAGTAGTAGTAGTAGTAGTAGTAGTAGTAGTAGTAGTAGTAGTAGTAGTAGTAGTAGTAGTAGTAGTAGTAGTAGTAGTAGTAGTAGTAGTAGTAGTAGTAGTAGTAGTAGTAGTAGTAGTAGTAGTAGTAGTAGTAGTAGTAGTAGTAGTAGTAGTAGTAGTAGTAGTAGTAGTAGTAGTAGTAGTAGTAGTAGTAGTAGTAGTAGTAGTAGTAGTAGTAGTAGTAGTAGTAGTAGTAGTAGTAGTATATACATACCATATTCAGTGAACACATAAAACCAAGCAATATTGTTCATGCCTACAGCTAAATGATAAGCTCCTAGGGCAATGTACGAAGGTTCTATTTCTGCTATTAACGTTATCGGTATGTCATCCTGTGATAATAATTAGTGATTCCTTTAAATCATAATTAAAGTTAGTATATTAAATAGATATGGAAACATATATAAAACACTAATAATATTTATTATAGTTAATGAATTAAATGAGGATGATAAATTAAAATAATATCTACTAAATGTTTATTTCCTCTTTTATTTCAAAATATATTTTTATAAATATTATGAATGTAAATACAATTTTATAAGTAAATAATTTAAATATATTAAATACTATCAATAACTTGATAATGGCATATCCCTCAATATATATATATATATACACATCATTTAAATAATCAGATAATAACTAAGCCCATTCTATCTGTATATACAATTAAAATATATATCATACAAATGTCGTACAGTGCCAGGCAGGCATCTCACTGTATATATACATTTATAATCATACAAATGTCGATCATTGACCTATTTAGTATGAATATTAAAGGTAAGAATTCAAACAAAAAAAATAGTAAAGAATTATAATCTATTAATATTAATGAGTGGTTAACCAAAAAGATTATAAATATATTAAAGTAATTAGTATTAATATCTATATATATATTAGTGAAATATATTATTGACCAATTGAGGCAAGCGTACCTATTGTGGTAGACTCCTGTAGACACCACTGGGTACACAAATACACCACTGGGTACACACACAGATAATGCTAGGTACACACCTACATGTTATTGCCTATCTTGATAGGCTGCAAGGTGAGGTAAGTTTACCTATTGCCATTCACTACTATACACACTCATACACCTGGGTACATTCACACACCTATGGGTGCATACGTACCTGTTGTTGGCTATCCTGATAGGTGATCTCGAGCAGCGAGGTGAGGTAAGCGTACCTAGTGCCGTACACTCCTGCCAACATGGGCAGACGGGTCAAGTAGATATGCAGTGACCCGCGCGGTGTTGATACTGCCATCAGTTGACCATCGTCAGTCCACTAGAATAGGGGGCGCTACTGTTAGGCGTACTGAAGTCAGCGAGAGAGGAACCACCGCGTTATTTAATTAGTTTATACCAATCATTACACCAATTCCTCCTGCTCCCCTTTACACACTCTATACCCCATCTCTACTTTCACACCCGCATATCTTCATCCTTATTCTCCTCTCTATTTCCCATAACACTACATACAGTCTTCTCCTCTCCTCATTATCCTGTCCTTCCTCTATCCCCCATCATGCTGAACACAATCATGTATCACCTTCACTTTACTATCTCCCTATCTTCCTCCTCCTACTCTGACCTCAAGACGGTTGACATTCCTCTCATCCTCTCATTACCCCCTCCCCTCTACCCCATCACTCTGACCTCAAGACGGTCAACATTCCTCTCATCCTCGAGAGTGACGATAGCGTGCATCTGCTTAAGGTCAGACAGATCGTCGCAGTTATCACCGGCTGAGGCGGCTTTGTTCAGGGCGTGGGATATAGCTATGGAGGACAGGTTGTCCTTGTGGTTGCGGGCCTGGAATAGCTCCTGTAGAGAGGGGGAGGGTGGTGATGATAGTGGTAGTGTATGGTATGGTAGTCGATATTATAATATATTAATTATGTTTAATAATTACAACGAAATGAGCATACATTATAATTTAATTTAATAAGATTTAATAGAATTTTTAAAACGCTAATAATTGTTTGGACAAAAATACTACCAACAAATGAAACTATATTCTATAATGAGTTCACGATCTACAAGTAGGACATTGTCTACAAGTAGGACATTGTCTACAATGAGGACATGAACACGTTACTACCGCCGTCTGACCTACCTGTCCTATCTCCTTCATGTGTGTGCTGACCACCACAAAGAAGCCGTTAGAGAATCCTATCATAATGTAACCATCGCCGTACCACCGGTATTGTTGGATCTGACCGTACCTAGGGGTCAGGGTTCAGAGGTCAGTGGTCAGTAGTGGTGTAATAGTGGTGTAAGGGCTCCTTCGCTAGTAGCCTATGTATACTATATGTATTAAGACATTCGAACATCTGATCGGTGATGCAGGTTTCCTTAAGCCGATATACAAATAGTAGTAATGTAATTTGATAATCGTTCCCGTGTTACTTCGGAATTATTGATTATTAAAAATAATATGATTATAATGATTATTTTAATTAGTAAAAAAAAAAATATTTATAAACTAAATTAGGTAAATAATTATTTATTAATTAATCAATGATATAAACTATACTTATTTTTCTTGCATATTAATTTAGTATATGAATTACTATAATGTGAATAATATTACTAGTTTGTCTAAGAAACCTTTGTTGAAAAGCAAGTTCTACAGGATTATCATCCTCGATGTTGTAAAAGAATAAACTTTTCTTATCCAATACTGCACTCACCTGAATGGTATTATGTAATGAGTTTAGTGAAATAAATAAGTAATTAATAGAGCTTTCAACTTGAAATGATTTATAAAGTATAATTGATTAATAAATATATAATTATATAAATAAATATATAATTATATAAATATCCCACACTAGACCCGATATTTCGGTAGCAGTTCTCATTATGATTTTATGTTTCCATCATTCGTTACATTTCAACAAAATATGAGAAGCTCTTCTATGGGTTTTTAGTACAATTAGGTGTACTCTATATGTTATTACTGCAGATATATACGAGAATACTACTTTATCGAGGTTTACATCGATTCCATATCTTGATAAAGTTTTCGCCTAAATATATAATAGGTTCTGAAACTTACTTTGTATCACTTCTATTTACATATAAATATAATCTGCATAACGTACTTTGCATATTATACTTCCTATCAGAGATATCGTTGAAATATGATTATTCATCGATACCTATATTATTTCTTAAAATAAAACATTAAGGATAACAGGATAACATATCTTTAGTATAACATGTCTTTAGCCCAAGTATTGTTGGAAACATGATCACCTCATTAGTTAATAATACTGAACTTAATTATGAATCATATATTAAAATATTAGATATATTTAATATTTGTAATTAGATATTTACTTGAGTCATAGATTGATATAATATATATATATATATATATCAATAAATATATACAAGCATGATAAGTAGATCCAAGGTACAAGGGACATATAAAATAAGCTTAATAGAAGTAACCTAGACTAGGTTACCTAGTACAATCCTTAAGTACATCCATAACTATGTATTAATAAGTATTTTCCTTAAACAATACTAGTATACTTTAATAACTGACCAGAGATTTTAAAATTTTTTTATATCTACTATTTAAAAAAAGATAATACGACATATAAATTTTATTTCTACATCTATTTTATTATCATTGCATAAAGAGTTAGATTTAGCGATATGGGATTAATATTGTTATTTGAGTTACCCAGTAAACCAAATTAGATATATTATGCATACTATATATATAAAAATATAGAAATTGTTAAGTTTTATAAATGATTATTTTAATATTTTAATACATATGAATATTTTAAATCATTATAAATCATAATCTTATTGTCATATTCTTTTTTATTATCTTCTTATAAGTTTGTTTCTTATATAGGTTATTTGTTTTTAATATATATATATATATATTTCAAATTTATTTTATAAATATTAAATTTAGTTACAGATTACAGATCACAGATTAAAAAGTAGGGGTATTAAATTATTAATATTTTATATATATTAATATTGGATTACTTCATTTTAACAATTTTATATAGTCTACATTATTTATATTTTTAATTTAATGTTTCATATTATTCATTGTATATTTAAATAACGTAAGTTATCGCTAACAACCATTTCAACTTTAAACTTTTGAATATAATTAGCTTAAAAATGAATAACACTATTTATTAAATAGCTTGATATAGATGATATTATACATGCTAAGCATCAGATAACTGGTAACAGACTAACGGTATTCTCCCCTCCGCTGATGCTATTGTCCGACTTCATCTCGCTGAACTGTATCTGGGCGGGCTCCGACCTCACGGTAGTACTACTGACGGTGTCTCCATCTACATTAGAGATGGACACGCTACGATCGTCTGAGCCGAGAGCTAACAGCGACTGTTTAGACCAGGCACCGCAGGTTATACGCTTTGTGTGCTTGCCGATGATGGGAATCTTCCTGGTGGTGATGGGGGATTAAGGGGGGAGGAGAAGGAGGAGGAGGAGGAGGAGGAGGAGGAGGAGGAGGAGGAGGAGGAGGAGGAGGAGGAGGAGGAGGAGGAGGAGGAGGAGGAGGAGGAGGAGGAGGAGGAGGAGGAGGAGGAGGATAAATATGATATAACTATAATTTCATATTATTCTTTATTTATTTCTAAAATATATGTTATCGTTAGAAAAAATATTTCAGTATTTTACGTTCGACTATACATTTGACTAAATAAGAGAATCAGGATGATCATAAAGAGAATAATAAAGATAGTGAATATAAGAATGGTACTGAGAATAGTAATGAGAATGGTACTGAGAATGGTACTGAGAATGGTCCTGAAAATGGTACTGAAGATGGTACTGAGAATGGTACTGAGAATACTGAGAATGGTACTGAGAATGGTACTGAGAATGGTACTGAGAATGTAACTGAGAATGGTACCGAGAATGGAACTGAAGATGATAAGGACGAGGTAACAACCTAGTAGTCTGATGATTGTACAGTAGCAGATTCCCCTTGGAGGTACCGATGGCGAGGATGGTACCCTGGTGTGACCACGCCAGGAAGGTCAGCTGATCCTTGAAGCCGCTCTCGAGGAGGGAGCTACGATGTCCGTTACTGTCCCATAGCATGATGGACGTCTGCTTCTCAACGATAGCGGCCAGGATGTCTCCATCCTCGTCCCAGGCAAGCGCTATACATTTACTGGTGAAGTATGTGGTGAATGAGGTGGTGAATGAGGTGGTGAAGGAGGAGGTGAAGGAGGTGGTGAAGAATGAGGTGTGCTTATTCGTACGAATTCGCAAATATTTGTGAATAATCTTAACATTTTGTATATAACATAATTAATTAGATATCGAATGTTCATAAATGCGCGTGATTCGAGTGAATATTTACGACTTCGCAATACATTTACTTATATAGGGAGTACACTTAAATTCAATCTATACATGTATCTAGCTGAAACCCACCCTTCATTAATGTGGCGGCTACGACGGTGGTTATTCATGACATTTGTGATGATTTGTGATGATTCGTTAATAATCGTAGTATTTATAGAAATACATATATGTGTATACATACATATACACATACATATATATAATATATTCGTGAATATTAGTGAAGGCAAGCGTTTTAAGCGAATATTAGTAAAGGCAAGCGTTTTAAGTGCATAACTACACCTGCGCTGTATATTAAATAATGGAGAAAGAGGTCACGTATACGTTTATACGCTAGCGTTCTGGGATTATCGCAGTTTTTTATGGATTAAACATATTAGATAATTATGAATATTCACAAATTCTCTATTTTCGAGCAACTAATCGCAAGTGTGACCTCACCTTAGTGGAGGTGGTGGCAACTAGATACCTATATGGATTTTATTTAAGTTATAGAACATAATAGATGTAAATATCACGAGAAGTTATAAATGATATTATATTATGGATATCCTCAGCGTAGTAGGAATAATGAATGTTGTGAATATTTTGGTGGAGTCCTTTCATCCCATCCAGGAACTTAGATAAAGTTCTCACTTATAACCAAATTTCTCTAATGTACCTTTGAAATTGTTCTCATGTTAAGGCATCCATCGTTATAGCCGATCATTTATTTATATAAAAAATGTTATTAAAACTATTTTATTAGTCTGTATGGGGCTTGAACTCGCGTCCTACTACCTGTGTGTCTGATGCCTTAAATAACTGAGACACACATGCAATTATATATTTATATATATATATATATATGAATACAATATTTATATATATGAAATGCTAAGTGTGATAAAATGTACCTACCCCTGTATGGTGATTTCTTCCACCAGGTTTCCATGTCTATCGTGTATGTGTATTAAAGGGTCCAGTCTATTGAGGTATTCATGTTATATAATACATTACATAGAAGAGTATAGTATATAACAGTAGACCGACATGCATACTTTACTATTTTATTATATAGCCTTACATAATATTGTGTAGAATTATATAACTGTATATTGAATTATATAACTTTTACACATTGATGGTCTATAAAGATATATTAAGAATTGTTAATCGATAGTGAAATTAGATCAAAAACGAAATTAACAATATACTGGAGATTGATAATATATGAATAACTAAAATGTTCAATCTATATCTCTAGTTAGACGATTCGCCAGTGATATCTCATGACTATAAGTGTATACTAGATTATCATATTTGAATTAATGAATCCGATTGGATAAGCTGAAGACAACATGTCATCAGGGCATCGTTATATCGAGAAAGTCTTAAACGAGTGTAAACCTAACGAGTGTAAACCTAAGTGTTCGTTCACTAACCCCGCACTAGCGATGTAATTGCCGACATTCCTCTGCCAGGCGAACTTCACGCTAGAATTACCCTTGGCACGTTCATGAATACTAAACACGCGCTAACGAGTCGTGATAATAATCATTTATTAAAATGTGTTTATAACAATTTATATATATAATGTATATAAATAAAAAATAAATTGTCTATATATTTTGACTTCCAAAATATTTCAAATTAAGGTTTATATTTGACTACTATTTTCCCATAGTAATAGTTTATATTACTATTTATAATAAAACTTATATATAAATCTTTTAGTTAACTTTTTTTATTTTAACTAATATTATTATATTATATGGATATTACGTTAATATCCTAATCAATATAGTAATCATTATTATTATGATAGTATTTAATAATATATTATAAATATCTTATATTATAATTTATAATCAAATAATAATAATCATGTATACAAAATTAATTTATAAAATCAATACTTATTGAAACTTGTTTCTCAGTTTTCTCTTATATTATATGGAATTTAAATATTAATATACTTATTAAGTAAGGTATCACAATATAAGTAACTTAAGTATGGTAATACATTATTTATTAAATTAATAAATTACATATTTAATATATTTAATATAATATTGTTATGATATTATTATTATAATAAGTAATACTTAAAGTATATTAAATATAATATTTAATATTAAATATCATATTATTTGAAATAATTATAATTACGAATTAAATCAGTAATCTATTTAGTTGTATTAAATATTATATATAATAATTTATTATAAATAATAATTAAATATTATATTATAACTTAGGTAGAGTTTATAGTGATTAATGTCAAGGTATTTATTGTAAAGAAATGATACTAAATTGTATTTTAAATAAAAATATATCACCAATAAAATAATTGTAATTAATTATATTTACAAAAACAACTAATTAGACTTGTAATTTATATTAATTTAGTACCTTCATAATTTATTATCTTGAAAATGTAATAGTAAAAGATGATAGTAAAATATTATATCGAAATAATTAAAATTATTATTAATTTTTAAATGTTTACATGGAGACAATGTTTATTCACGAATGCAATAATAATAAATAATTGAATAAAGGGTTTTCGGAAAATTGGAACCTATATATATATATAGGAGCACAATCTAATAGCAATACCTCTTATAACCTCTGGTTACTTGTTACGAGGTTATATTAGGTCTTGCCATAGAGCTAGAGAGAAAGCTTTCTCTCTAGCTCTGTGGGTCTTGCTAATAGAAGGCTTCTATACATATCTATACTTGGAGCAGAGATCTGAATATCAAGGGTACATATATACGTTACATAGATACAAAACTATATGTTCTCTAGCAATCTATATATAATTGATATATATTAATCATAAATATCATATTTACATTAAAACAATAGATATTAGATTATACAAAGTATACACAATTTAATAAATAATCATATTCTAAAGATAGTATATATTATGTAATAATAAAAATGTGTAATTATATATGTCACTAATATATAAATATGTTTTTAATATATCATATAGATATAGATTGGTTTATATTAAATGTTGTGAGTTAACTCATATTAATTAATATTAACTTGGCAAAATTATAGATACATAAAAGCTTAAGGACACTTTAAATATCAATAAATAAAAATCTGTCATCATATTATCCTATAATATTTACATGTATATTTATAATAGATATAAAATCTTCCTAAATTCTACATATTGAATTGTAATATATATTTCAAATATATTATAAATCTGAGAGTACTCTTATTTAAATCGATCTTCTTAGAACTGCAGTTAATATAATAATACTGTAATTATTATAATCTATAAAGTATTCTAAATACTGATTATTAATAATATATAGATACTTTGCAATAGTGAGCAATATTATTGACACTAAGCGACATTTATTATAATAACTTAACAATACATTATATAAATTCTTAGTATAGATAATTACAGTATAATCAATGATATCATTGAGAATGATCAAGGATAACCCTCTAACAATCTAAAATAATAATATTAAGATTTTATGATAATGAATATTGTGTTATTATTATAATATATATTATTATTATAACGATATTTATTAGTTGGCATTTTAGTTTATTCTTTATGTATTTATGTAGATATGAATTCTTTTCAGTAGCTATTCAATCTATTTAAATCGTATCTTTATTTAATCAACTGAACTTTTTCACTAATATTTTATACTTGTAGTCTCTGTTATTTCTTCCAGTAATAATAAGATATCTTATCTCTATCTCTGCACGTGTAACATTTGTGTTCTCTGAAACAGATACTTTTCATTGTTAAATCTACTTGATTTAAGATATTAAGATATTTATTTATTTTTAAAGTAAATATTCATTCATTTTTTTAAATCTGAATACTTTTCCTGAATTATTTTCATTATCTGAATAACTATCGTATTAAATATAATAATTTATTTATAAATTAGCTTTGCATTATAAATTATTTGTATATTTTATTTATATAGATATTCTTTATATTTTTTTGAAATAATTAATTTAAATATACCAGTTATTACAATGATTTGTATATTGAATTAAAATATGTATCAATGTACAGTAATAAACTATATAAGTTAACATTATTAACATTATATAAGCTGAAATAATTAAACCAAGTTTATACACGCGTATGCAGATGTTCAGTTCTTGCTTCTTCTATTTTCTGCTTATTTTACTGACCTATGGGATAACTATTTTCTATTATTGGTTTAACTGGGACATTATTCTAGTAGGTTCCGACTGATTATTAGGTAGTTATAGACTAGAACATCTAGTTTCCATATTCATCTCCAAATTCTGACCACAGAATATTAATGTGCAATAGAATAATTACTAATCTTTATATTACTTTATAAATGTATTATTTATATTAATACATAATAATATAGTAGTATGTTAACGGAAATAAGTTAGTATAAAGTTTGAATTGAAATCAGTAAACAATGCATTTATTATATATAATTATATATATGTAGACGACATCTTTTAAAAATTGTATTTGTATTTAATAATTTATTATTATAAAATATATTTAATTCAATTCAATAATATTAATAATTAATACAGTAATTATAATATTACTGAATAATAATTAAACAATAATAATATATGTACATATAAATATAAAAACTATAATATCATTATATTAATTATATTTCTAAATCTAATTTCTTGTAAGATTCTTCGATATCTTTTTTAAATCTGTTAAATAATTAATTTTAAAATTATATATTAATATATAATTAATTAAGTATTTAAATTTATATTATATAAAAATAATTAATATAATGATTAGTTAAACTATTATATGTAACTGATATAAACATAATATAAATAGAATCTCTAGAATTGCATACTTATATTATATTATTCAGATTAAATTCATATGTTTCTTTTAAATAAATAAAACAGATTTAAATAATAATAAAAATTTATATAAATATTATAATTGGATAATTTTACAAAGTAGATTACATTAAATATTAGTTAAATAAAGTTTTAAATTATACTACGATATAATATATTGTATTTGAAAATGTATATTTATATATTCTCTACTGTTTATATAATTATTAATTTGAACTTTCATAAAATATAATGTGTTGTAAAGTACATATATATATGCATGTTAGAATTGTAATCTATTGACAAGTGGAAGGTAAATCATCGTAATTATCGGAAAGTGGTCTATCAAAGATATACGACATTGAATATCTATTATGAAATTATATACGATAGATAATCAAATGAGATTTATGTTATCGAAAATATGTTTTAGAAAGAGTTATATAAATTAAAATTATTCTATATATATATATATATATATATATATATATAGAATATTAGGAGTTAAATAATTAAAGATGTTCATTAATGTGTTATCTATAATAAACTATAAATCTAACACTGTCATCTTACTACGAATCAGATCTTTTTCCTTATTCTTCCTATAGTTTATGAGTTGTCTTGCGTTCGTTATCTGTGGTTACCATTGTATAGTGTTAGTGTATTTCAAGTCATATATATAGGTGAATAATATAATCTTACAATAATACATCTATGTCACCTTGCATGAACTTAATGCCACGATGAAGTAATGCAAATATAATTATGTATATTTAATAATGCATTAATATCGTATTAGTGAATGACGCATATGAAAACTCGATAAAGTTGAAGATAGTGCCTAAATCTAATGGTTATAGGTTACGGGTTATATAGAATGTTATATAGAATACGGGTTATATATAATGCAAGCATATGTTAATGCATATGCTTGCACACAAGCAGTAGGATACGGGTCATCCCAGTCCGACCATTAAAATATGTCTTTACATATTATTTAGTGAAGTGATCTTATACATACGTGTATAAATAATTGATCGACTCTCTTTAAAAAATGGATCCTTAACATGAGAGTGGCTTCGAAGAGATATTAGATCCATATAATTATAAGTGAAACTTCATCTAAGTTTCTGGATTGGACACCACCAAATAACAATAACAATATACATCTAAATAATGCCCTTGATAACATATGTGTACTCACCTCCACGGGTATGTATACGGATATGTTAACGTACCCGACTTGTGGAGTGATGACTTAATACATACACAACCTAACTAGTGGAGGGCGTATCTTACTTAACTATTGGGTGTGTGTCTTACCTGACTTAAGAGGGCGTGTTATACCTGATTATTGGGGGCATGTCTTACCTGACTATTAGGGATGTGTCTTACATGACTATTGGGGGCGTGTCTTACCTGACTATTAGGGGCGTGTCTTACATAACTATTAAGGGCGTGTCTTAACTGTCGGTAGGGGGTGTTTCTTACATGACTGTAGGGGGGCGTGTCTTACCTACTGTTAGGGGCGTGTCTTACCTGACTAGTGGAGGCGTTCTCTCTGACGAATATACAGCCCTCCTCATCGAAGTACAAAGGGAACATACTGACTTCGGCCACACTGAGATCATTGACAAGGGTGTTCCACGGGATTATGTGCATCTCCACCACGTACATCATCGATATCGTTCCTTCCTACGTGTGCGGGGTTTGTGTGCAATGTGGTACGGTAGTAAGGTAAGTATGTACGTCTATTTAAGTGTTAATATATATATATATATATAAGTATATATAAATGTATATATATATAAATGTATACATTTATTATATCTAAATATATATAAATAACATTTATTTGGCATTATAGTGATATTATGTTAAATATTATGAATATATAGGTAAATAATGCCAGAGCAAATTCTTTAATAAACACGTATATATTCTAAATGTTATAGTAAATACTATCCTGCAATATTTAAGTTCTTGTAGATATTGTTGAATATTTTATTTCCACTTGTTAATAAAGCTAGAATAAACAAACAAACATAACTTTATAGGGAATAGCACAATTTAGCAGACGATATCATGTTATCACTAGTAAGGTCCAATGATATAATAATATAATAGTTTTACAACATCAGTATTATTAGCATACAACTCTGCAATGTATGAGATATAAGGTATATCAGAATGATACACCTACTGTACAATACATCAGTATAGAATAGCAATTAGCAATAAGGGTGATTCATAAGGTGAATCATACTAATCAAATATCAATGATAATTAGACTATCCAATTACAATCTAAACATACTATTCTAAAAGTATTCTCAATTATCATGATATTACAATATCGGCTTCAATAGTTTACGATGTTTCAATACTATTACAATTTGATATACATTGATAATTACACGTCTTATCGAGATTTTGTTCTAAAGTAGAATATATTAACTATATATTAGATTTTTTATAGAAAAAAATCACATACAAATTGAGCACGTTAAAATAGAATATAATTTATTAAATATAATTACTTGATCGTTGGGCATAACCATTTAATTTGCGAATAAATATTCAAGTATTAATTAATTATATGAAAATAGTCAGAGTTAGTCGTGTACAAGTGTACAATTATAGACACATGTTTCCGTAGATATATTTACGAGATGAAACTATAAAATAAGTAAATAATATTTATTAAATATAAATACTAAATAAATCGAACATATGTTAGAGGCTTTATATATATATAGATTGTAAGTATATACTTACAATCTATATATATATATAAAGCCTCTAACCCGATTAACAATAGGCTCAATAGCACATGCACTATACATATGTATACGCGAATGTTTGTATACATCTGCGATCAAGCTCTTTAGAAGCAATTATATATATCGAACCAAGTTTATTTATGTTATACACACCATTATAAATGAACAAATTCGAAATGATTATTATTACCTAGCTTTAGAACGAACGTAATGCGTAGCAGCTTGGCTGATGTATGATTCGAAACGATGAGTACATTGCACGATGTTAATCTAGGAGATTTACCATAAGAATGACTACTTACACGCTGTACTGTCTATCTTTAGATACTATATACAGCTGCTACAATATACATATACTTAATTATGTCTATTCAGCTTACTAAATATATTAAACAGTAACGTATGTGTTGTAAGTAGTCTACATTAGTGCTGATTAGTTGCCTATCATACTCGTACGAGTGGTGAATATGCAATGGGGTATGAGTACGTGTGTGTGAGACTTCACTGTAAAAAAAGGACTTAATAACCAAGTTAATATCAGTATAATTAGCATAATAGACTTATAATGGCAACATAATAGCATGACAAATTAATAGCCGCATAATAGACTTTTAATGGCAATACAATAGCAACATAATAGTACAATGTAAACGTGTGAGGCTATTAGATATGCTATTATGTTGCTATTACGAGGCTATTACTGTTAGCTGGGAAGTACTAACTTCTATGAACCGCTTCACCTTTATCTTGTGGCACCAGCAGAGCTCGTGGTTTAATCCGATAACGTGTGCTTTGTCTTTTAACCTCATCCATTCGGCATTCTCTCGACTTATGATGTAGGCATGATGGGCATTAGTCATCAATGGTGGCGCATGAGTCGTAGTGGAATACTGATAACCAATGTTGCGTTAGAAATCGTTGTATTTAAATTTCTCATTATTATTGAACATTTTTACCATTTTCTGTTTACTTTTCTATTCACTTTTTAGAGTTTAACATTATGTTAAGTCTTTGTATTTAATTTAAGGAGTATATTTTATTCAATTGATAAACAAATCAATAATGATATTAATAAGTGAAATTTAAATATATGCATTTATACACTCTTATATGGGTGTAAGCGACATTGATTTAATTTATTTAAACCGTTATATTACCGGTAATATTATAATTATTTGAATAGTTATTATATTAGAATTATTTTTATATTAATAAAAATATTAACAAAATATTAATAAAAAAATAAACAATTATTTATATTTGAATAATATTGGGTATCTCATCATACTAAGGTGTCTTCAAATAATATTAAGAAGAGATATTATACAATTTCTTAATAAATTATAGGATCTCATTAAAACTAAGTTTGCCTTAATATGAGAATGGGTTCGAATGAACATAAGATGGTTAAGTAAAAACATCTTATTTACTAGATGGGATGAAAGGATTCCACCGACATAACAATAACTATATTCACCACGATTATGAAATATATGTGGTAGGAAAGAGGAGACACGATTATAGGCATGATTAATTCATTATGTTTTTTATTGTATATATTCTATTTTTTCCTTTTTGTTTTGTTCATCCGTGTTTCATCTCTCATTATATATACTTACTCGTTACACCTAACCCTATCCCACATACACATATCATTCGTACATATAATAAACTATTAATCTATCTATTATAAGAATCAGCGATAGCGCCTGTTGAATAGTGACAGTACGTAGTTGACACATAACTAGCCTGGCGTTGCTTGACTAACAATTCATAGTTGAGACTTTCCCTGATCTGGGCGACGTCGCACTGTCTCTGTAGTACCGGTATCACGTAGATCTTGTATTGATCATCTGCTACGGGTGGCTTGAAAGATTTCATTACGGCGTGTAGCGTCATAAGCAGATGATCAATCTGAGTAGGGCGGTAGAGCGGGGGGGTATATAGCGTGGGGTGTACGTTTAGATGGAGTATAGTATTTAAATATGATACATTTAGATACAAAAATAAAATTGTTGATAAATATCATTTTTGACACTACCATATTTTTTTAGGTGGAACTATTTTCCTCGTCACCAGTTTGAAATATTAACTTTTATGTCCATCTTTTTTTAATATGTTATTATTATTAGTGCTTTATTTATATATTATATATTCAATATATGTATACTTTACATAATACATAGATTTTTTAATAATATAAATAATCGTGCCATACAATTTATTCCAAAAATAATAATTTCTAGAAATAAAAATTACTACCAGGAAATTTTTAAAAAACCAAGTTAATTAAAAAATATAAATTTTAATAATGAAATATTTAAATAAAATATGTATTTAATAAGATTTGAGATTATTTTTATAGTGTAAATATTATTAGTATACAAAATCATGAGTTATATATATATTATATATATTTTATATGTGTATATATACTCCATTATAGACTTTATATATCCCAATGTTAAATGTAGGCCGGCATAAGACCCCATTATGACCAATTTTTTAATTTTTGGAAAATAAAATAATTATAATATAATGATTATGAATAAATGAATTATTGTAGATAACATAAAATCACATTCACTCCTTCTTAGTGTACGTGTGGATGGAGGTGTATGTATGGAAGGAGGTATATGTACAGTGTACATTGTATGGGTGGGTGTATGTGTAGAAGGAAGTGTGTGGAGTTATGTATACGTATGGGTTAAGATGCGTCGTCAGTAAGGAATATAGTTCTACATATAAATATAATACATAAATAAAATATAGAATCAAAATAATAATTTTCTTAAAGTTCTATAGAGTCGCAGAGAGACTAAAATAGTAACACATATTAAAATATAAATTATTAACATAATATTCAGACGTTTCTTATAAAAAATAATATGAAAAATTAAAATATATATTAAAATACAAATTATTATTAAAATACATATATTTAAATACGTATTATTTACCGTATTATTTACCATTATCATATAAAAAAGTAGTAGAAATATTGTCGGATAACAAAGCTTAGTACGAGTGTGTGTAGAGGGAGGGGTTTATGTGCGTCTTGATGGGTATAGTGATATGTGTGTTATTGTATGTGCGTATATACTGTGTATTCAGGGTTTTATACAGGGTGTAATATATATATATATGGTAGGGGTTCGTGTTCTAATATTACAATAATACACATATATATATATATATATATATATATATATATTTGTTATTTTTGTTATTTTTATTTGGTGGAGTCCTTTCATCCCATCCAGGAACTTAGATGAAGTTTTCACTTGAACCATATATGGCTCTAATGTCCCTTCGAAGCCGCTCTCATGTTAAGGCATATATGGTTTTAACGAGAGCCGATCATTTATTTATACACAATTATATAAGATCACTTCTAAATAATATTTTAAGACCCATTTTATAAAATTAATTAATGGTCCGGACGAGGGTCGAACCCGTGTCCTACTACTTGTGTGTCTGACGCCTTAACCACTGAGCCACACAGGCAGTTAAAATATATATATATATATATATATAGTATATTATATATATTATGTATATATATATATATATTAATAAAATATAACAGTGAAATCTAGCACCCGAACCACCACTACAAAGAGTACACTGACCTGGAAATGATGGAGCGAGAAGCCGCTAATTTTGCCGTTGTCGTTGATACCTATATAGACTATACCGCCTTCACCGGTGTTTAGGAAGCTATTGATAGCTTTAGAGAGTCGCTGCCGGGTCCGGTGGTTAGTGATCTTCGCGAACTCCGGTATCTCCCCTTCCAACACATTACGGTGTCCTAACGATGAATGAATAACGGCTCTTTAGTGATACTAGTAATAATTAAGATGGCCTAGCGATGCATGCATAATGGCTCTTTTAGCTATAAAAGTAATAACTACGGTGGCCTAAAGATGCATGAATAACGTCTCTTTAGTGATACTAGTAAGAGTAACTACGGTTGATTAATGTTTAGGATTATAATGCGCATTATTAAAATGTGTAGGTAAATAACATATCTTTTAGAATAAATATATATGTTTATTTACTCTACAACCGGGTGATATTATAGTAGTAATTAAACTTACTTTCTGGTGTGTTATTTAACTGTTTATCACTATAAAAGATTAGTTAATCTATATGGTTAAGGATTTATATTATTAACAATTAAACTATATTAATATAGTAAAACTATATATAGAAAAAGCAATAGAAAATGTATTTAATAATAAACAGGAATATTTAAATATAATGATGAATATTTGAAGCTACGAGTATTCATTGTAATTATGTGGAATTAAATAGCAAGAAAAATCAATTTTTATATGAGTAATAGTTTACATTTAAATATTATTTTGAATATTATAAAATAAATTATTATTTTATAAATAATAACCAGAATTTCATAAAAAAAAGAACAATAGAATTAGAATATATTAAGAGTTATATAAATTTATAAATAAACATATTAAACAGTATTTTAATAATATGATAAATAAGCATCTTAATTTTTAATAAAATAAAACAGTATTTAAAACCTTTAAATTCGTGATGAAAATCTTCATCGAAATCAATTTCGTCATCGAAATAATAGTATCGTTTACCATCTAATACTGGCATCTGTGAGATTGTAAAAGTTGAAAGTAGAATTATAAATATCAATAATACTAATGAGATTATATTAATTATCACCATAAGTTACAATATCATTTATATTAATGATAAGTAATATTATTAGATATGAACATATTAGTATAACTATAGATCATATGTATTACAATAATATAACTCATACAGGTTAGATTTGAATAAATATGAAATATTGTGTTAATATTTTAAAAGTAAGATAGAAATAGATTAAAATACTGAATACTCTCTTATGGGGAGAAGCGAATTTTATAATACCAACATATTATTTTGCAAGATATACATTGTATTACAATTATATAATATTTAATATAATACAATTTTTATTATTTAATAATTTTATAATAATTGTATAATATATATATAATATATATGACTTCCTTTTAGGTGAATTTGATATATAATATTTATATAGTTTATTATATATTTAATATTACTAATATATAAACCGCTTACTATTGACTCAATGATAACTATTATTATTTAATTATTAATTATAATAATTTAAAATTAAATGATACTATAATTATAATAATATTTATTAACTTAATAATTGATTTGGAAGCTATATATCGACTAAAAACAAAAATGTGAAAACTATACTATGCATAGTTAAACCCTGGAGGTTAAACGTTCTGCTTAAACTATGGAGAACAGTAATGATATCAATATAATATCAGAATATATAGTAAACGCCTATGATTGGTAGAGTATGAATTTCTGCACGTTTATCATCTAAATACTCACATCCAGGGTTGATGGTTTTTACGTAAAAACCAAAAAACCCGGTTTTTATCGGGTTTTATCGGTTTTTATCGGTTTTTATCGGTTTTTATGGTTTTTATCGTAAAAACAAGTACAAATTATAATTTTTTCATAACAAAAAATAGTACTTTACTTTATATTATTTAGTAAAATAATTAAGTTTGGTAATATTTGGCTATTACATATAAATAACTATTATTAATAATAATGTATTATCATAAAAACTATAATTTAAAAGTTAAATTAATTTGTTAAAAACCGTAAAAACCATGGTTTTTTCAACTTGAAAAAACCGACGAAAAAACCAATTTGAAAAAACCAATTTTAAAAACCGAATCAACCCTGCTTTTTAAAGCAGTGCTTTACTTCATATTATTTAGTAAAATTATTAAGTTTGGTAATATTTGGCTATTACATATAAATAACTATTATTAATAATAATGTATTATCATAAAAACGATATATTTTTACATTTCAATATATAAATAATTCATAATTAGAATATTCTGCCTAATGGTGGCGTAATTAAATTTGTTATCACATAATCATTGTATCGTAGGCATGTAAGTGTAATTAGATGAGAGTCCTACCCACTCACTGATATAACATATAATGTAAGCAATTATAATTTATAATTTAAAAGTTAAATTAATTTGTTAAAAACCATAAAAACCATGGTTTTTACAACTTGAAAAACAGTAAAAACCGACGTAAAAACCCATTTGAAAAAACCAATTTTAAAAACCGAATCAACCCTGAAAATAATTAAGTTTGGTAATATTTGGCTATTACATATAAATAACTATTATTAATAATAATGTATTATCATAAAAACTATAATTTAAAAGTTAAATTAATTTGTTAAAAACCGTAAAAACCATGGTTTTTTCAACTTGAAAAAACCGACGAAAAAACCAATTTTAAAAACGGAATCAACCCTACTTTACTTCATATTATTTAGTAAAATGATTAAGTTTGGTAATATTTGGTTATTACATATAAATAACTATTATTAATAATAATGTATTATCATAAAAACGATATATTTTTACATTTCAATATATAAATAATTTGTAATTAGAATATTCTGCCTAATGGTGGCGTAATTAAATTTGTTATCACATAATCATTGTATCGTAGGCATGTAAGTGTAATTAGATGAGAGTCCTACCCACTCACTGATATAACATATAATGTAGGCAATTATAACTTATAATTTAAAAGTTAAATTAATTTGTTAAAAACCGTAAAAACCATAAAAACCATGGTTTTTACAACTTGAAAAAACCGACGTAAAAACCCATTTGAAAAAACCAATTTTAAAAACCGAATCAACCCTGCGAGTCACATCGGCATGTTTTTTTTCCTAAATGACAATTATCGCACAACAATATAATAGTTGTATGAGCAATGACATGATCTTGGTATAAGTTTGTATGATACAATCATATAACAATATGCATTTTAATATCAGTATAAATTAATAATTATATTTATATTATATTTATAATGTGTGCCCTTATTATATTCTGCATTTATCTTCTTTATAGGTGATGAATTAAACTGAAGATGCCATACATGTTGCGTTCTGCTGCTAATGTATATAAATGATTGGAAGCTTCTGGAGATAATGGAATTCTGTTATTAAAAATCACAACACTATTATTATCTCTTATAATTTTATAAAATTGTATTTAACTATTATTAATTTTATTTTATACATAAATATTCCTTTAGTTTTTTAATGTAAATAATTTTAGATAATTATTAGCATAATTTATTTTTATCAAATACAATTTGTATAATATATTTTATAAGTAATAATTATTTATAAAAAAAACAGAGATATTAAAAAATAAAATTTTTTATCAAATTTTTTTATTGTTGAATATTGACCATTTTGAAAAAAAATATTTTTATAATTTAATTTATTAAAATATATAAATTAAACGAATTTATGAAACTTAAAATAAAATAGTAATTAACACATTGGATCAATAGCATTTTATGATCAACGGAAAAATTATTTCGATGTCCGCCGAATTTGTCCGTTGATCTTAAAGTTCAGTTGATCCAACAAATTATATTATTTTCATAACCAAATAATGTGTATAATTTACATATAAATATTGTTATTTTTAAAATAATTGTATACTCACAAATTTTTGATTTCTAGTAATCTGCGGTGTGCTATATTTAAAAATAGTAATATATAGATATAGGTGTGTTTCATAGGCTCACTCGGGATGTAATGCAGCTCAAAAAATCCTGGCAATATCAAAACTAAACACAACCAAAACCAAACTTTTTAAATATACTATATTATATAGCGCGGCGCAGATAACTGGTCCCCAATGTAACATTGAATGTTCCCCTTTTTTAAAATAAATTGTATTTTATAAATAAGTTATAAATATAAATTTTATAACTTATTAATTTAATAAGTATTTCATTATATACGTTAAATAACGTAACTTAAAATAGTAGATTAAAAATAACTAATTAAAATAAACATATGAAATTCATGATAAATAACAAATTTAATTTGAAATTATAATTTCCAAAAATGTACAAGTTGTGACCATTATGGTAATCATAATGCCATAGAATATTTATATAATTGTAGTAGTAATTGTAAATAGTAATTTAATTAGTTTATTCAAATATAAAATATACTTACATTTGGTAATATATATTTATTAATTAAACAACATTTAAATAAAAATCAAAAAAAACCAAAATCCTAAAACCCATAAAAAAGTAAACGATAACCTTTAACCCTTCGTAAAGTAGACAAGGATAATCCCTATAAATATCAGGATAAATATGAGCCATATAAATTAAATTCAATTCGTTCTCTATGATATGACTCATATCATATGACCTATTATTAAATAATATAGAAATGATCTGGGAGTAATATATCACCTTTTTCTCTATATATAGATTTATTATAGTAAAGGGCCAAATCTTTGATTTTATCAAAGATTTTGCGAAGGAAAATATTCTAATAATAGCAACATATTAGCAGCATATATATTTTTAATATTAACTTACATTACCATGACCTCCTTTAGAATCGAAGCTAAAGACGGCCATGACATTACTTTACCAGGTCGAGCTTGCTTGGAATTCTAAGACACGTTTCTTACATTCATCCCTATTATCCATTTAGTTTATCAGCTCTTCCACTTCACATTCAGTAGGAAAATATTCTAATAATAGCAACATATTAGGTGGCATATATATTTTTAATATTAACTTACATTACCATGACCTCCTTTAGAATCGAAGCTAAAGACGGCCATGACATTACTTTACCAGGTCGAGCTTGCTTGGCATTCTAAGACACGTTTCTTACATTCATCCCTATTATCCATTTAGTTTATCAGCTCTTCCACTTCACATTCAGTATATTTGATGTACCATTTAATCAATACCTCCTATAACCGAGGTTATAGGAGGTTATGGGTATTCTAAAAAAAGTTGTAATTATATGTGGAGATTGGTGTATATGCACTGATTTTTATTTTCTCACAAATCACCCAGATTTACAACGTTGAAAATATTTGCATACCATTACCTACACCTACTTTGGTTTCTTGGGAGTCAATCAGATCATATCTTAATAATATCTATTTAACTATTCTGTATAGCTCACAAACTCGATAATGTTAGCATCAACTCATGCATTGAGTATGCGTAGATTTCGAATTATTATAGAGTTAAATAATATTCTAATTATATTATTTTAGGTAATAGATGTTACTGGTTTTGTTGTTAAGGTAGTAGTTTTGTTTTATTTGTTATTATTTATTATTGGCGTTATTATTATTCCAGTATCTAATTTTGCACAGCTATAATACATTAATGGTATGCGCAGTAGTTGCAACTACTATTGTAGTATGTATACATGTTAGTCCAGGTTGTAACTGATGAATTACTGAAACACGTAATACAAATCCTTCTCAAAAATACTTTATATAAATTATTTAGAAATAAATAAAGTTTAAATTCATATTTATTTATAAAATGTACATAATATCAAGACCTCATATAATCTCGAAGTTATAGGAGGTATTGCCAACTTACTATATTCTAGGCATATAACAATTATTTAAACTATAGTCCTATTATCAACATAATATTATAGTATTATAGCTACATTTTTAAATTATACAAATCAAGTTTACCATTTATTTTAATTATAGATTATATTTTAATCATTATATATAAGATGTATACATATTAAAATAAAGTGTATGATGAAATCAGTAAATAACTAATAATACAATTAAAATGATGATCCTAAATAATTCTAACTAAGATCTTTATTAGTTTATTATTGTAATATTTATCTATTTTATTAATAATAAGTATAATTATCTCTAATAATCTAACTCGTCTAAATATTTATCTATTATATGATATATATATATATATATATATATATATATATAAGATAATTTATATCAGTTATATGTATACATATATAGGTACCGTATAAACTCATTAATATATCTTAAAATGGTTATATTCTAGAAATGTTTATATACAATCTATTTATTAAATATTTCAAATTTATATAATTTCTTAAATAAAAATAAGGTATTATAACAATTAATGTAATTTTGAAATATATATATATAATATATATTATATATAATGTATATATAATTTCTATAATTTATTTTATCATTATACTTATTGTTACGGTTTATTATATAGTCGATATAGGGTATATTATCGATGTTGAAATTATCAATACCTCCTACAAATAGAGATTTTATGATATTGATATTGTACTTATTATATATATGAAGCAAGAATACATTTATTTTACCTTAGGACAATTTGTGTTGTGCTGATACCATAGACACAAGACCTCCTATAACCTAAGGGGCGAAGCCGTATGTATTAATCATAGATATGTATAAGGGGCTATAACCCTTATACATATCTATGGTATTAATATATAACGTCTTTGGCTGATACGATCCAAAGGTACCGCATACAAAGTCACGTCTTTGCAGTACTATAGGCGACCCCTATACAGATACAATATGTAAATAAAATCGGAATTTTTACTTAAAAACTTAGATCTTTATAAAATAAAATATACTTGATATTAACTTAATGAATTTGTAATATAAATAACTATGCTGATATTATATTATTATATTGATTATAATAAATATATTATATTTATATAATCCATATATTTTATAATATGCTATTAACTTAATGTAAGAATATATAATTTAAAATAGTACATTACATTTTTATGAAATTAACATTTAATAAAAATTCATACAAATATTTATTATTTCATATTAATTATTAACTTTATAAGTTACTGCTTAATAATATAATATATTATTATGATTATAAGAACATATTTTACATTGTACTAGATTCTGTTAATATCAATTTCGAATATGCCTTTTGGATTTAGAAGAGTTAAACGATACAACGTATCTTCAAAGAATACATATTTAGTGAAAGTATTCTTACTTGATAACAGCACAATTGAATGCACTATATCATTTGATAGTTTAGGGAGAGAATGTTTGAAAAATATATCTCAACGATTAGAACTTGCACAGGTATTATTATAGTTTATCAACTAAATATTCGTTTCTAAAACATTAAATTAATGATTAATTAATTAATAATTATCAACATTATTTGAATAATAAGTGTGTTAACAATTATCAATTATTATAATTTTTAATAGTATTAGTAATATTAGTACTCATGGATATTATATGTATCATATTATTATAATAATTATATTAAATATGTTCATATAATAGTTTTTATTTAACATTGATCAACATCTATTTATTTTAATATATAACCTATTTAAGAATATAATAAGAGCACTAATGAATCATTAGTAATGAGCATACACCATTGACCAGTGACATGTATGAAATTGCTTGATATGATATGATTACATTATTGTAATGTAAATTACTATCAAAATATATTATAAAAAATTCATTTTAACAAATTGAGTTCATGATATATATTTGTGCAAACATATATTAACTGTCAAATAAATATAATAAATGTATGTACTACTGTAGTACTACTACAACTATAGTTACCATGATAATACATTCAAGGTAAAATTATACAGTGTACACAATGTGGTAGGCGTATTCAGAGTTATTTATTGTTGTGCATTTTCTATACTAATTATTGTGCAGATCCTAGTTGTATCATAACAAATAAATTTATAAATAAACATTTTCATATTTTAAAATATGTATCAAATAATGTATAAAGATCCCATTTATAAATGTTTATTGTAATTAACATCTATATTTAGTATATATATTCAGTACACATGTGTCACTTATGTGTACTGAGCATTATACTATAGTAAGTGTGTATATTAGTAGTAATACATTGTAAGTGTGTATATTTAATTTTCTCAAGAATATAAAAGAATTCTACACTGCATTTACATTTATTTATACTAGTAAATAAGGAAATATGTAAATTTAATTTTAACTTTTATTATTCTTATAAACTTTCATTATATTTATATGATAGCGTATTTCATAATATTATGGTTATTGTATGTGTTTGGAATGAATTTCATGTTAATATTAGTACTACATTATTACTACTAATGATCCTATATGAATCTTATATTATATTATTTTCACTAAATATTAAACAACTTATATAATTATATAATTATATTATGTTCACATTTATATGTTATATTATGTGTGTAATACATTAGAATATGATATGTATTTCATAAACAACATCTAATAATGTCAGTGTATAATGAATCTTCTACTAAAAGTACATTATTGTTGTTTAATACTTGAATAGTGTGTGTTCAGCAGTAATATTAATAAATAAACTTCATACATTTTATAATAAAACACTATAGTTGATATAACTAATAAATTATTAATACTATTTAAAAATAATCATAATAATATAATATATAGGTTTTAATATGATTCATATTAAAACCTATATCGCCAGCATACATTATTATTTATCAATCACATTATAAATACTTACAATAATATATTTTACCCATTATCCATACATATTATATTATAATATTGATAACCTTCATTATAGGATATTATATAGTGTTGTTATTTTTATTTGATGGAGTCTTTTTATCCCATTCAGGAACTTATTAGATGAAGTATTTAATTATAACCACTTAAATGGCTCTAATGTCCCTTCGAAGCTACTCTTATATTAAGGCATCTATGGTTTTAACGAGAGCTGATCATTTATTTATACACGTTATATAAGATAACTTCTAAATATGGTCCGAACAGGGATTGAACCTGCTTCCTATTGTTTGTGTGTCTGGCACCTTAGCCTTATATATAATATAGTATATTTATTTGGTGACAATAATATTAAAGTTTATTGTGAAGCCTTCTAGGAGGATTAACACACAATTATAATATGAACAAAAATAAAAGAGAAAATAAAAATATCTTCTAATACAATATTATTATTATTATTATTATAGATATATTACTGGCATTGATTACTTACTCATTTCTGATTGGTTACTCGCGCAGCCCGGCTACTTCGGACTGCGGTACCTGACGAAGAAGGAGAAATGGCGATGGCTCGACCTCGACAAAATTCTCAAGCGTCAGATCGAGAAGCGCGCCCTATACACTGCCACGCCGCAACTCTACATGGGCGTCGCCTACTACGTTAACGACGCCCACTTGATACAGGATGATATCACCAGGTGGGTCCACACGTATTATCTATAGACGGCCGAGAAAACCTCTAGAATGTAATAATGTATTGTTTCATGAATGAAAATAGAGAGCGCGTAATATGAGTCCTATGGATCTATGCAATGGTATTTATTATAGTATAGTAATTTAGTTGCTTATTACTAATAAATAAATACACTATTTAATAGAATAAAAACACCCGCTCACACACATATAACTATTCTACTCTTATAGGTACCACTACTACTTGCAAGTGAAGAATGATATCATCGACTCTAAGTTACCTTGTTCCTCAGAGAAGGCTATTTTATTGGCGAGTTACAGCGTTCAAGGTAATAGTAGTAGTAGTAGTAGTAGTAGTAGTAGTAGTAGTAGTAGTAGTAGTAGTAGTAGTAGTAGTAGTAGTAGTAGTAGTAGTAGTAGTAGTAGTAGTAGTAGTAGTAGTAGTAGTAGTAGTAGTAGTAGTAGTAGTAGTAGTAGTAGTAGTAGTAGTAGTAGTAGTAGTAGTAGTAGTAGTAGTAGTAGTAGTAGTAGTAGTAGTAGTAGTAGTAGTAGTAGTAGTAGTAGTAGTAGTAGTAGTAGTAGTAGTAGTAGTAGTAGTAGTAGTAGTAGTAGTAGTAGTAGTAGTAGTAGTAGTAGTAGTAGTAGTAGTAGTAGTAGTAAGGGTATTAGTAGTGGTATTGGTAAGGGTAGGGGTAGTTTTAGTAACCGTAACATAACCCTATTTCATTTGACAGCTGAATTTGGAGATCACAATGAGAAAGTCACTGCAGAACATCTCAAGGAATACATATTACTACCTAATGTTAGTATCACTACCCCAATCTCCCAAGTCTACATGTACTAGTTGTACATGTAGACTTAGTCAATACGCCTAGTGTAGCTACAATCATACCGGTCAATTAGTGATAACATTAGTACGTCAACTATTATTATTAGAATAATAATACTTGAATTATCATTGTTATTTCACAACGAAATTAATAATGAACAATAATGAACTATAAATATCTATTATTAGTTCTATATTAATAATATTATACTACACATATATATCGTGATTACAATTTACCACGTACACTCACGTTTTGATGCGTCGACTGCTATGCACTTAACACACCCCAGCTAACCTAACACACACGCCCAATACCTACCCGTACCTACCTATCAACGATGCATTACCCGTTCGTACAGTTGCTAACGACGAACTCTAACCTCTACGAGTGGACCAAGCAGATAGTGCAGGCCCACGAGAACCTAGCGGGGGTACCACCCGCAGTAGCCGAGCTTCAGTACATCCTGGAGTCGGAGAAACTCTACGGCTACGGTACTGAGACCTACCCGGCTAAGGTAAGAGATAGACACCCTGACACCCTATTAGGCGAGTAACACCCCACTTATTGGTAGTCCCCAGTATCTAGTACCTACCCCGACTGGGTAGACGATATCACCCCACCTACCATAAACCTCCATTAGGGCACAGAATACCATCCTCTTTTTAGGATAGAGTAAACGATACCTATCCAACCATTAGAGCATATAACAAATACCCCTCTATTATATCTATTGTAAACCTGCTAAAGTCAGAGATATCAAACCCCTTTAATCCCTTTAGAGAATATAATACACACCCTTACCCTTCTGTTAACATTTACTACACACCCTCATATCTCAAATTAGTGATGTCACCCTCCAGCTAAGATAAATCTATATTACCCCCCCCACCCTCTAACTAAGCTAAGTGATATAACCCTTCATCTTCATTACATTAATGGTCAATTGTGACCTGAATGGTCAATGGCAACACCCATTCAATTCACGTTGTGATCTCTCACTCTCTCTCTCTCTCTCTCTCTCTCTCTCTCTCTCTCTCTCTCTCTCTCTCTCTCTCTCTCTCTCTCTCTCTCTCTCTCTCTCTCTCTCTCTCTCTCTCTCTCTCTCTCTCTCTCTCTCTCTCTCTCTCTCTCTCTCTCTCTCTCTCTCTCTCTCTCTCTCTCTCTCTCTCTCTCTCTCTCTCTCTATGTCTCTCTCTCTATCTCTCTCTTTCTCTCTCTCTCTCTCTCTCTCTCTCTCTCTCTCTCTCTCACTCTCTCTCACTCTCTCTCTATCTCTATCTCTCTCTATCTCTCTATCTCTCTCTCTCTAATAAACATAATATAGCTATTATTACTACCACAGCTAATATAACTACCCCCACCATTATTTAAAGTACAGCTTCCTTATTATATCAATATTTACCCCTATTGTCAATAGCACCCCTCCTACCAAGGACAGTAGATAACCCCTCTCTACTATTACATTACCTAATGTGGAATGTTACCTCATGGCATCGGTGTACAACTAATAGAACTATAATTGTTGTTACCTATTTTAAAGATATACGCCATTCACATATCTAGTAGGTAACATTCATACTGATAATTTAGTGTATTAATTCTCTTATATATATATGTGTAATATAATATACTATAATATACTATATTGTACCATATTGTAACATAATATTACATAATAATTTATGATATAATGTAATATAAGGAAATGTTATATAATATAAATTATGTAATACATTAAAATATAAATTCTGGAGCATCATACAATTATATAATATACTATAATTTAATATTATATAATACGATAGTATTTAATATTAAGTAATATAATTTAGTGTAAACTATGTAATATAATATATATTAAATGTCATATAATAAATAGTTATTTATACTGTAATATAATCGTATGTAATATAATAAAGTGAAAGCTATTATAATGTCAATAATCTTAAATTAACTGTATACTCGATATTGATTGTCAATATAATTCTATATATATAGAATGAATATACACCCTTGATTCATATATATAACTGTACAGTATAATTCTATAAATTAAACATAGACTGCACTATGACTAGCATTAACATATGTATGTATACAATACATGATGTTAGGATCATCTCCATCATCACACTGTAATTAGCCTCTCTCTATCTCTCTCTATCTCTCTCTCTCTCTCTCTCTCTCTCTCTCTCTTTCTCTCTATCTCTCTCTCTCTCTCTCTCTCTCTCTCTCTCTCTCTCTCTCTCTCTCTCTCTCTATCTCACTCTCTCTCTATCTCTATCTCACTCTCTCTCTATCTCACTCTCTCTCTCTCTCTCTCTCTCTATCTCACTCTCTCTCTCTCTCTCTCTCTCTAATAAACACAATATTGTATACACATATCGATTATTTAACCAGTAATTACCTCCGCTGTTAATTATACAGCACTATACAACATCTAGTAATAAAACATCACTGTATTCATGTATGGGTATATATCATTATCATGTGCATTTGTTATTATCAACATTACAGTGGGATCTTATTTAATAGTGGTGTTAATATCCGATTCAATCTAATGATGATATATTTCCTCTCTATAATAGTGTAACACTACTAATACCAGCGTATATATCATTGTATACTAAGCTCTCATCATTATTGTTGATTCATCAGTATCAATGAATCATCATCGCTGAATCATCATTAAGCCATGATGTTAATTACATAACGGGATGACACACCTAGATACACTAACACACCTCAGGTATGGGGGCACGACATTAAATCACCCGTTCAACATTAAAACTCAATCCATCACCAGCACTAGCCACCACAGAGCTAGCCACAACACTGCCATAGTGCATAGTACCACAGGCGGGCAGTGATACCACTACTATTAACATAGTGTGTGTGTGTGGTGTGGTGTGTGTGGTGTGTGTGTGTGTGAAACAATCACCTCTAATTACCACATTGTTATGTAGTGGCTGGCTATACTACTACTACTACGAATCAATTATTGATTAGATTTGCACTGCACACACACACACACACATTCCTATACGAACACATGTATGACCGCATTATTAGATAATCCAGGTATTATGTAATGAATGCGGTGAGCTTGTGAATTTTCAGTATCGTACATGCGATATCAATTTATTTTATTAATTATTATATCGCTATGTTATCGTTAGTTAGTATTTCAACTCAATTTGTTCTGCTTTTAATAATCGCTCGTATTTTAATAATTTTAAATTTTAATTGATTTTAAAGACATAATTTTAGATGTAAAAATGAAATATTTTAAAATATGAAATATATAATAAATATATTTATTTATATATATATTAATATAGTTATATTTATTTTCATTATTTTTGATTGTAATTATTTTATTAGAAATATTTAAATTAATATAATATATTTTTTGCATCATTTTATATTAACTATAAATACAGAATATTACATAATTTATATATATATACACTATGGTTAGATTTGACAATAAATCTATGATGTTTATAAAGTAAATGCCATCTAGGTAGTGATAGTGGTGACATCATTATATGTCCTCATTATGGACATATGAGTCATCAATAAAAGACCATCACTATAGAATTATTATAATACCATTATATAGTATAGGAATTATTATTGCATTCACAATAGCACATGTAATTATCATATTTATTCACAGTTAAATCTGTATTTATTATCTTACAAGAAATACCACGGGATTACTGGGTACACATGTGTGTTCTAATCCCACGGTATTTATATAATAAATTATAAGTTATATCATAGTAATGAAATACTGTGCAATATAAAATATTTATAATACAAATATTATTAAAATTTATATACATATATATAATATAAAACACATTGCAATTGATAGTTTATTACTTACTGTATGTGTACACAAGTAATACTAATAATAGCTCTGACAATATTGACATTGAGCTCTCTTCAACTCATACATACATTGCTTATATAGTTCTTCTTATGTACATACGCCCACGCCCATACGTGAAATATAAACATTTACAAAACTGTATATGTTATTAATACTGCAATACATACTAAATTTCCAACATATATCAAAGAATCAATTGAATTTGAAGATAAAACATCTTGTGATGTCAATACAAATATACTTTTAAAAACACAATCTATCTACTACTACAACTCAACTCATTGGAATAAACTGCCCCGCACTATAACTAAAGGAAAACCCTCAAACAACTACATAGATACTTTGATTGACTAACTTACTTTATGAACTGCACTTTAATACACTCTGTACATTTAACACATATCCAAGGTATTTTTTTATTATGGATATTGCCTTATAAATTTCCGAAAAATGTATTTAAAATTGGATTTTTATGACTACAAAAATCCTACTATTACTACTATTACAGCAACGCATATATACACATATCTACACATATATCCTCACATACACCCACACATACACCTTCACATACACCTTCACATACACCTAAACATATACCTACACACATACCCATATCTATAGATATGTATACACATATACCCATATCTACACATAAACCCACACCTATAAAAATACACACATCAATATACTATCAATATAAATGTACTTTACATAAACCCATACATATATTAAATTATATAACCACTAATGCAGTTTAATTACATCTTAGTACAATTATTCATATTATTTTGTACAGGCTATTTACATATTTAAACTAATGTGGTTAAATAAATAGTTGTATATATATATATACCACTAATAGTGGTCCGCTATTAGTATATGTATGTATATATATATATATATATATATATATACATACATATATATATATATATATAATATACTTTATAATATACTATATATTGATATTTTATAATGGAATCATTTATAATAATCAACAATATATAATTATGCTATACAAATATATATATAATATATAACAACATTATTCTTTATTGATTATAATTATAAAAATACTCCATTATCAAATATTAATCGACTACCGCTATTTATAATATTCACGTCGCATAACGTGATAATTAACTATGCACCGAGTATCGTTAGTAGCTAAACAATCAAACACAATAGATCTCCAGCGGCGTGGACGTGGTACTGATAACTTCTACTATCGGTGTGTCGGTGCAACTCATCACAGACGAGTCGTCGATTACGTGTTTCAGGTGCGTTCCAAGAGTTTCCAGAAGCGCGATGTTCTATTCGCTAATACAGAATCTAGAGCGTACGATATCTAACCTATATTTAAATTGAACATATTTATATTGTTTTATGTTATCCTAATTTCTATGCAAATTTGTATGAAAATAATTATGTTTATTTATCAATTATTAGTAATTATGATACTGTAGTCAATGTGATATTAGTATGGTTTGATATATATCAAATAGAATATTCTAGAATATTCTATAACTACACCACCGTGTACAGTCCTGCCGAAAGTATAACTTTTAACAATTTCAGTAGGGCTGATATTTAACATGGGATATGTGTGTAACCAACTGTAAAGCATCTAGCATCACAATGATCATGACTTAATAATGTCACAGTTACAATAACAATACAATAGTACACACATAGATAACACATACACACACGCTTAGATTAATAGCCCCACCCCCATCAACGTAACTACAACCACTCTATCAGTTTATACGGACACATTATTTCCGTGTATTTTTTACGGTAACTGTAAAACTTTTTAATTTCGTATTATTCTTTGCTTATAGTTAGCTTATATTTATACTTCCGATTATATATTTCGACGATATATTTGCCTAAACAATTCCTAATCAACCAATCAGATGGATAGACATCACCTCGATCGCAGCCTCTCGCCGCACTTTGTGCATCTCATCTCGTAACAATAAGAAGGCATCCAACTTCATAATGGTTTACATCTACGTTAATACCCCCCCTATCTATCTATGCTAATACCCCCCTGTCTATCTACACTAATACCCCCCTATCTATGCTAATGCCCCCCCATTACTCCATTATCCAGCCTTTAGTGCAGATTTAAATCGTGACCATCAATTATTGATAAATGCACATAATTATACACTAATTATACACAGTATGCTATAAACAATTACTCTATAATATGGTATCATAATTACATATCTCTTTACATTTTCTATCTCTTCCATCAATATCCCTTACATATCTCTTCCTCATTACCCATCTACATGCCTCTCTCCCCTACCTTCCCTTTCCCTAATCATGACCCCATTACCCATCCACATGCCTCTCTCCCCTACCTTCCCTCTCCCTAATCACGACCCCATTACCCATCTACATGCCTCTCTCCCCTACCTTCCCTCTCCCCTACCTTCCCTCTCCTTAATCACAACCCGATTACCCATCTACATGCCTCTCTCCCCTACCTTCCCTCTCCCTTATCATGACCACATTACCCATCTACATGCCTCTCTCCCCTACCTTCCCCAACCCTAATCATGACCACATTACCCCTCCACATGCCTCTCTCCCCTACCTTCCCTCTCCCTAATCACGACCCCATTACCAATCTACATGCCTCTCTCCCCTACCATCCCTCTCCCTAATCTCTTCCACATAACCAATCCACATGCCTCTCTCCCCTACCTTTCCTCTCCTTAATCACAACCCCATTACCCATCTACATGCCTCTCTCCCCTACCTTCCCTCTCTCTAATCACGACCCCATTACCCATCTACATGCCTCTCTCCCCTACCTTCCCTCTCCCTAATCATGACCACATTACCCATCTACATGCCTCTCTCCCCTACCTTCCCCAACCCTAATCATGACCACATTACCCCTCCACATGCCTCTCTCCCCTACCTTCCCTCTCCCTAATCACGACCCCATTACCAATCTACATGCCTCTCTCCCCTACCATCCCTCTCCCTAATCTCTTCCACATAACCAATCCACATGCCTCTCTCCCCTACCTTCCCTCTCCTTAATCACAACCCCATTACCCATCTACATGCCTCTCTCCCCTACCTTCCCTCTCCCTAATCACGACCCCATTACCCATCTACATGCCTCTCTCCCCTACCTTCCCTCTCCCTAATCATGACCACATTACCCATCTACATGCCTCTCTCCCCTACCTTCCCTCTCCCTAATCATGACCACATTACCCATCTACATGCCTCTCTCCCCTACCTTCCCCAACCCTAATCATGACCACATTACCCCTCCACATGCCTCTCTCCCCTACCTTCCCTCTCCCTAATCAAGAGCCCATAACCCATCCACATGCCTCTCTCCCCTACCTTCCCTCTCCCTAATCAAGACCCCATAACCCATCTACATGCCTCTCTCCCCTACCTTCCCTCTCCCTAATCACTACCCCATTACCCATCTACATGCCTCTCTCCCCTACCTTCCCTCTACCTAATCACTACCCCATTACCCATCTACATGCCTCTCTCCCCTACCTTCCCTCTCCCTAATCCAGACCCCATTACCCATCCACATGCCTCTTTCCCCTACCTTCCCTCTACCTAATCACTACCCCATTACCCATCTACATGCCTCTCTCCCCTACCTTCCCTCTCCCTAATCACTACCCCATTACCCATCTACATGCCTCTCTCCCCTACCTTCCCTCTCCCTAATCAAGACCCCATAACCCATCCACATGCCTCTCTCCCCTACCTTCCCTCTACCTAATCACTACCCCATTACCCATCTACATGCCTCTCTCCCCTACCTTCCCTCTCCCTAATCACTACCCCATTACCCATCTACATGCCTCTCTCCCCTACCTTCCCTCTACCTAATCACTACCCCATTACCCATCTACATGCCTCTCTCCCCTACCTTCCCTCTCCCTAATCACGACCCCATTACCCATCCACATGCCTCTCTCCCCTACCTTCCCTCTCCCTAATCACTACCCCATCACGACCCCATTACACCAGGACGATCCCGATTACTGTAAATACATATGTAGGGTGTTCTGTCAGCAGATGTTGTTCTACCAGCAGATATTTAGGTTAGAGGCAGAGTTAGCTAAATATAATGAACATTACTCTTGTCCTCTACCTGAGATTATGGTTATAGTTAAATTTCACATTATAAATATAAATAAAGTTAAAAAAAGTTCTACTTCTCCCATACGAGTGTAGTTTACATTTCTACAATCTTTGCTTGTTACAGTTGCGATGAGGTCAACTCTGAGGTGAACTCTGCTAAGAACTCTCGTCCTCCGAGGTAGGTAACGCCATCTGGTGGTAGCTAACGTATGCATAAATTACTCTACGGAGATTATATACGTATTACTAATTTATATCAGTAGCCATATTACATATCAATTTAGTAATTCTATTCATTGAAATTTGTCCATCGTAATCAAATTACTATTATTATTCTATGTTAATATTTGTATTATAATTAAATTGTAATATAATTGTAATATAATTGTTATAATTCATATTTATTTATCTTCTTTACTACGATGAATATATTATATCATAATTGATATGCCTCTATTTCCGTATCATCCAAACAAAACTAACACAATAATGTTTCACTAATACATACGTTACAAACTCAGTGTATTTCATGAAGCAAGTTTTGATCCAATGATTCAGCATGAAGCCACTACTTCTCAGGTTAGGTCTCGAGTAGGTCTCGAGTAGGTCTCAAGTAGGATTGTTTCAGTAGTCTACTAGGTACTACTATTAAGTCAAACGAATGCGTAAGGGCAATTATTATTAAGTAAATGTTACTTTAAACGTATGAATCATTTCTCTATCGTGATAGTCTATCATCTAATGCTACCCACATTACCTCTAATATCTTACTGATACTTCTATCTTATCATTACTAGTATCATATCATTATCCTAATATCTTATCATTACTTCATTCATACCATTCTAACGACTGCTCGAGAAATTTTAGCTCTAATAATTATTAGTATTACAAACATTACCCCATGTGTGTATGTGTGTGCGTTTCACATGCAGTGTATAGCTACTTCATTACCTAACCACATATTTCAGACTGAAAGTTTACCTAACAGTCTGCACAAATCTCAGTCGTTTACTATACGTAAGTCAATATAACATACCAACATACCCATATATATCATACCAACATACCCATATATAACATACCAACATACCCATATATAACATACCAACATACCCATATATATCATACCAACATACCCATATATATCATACCAACTACTTCATAACAACATACCAGTGAATAACCTGTGTATAATTATATTTTAATATTTGTTATAATTTTTTAATAATGAATTTAGAATTACATAATTTGTGTATCTGTTATTTAAACAATAGTTTGAAATTAAAAAAAGGAATTCATTATAAAATGTATTAAAATGATATTTTATAAATATTTATTTCGATATAAAAATGTTTTAATTCATAATAATATCATTATGTAGTAAATATATATATACATATTATTTTTATTTGGTTTTTATTAGCCAAACTTTGAATCCAATTTCCTCAATATAATTCATTTTGATCACTTAGCTGTATTGACATATACATTACAAATTAAAATATAATTAAAAAATTAAACAAATAATAAATAATAATATATACACTGTTATTATATATTATATACACACATTTTTATTTTTTTTAAATATATTTACTTCAAATTATTTTTATAAATTTTATATTAATTTTACACTCTTATATTTGAATTAAAATATATACAAATATTTCCGTAACTTTATAGAATAAGATGTGTTTTATATAATTATATTATATAAAAAAACCTCTTTTTTATATTTTTAACATAAAATATGTTATAACTATAAGAATAGCTGGGATGTTAAAATAAATATAATTACATGTATCTCCTATCAAATTACACGTACCTGCTTTCGAAGTTGTGTTTGCGTTAACAGCTTGTGTATACATGTGGTTCATAAATCTTACTAGGTATTAGCTTCTGAAACTTTTAAACAAATGTTTAATATTAATGATTTAACTTTGCAATTCTATGGCTGCAATTTGCTAGCGATGCTTCATAGAAAGTAGTCCATTAGTAAAGTAGTCCATTAGTACAGTAGTCCATTAGTACATTACATTGCCAGAGTACGGCGATACTAAAGAATATAACGTATTATATTTACAGTGCTACGATACTTTCTAGATATATTCTCTAGCATATTCCGGAACAATATGTAGTGGTATCGGCATCTTCTTAGATGTATTGTACGCGTAATTTATAAATATTTAAATGAACCTACATCTCGGTCGATCTAAACATAACTATGCATGTTCTATGTACATGTAATATTAAATATACATATATTTAAAAAAATAATAAATACTTATATACTTATATATATATATATATATATATATACATTATATAAGATTACGTATCTCTTTCATGATAATATAACTGTGAACCCTTGATTGACAGCCCACCCTATCGAGGTACCGACCCTTTCCACTCAATCATCCGTGGAGTACACTTCCCAAAGGTAAGCCCTATCAGTATAGTATATAGACATTCTGATATCTTCCATCCACCTCCCATCCCCTCTCTTTCGCTCTCGGCACATTAAACTCCTTCCTCCGCATCCAACCCATTTCCCCCTCCTTTCCTATATTATTAAATCCCTCTCCTCATACTCCCCCTGTAGTCATCTTGACCAGTACGGCTACTCTCAGACCATAGTGTCCACTACGAGTATGCTGCCCGACTATCGTAAAGCCCCCGACTACTCTACTCTGATTCGCCAGCCGATACTAGCACAAGACACGCCCCCTTCTGGTGCCGCCCCCTCCTCGGTGGCTCCCTCTCAACAAGTGACCTCTGCCAGGTATCAAGATCAACCCCAGGTCACCTACAATATGCCCAACCAACAATCTCAGGTTAGTTGTAATCAGATTAGACTAGATGTTTCTTGATTCTTGATATTTATTTAATATATATATATATATTTTCAGAATATAATGTATGTAGCATATATAATATATTTACTATTATAATTTATTGTTCCAAGTAATTGATACATAATTATTTATTAATTATTATATTCCTAATAACTAATATATATATATATATATATATATATATATATATATATATATATATATATTTATATATATATATTTTTCTTAAACAACATATTTTAATATTTTTACATCATAAAATAAATATATACCACAAGAATTTAAATATTATTCAATAATTTAAAAGATTACAAAATAATATTCACTGTATATATTATTCAATTTATAACACCACGTTTTTACAAAGATTATAAGCTGTAAGATTCGTAGGTGTTATTTAGTTAGAGCCCCTATTATTTAGTCAGCAAGTTTTACTTTAAATCAATGCTTGAGAAAGTGCTAGGTGTTGACTGTCTATTGTATCGGATTTATATATTACTTATTTATAATATGTAGATGATAAATTATAATTATATTATATTCGATAAATATTATATACATTGTATAATAACAATTTTGTAAGATGTATATATTTTGCATTATTAAATGAACGTATTATTATAAATAACGTAATGCAAAATTGTTAGAATATTTAAAGGTTAAATTTTATGTTTCCCAATTCATTACTTTATAAATATATGTAAATATAACTTGATAATAATGAATAAGAGGGATTAGAAGTACAGTACTAACAATACACACTTGTAGAGAAGAGTGTATAGGTGATTACGATAGATATCAGTAACATCTTATTTCGGAACCGCTTAGAAGAGATACAAAATGGAATAGTTGTATATAAAATTGTTTATTATAGCACTTAACATAAATCTTCTATGATTATTACAATTATTATTATATATTATCATTCAAACACGCGCATGTGTCAATACTTTGTTATAGTTTATAGCAGTGAATTCACTTCACATAACGCGTGTATAATGACTAAACATCAACGCATTAGCCCACATCATTACGCCCCTCCTCCACCCTCCCACCATTACGTTCCCCCACCCCCCCACCATCAGGTGTACTACGACATGCCCGTGAACAGTCTGAACCACCAGTACCTAGCCTACAGTCAACCAGATGTCAGGTCACTACAGTCCAGCAGCGGGGGTGGTGGGGGTCAACACTCTCTGAACCCCAACGGCCATAATGCGGCCGGAGCGGTGCGGTCACCTTCCTTCACGCAGCCCCGCCAGGAACATCAGGTAATGGTAGTAGCGGTGGTGGTGGTGATGGTGTAATGGTAGTAGCGGTGGTGGTGGTGATGGTGGTGTAATGGTAGTAGCTGTGGTGATGGTGGTGTACTAGTAACTGCGGTGATGTAATATATGAGTTGATGATGCAATAGTAGCTGTAATGGTGGTATAATAGTAGATGTGTGATGACGTAATAGTAGTATTGATTATGTAATATAAGAAGCGATGATGTAATAATGGCTATGATGATGTAATAGATGTGATGATGTAATAGATTCAGTGATGATGTAATGATATAACATGAATTTACACACACATTGAGTGCATCAACCACTATGGATTTACCGGTAGTATGTATTATTCTAAGCGTGATCGGGAGGTAACAATCCTATTAAATCCTAATATCTTCTATTAACGATGTGATCATGTGATATTGAAATCACCGGGGTAATAATATAATCATATGATATTCTACATTTCCCCTAGTAACAGTAGAAATAGTGTTTATTCTAATCATGAGGGTAACCCCCTAATCATGTGATATATTAAATATCTGATCCACCATATATTTACTATATCATTATAACCTAAATATAATCAATTTACAAATTGTATGTCCTACACATTTCATTAAATTATATGTTAAATACTTATTATTCATTACACCCTATTATTAAAAATGTAATAGTATATATATTAGAAAATTAATAAAATATTATCTATGAATAAATATTTATTTAATTTTTATGATTAAAATATGTTCAACATTGTTATTGCTACATTTAATATACATATAGTACTTATCTAAAGTTATTATTAGAGTTAATACTATGCCTTCACACACACATTCACACACACACACTCACACACACTCACTCACACACACTCACTCACACAGAAGGTGTTTCTCTCACAACAAAAACCATCTCTGCACCATCATGATTACAATCAAAGGTTTTTATAGCACTGTTGTCAATAGCACTTATGATATAGTTGTAGTGATGAATTCTTCTTGTAATGTGTATTTAAGTATTATTATTTATAATATATATATACAAATTAGAGGTAATATATTATTTATTTATATTTCGTAGTAAATAAATAGCCTATACAAGTATTAGTATAATATATTATATGATATTATTAAATTAGGTTATAATTGTTTATTTATATTTTGTTATCTTTCATTATAATTTCTATAATTTATTGTTTGTATATTGTAAGATTCTGAGTTATTCTACAAGTAACCATCATATGTATTCACAATATTATTGAATTAAGAATCAATAATCAAGCAAAGAATTATCAATACTGGATTCAAAGAATAGTATGTTTTACTTGTGAACGAAGTTCTTACGGTGAGAGATATTATGTGGGTTATTCGTTATTATAATTAATAAGACCGGTTTAGTTGTTGTGCATATTTATATGAGTAACAATGTTGGTTTGATAAGTATAAATAATGAATTTGATAATCGGCACCAAATAATAAGTGTGGATCAACTCACGGTTAATAGGAGGTGCGATTCTTTTTACGTTATAGTTAACGGAGCTCGGTCTTCTACTTCGGATGTGTACGGCATATCTGCGTGTGTCGTCGAGAGGTGGGAGGGAGACTGCTGTTGATTAGTTTCTTCTTCTTTTATAGAAGGGGTTACAAATCGTGTCTCCTGATTGGCCAGAACCGGTCACGTGCTTTTCCTTTGTTAGTCTGAGACCCAGTTGTTCTCTTATCTTCGTGGACTATTGGACAGCGAGTTGCCATCGTCCTCAAGTGATTTATATTGGCCTAAATTAGGATATCAATCATTGCCTATATTGCCATCGTCCATCGAGAGTTTCTCGTTAGCCTAATCTTTACGATAAACAAAAGTTATTTACCCAAGTCGACAATGATTTATGGTCGACCATTGTTCCGACTGGACGTATCTGGTTTTCTCGTTTCCAAATATATATAATCAATTATCATTGATTTTAACTTTCGTAAAGTCATTACTTTACAATATAATGAATATTATTTTTTAATATATTCTTTTAAATTAATTCACATTCTATTATATAATGTTAATGAGTTAATAATATGGTATTCTATAGGATATACAATTATTAATTTTATTGATTAACTTATTAATTTAATTATCTATATAAATACATATCTTAAAGTTATTACTTTAAGTTTTGAATAAACATAACATTATTCAATTATCATATAATAATAATCAGTTAGCTAACAAATATCTATTATAATGTAATACTTGCAAGTCAGTCGCCGATAAATGTTAGAGTTGGGCTATGCTAATAATAAGTTAAGGCACTAACTTTCCAAAAAAAGGCACTAAAAAACCCTAGTTTTTACATGTAAATAGTATTTTCACTATAAATATATCTTCTCATTCATTATTTGGCCTTGAAATATTTTTAAAATTAGTAATATAAATTTTCTAATTTTAACAATAATTTTATATAGAAAAAATTATATTTATAAATTTTATATAATCTAAATATATAGCAAACAAAATATTGCCAATCAGTTAAATATTGAATAAGTAAATGTATTTATAGTGATAATACTGTTTTCCTATCTATTTACATGTAAATGTGCATTGCATTTGGTGACACTAGTATGCCCTTATTAAATTGATATTAAATAAAAATGCAAATCCAAAACTACTTGAACTTTTAAATTAATCAGCGTAAAACTTCTCTTAATTAATCATATTTAGCTTAATTACTTGTTAAGTCTATAATTAAATTATTGAATACTTTTATATGATACAAATTAAATAATATTCCTATTATAATAAATTTATATATAAATTGTAATCTATGTTTTTATTTATCTATTATAATATTTTATAATATATAATTTTTTATTTACAATTTGCCTCTATTTACAAGGCCAACTATCCATTATTATTTTGTTGTTATAATTATGCACATATACAATGTTTATTATTACAATATCACTACATTTCACTCCACTCGTATGAAGTATGGATACATTAACGAATGTTTACCTCACCACCGCAACACTCAGCACTATTCACACACACGTGTTTGACCTCTACGATGACCTCCACCCCGTAGACGAGCTAGACGCGTCGACAGAGCCTATTCGATGATCCTGTACCCGTCCTCCGAGTACAGACTTCCGGTGCCCAGCCGTTTGGGCCGTTCAGACGTCGACCTCAGGATAGCACCGGCTCCCCCTGTTGGCAGACACATGGACGACGACGACTTCGCGTTCACCACGAGATCTTCCACCGACGTCAGCCAACTGATTGGTCGGTAGCATGTGTACTCCCGTCACGCCCACATCACGTTCTATCTCTATATAACAATCCTTACTCTCTCTTTCTATCTCTCTCTCTCACTCACTCATTCACTCTTTCAATCTTTCACTCACTCTTTAAATCATATACACTCCCTCTTTCTATCTACATATTTATCTTCCTCCCTCTCTTTCTATCTCTTTCATACTCTCTCTCTTACTCTCTCAACTATCTCCACATTTCACTCACTCACTCAATCTTCTCGATTATATGTATCTTACTGTATATGTGTATTTATATATATATATATATACAATAGAATGTATCCATATTATTATTTTGAAAAAGGTAATATTATTGAATGAATTATAAAATTCAAATCATATAACTGTATATACTTAGAGCGCTTATAGCTACGCTATAAAGTTATATTGCACTATTGAAATAAGATCTAGCTATATTTAGTTCACTTTTCAATATTATCTAATGTTTACTCATCGGTATAACTTTATAAACTATATATATATATTTTTTATAATCATATTTTAATGCAGCTTTATGTTTGACTTATTACAGGGAATGACGCCATTTTGCCTACGGTTACCAACGACTATAGAAGACCTCCGCCACCTTACAATAATAGTAGAAGCACTCCAGATTTACCGGCCCAGATTGATCCAAGTATTCAGGTAATACACCTTCTCACCTACTTTCTTTTATTCATTCCCTGTTTTCCTCTACTATCTCACCATTATTCTATATATATATACCTCCATTCTCAATATCTCCCCTATCTATCTTCCTTTCTTTCTCTCTCGATGAATTCTCTCTCCAAACACTCCATTACTCACCTATAACCACATACATTATCAATTCCTAGGTACAATTATCATTGTTTAAGAAGCAATCAATGGAACGTAGTCTAGAGAATCTAATGGCGATCAATAACTCAATGAACAGAGGTCAGGGAGTCGAATCATTATTGGCACAAAGACAACAACAGGTTATAACTATAAGTTTTTAGTGTATTATTATTTTTTATTTGATTAAAGTTTATGTTCTTTATATTTATAGTATTATCGAATTAAATAATATATATTTATCCTATAATTACATACTATTCGATCGCAAATTTATATTAAACACTAATTAATAATAAAATAAATGATATGAGAAAAATGTCTATGTATTATACTAATTCTAAAATGTATCTTTACTACTGTTACTAATACTGCTATTATTATTTAGTCATAACATTATAAGTCACAGTCTATTCATTGGTCAAACGGTTCTTTATCCTTATTATAGCTTATTGTCGTGATTCTTGATCACACAATGAAAGTGATTGTGAAGTGATTACTCATCGACACAATGCGGTTGTGGTGGTGTTACATAGCAGCTGACCCACCACCACCACTACCTCCACCACTACTGCTACTGTTGCTACTACGAGTATACACTCTTCTCTGTGATCATTCACTAGCTCTCTCTCTCTCTCTCTCTCTCTCTATCTAGCTTTCTCTCACTCACTCTCTCTCATTCTCTCTCTCACTCTCTCACTTCTCTCACTCTCTCTCTCTCTCTGCCTACACATTCAGTGTTTGACTATATCTCTGACCACTCACGCACGCGATGCATTGCCACACACAAAGTAGATCTGGCTACACATGTACACCTATGTATTAACACTAGTTTACCCTATCATAGGAGCTATTGGATCAGAGGAAACATATCACTACTAAGTTACAGGTTTGTGTTTATTATCTTTGTTCTAGATGTTTGAGAAGTCACTCCACCGACATATATAAGATATATACACTATTATAGTGTATGTATATATATATATATTTAATTATAAACAACATACTTACTATACAACATTATTATATATTTAATAGATTGGTTGATTGATCGGTTTATATACTTTTAATCCCGTGACTCGGAAATCATAGGGAGGAATTAAAACACTTGACTTTGAAACACTTTTTCTCCATCCGTCTCGATCATGTACAACATTTACCAAATCAATAATATCCATCTTTATCCAATCTGTAATATTATCTAATCTGTATCCGTTGATTAATCGGGCGTCCTCGCGTACGTGCTCCTTCAACAATCCCATGCATTATAGTTTAGTAGAGGCCGTCATGTCTTGATATGTATCCATACCATTTTAGCTAGCATCGTTTAATCTTTTGTAGGAGATGTTCGTAGTTGCCGATTATGGAAATAATCTTGTACTTTACATATTCATTAGTCTTTCTTTCCTGATACTTTATCCCGAGCAGTTACCAGTGGGACTTGTTTTCGAATGCTTGGAATTTGTATACCTAACTGTATTGATCGTCCATGTCTCGCAACCATATATTAGTATTGATAATACAAGTGAATGGTACAAATTATACTTTAACATAAAGTTGATATGTTCCAACTATTCCAACTATTCAACTATTCCATATGGTTTATAGGTGTATCATAGCCAATGTTGCAAGTGATAATCTTATCTTAATTTCTATTTCACAAGATCCATCTTTTGATAGGTTTGCGCCCAGGTAACATAACTTATTCACTTTTTCCAGTGTATTCCCATAAATAGTGATGTTTGCATGTATTGAAGTAGAATTATTATTCATCATTACCTTACTTTTTTCTTCACTAATCTCCATACCGTATCTAGTAGCACTATTAGCCAGTAGATTTGTGAGTTCTTGAAGTTCGTCGTTTGTACCTGATAACAGATCAATGTCATCTGCAAATTTTAAATTCCATTATGGCATTCCACTGATTGATATTGATGACAACTAGGTGTACTGTATTTCAGCCATGATTTCCTCAAGAAATACATTAAAGAGTATCGGTGACAGTAGACAAACTTGTCACACTCCAACTGTAGTTTTACAAAGTTTACCTTGAGTATTATTGGTCAGGCCTGCACTAGTAGATTTGTCATTTAGTGCTTTGATCATCGCAATGATTTCATTCTGGATTCCAAACTTATGCAGTGCGTAGCATAGTCCATCAAATGCCTTCTTAAAATCTATGAAGTTATGGAATAAATTCTTTGTGCCGTTCAGATGCTTATCAATGAGATTACAGCAATTGAATATCAGCTACACCGTTCATCTTCCTTTCTGGAATCCTGCTCGCTCCTCTGACAGTATTTACTCTACTTGAGGATTCAATCTTTTAAAAATGATCTTTAATAAGATCTTGCTTGAATGACAGATTAAACTCAATGTTCTGTAGTTTTCACATTTCTTAAGGTCTCCTTTCTTAGGTATTGGTATCGCTAGTGATTGAGTCATTGTGCTGGCCATGTTTTGCTAGCCCATGATTTTGGTACAGAATAGTAAGAATCTTTACAACAGAATTACCTTCGTGTTTGATTAATTTACTTGATATGATATCAATTCCAGTTGATTTACCTTCTTTCAGCGTATTGATTGCATCCATAACTTCAGTATAAAGTATTTGTAACTCAGTATCCGACTCCTCGTTGAAAATTGCGATATTACTCATACATTAGTATCAGGATTTATCAGATAATTATATTTAAAATATGTTCAAGTAATTTTGTATTATATTAGATATAAACATTTCTATTCATATGTATAAGAATAATTATATTATTATATTATATATATATTATATATTGTTATTAATATATTAAGTATATTTTTTATTTAATTTATTATTGTTTCGAAATTTAAATAAAATTCAGCACTAACCAAATAATTATTAAAATTTAAGTTAAATACTACTCAGTCATATCATATTATTATAGTTTAATATTATAAAATTATATAATTGAAATACATTATATTATTGTAATGGATGTACTTTTAATTAAATTATAATGATAGTTATTTGAAAGTATGTAATCTCAAATACCTGCGATAGAGTAAGAGATTATATCTAAAGCTAACCTGTTAATAATAATATCATCCATTACCACTATCATTGTAGACTCGGCCCAATCACCAATCCCTGCACGACCTCCGCCAGTCTCGACCCGACCTCCTCGAACAGATGATCTCCGGTGAAGGTCATCGTGAATCGCCCCCTACGCCTACGATAACGTTCCACTCGCCTTCGACCTCTGACCCCAACAACTCGACCTTCTCGTCCAACGACGTCACCATCACTTCCGATAGTAGCGTCATAGTACACAATCAAGTGCCGCAGCAAGCATATCATCTGGACGAGCGGGAACCATATCAGCAGCAGCTACAACAGCAGGAGCAACATCAGCTACTACAACAGCAGCAACAACAACAACAACAACAACTACAACAACAGCAGCTTCAACAACAACAACAACAACAACAACAGCAGCAACGAGATAGACGACCCAGTATAGACTCCGACACCACCACCGACACCTCCGTTGTAACAACAGTGGTGGCAGCACCAGTAGCAGCAGCGGCTACCACTGATACTAAAGAGCCAGTCGGTGAAGAGTTGAGCGTCAGGAGACGTATAGATATTCCTGTTAGTAGAACGGTAAGAGTGTTTAGTATATATGACTACATGCTAATATTTGTGTATTTGTGTATTTGTGTATTTGTGTATTTAAATTTATGTTAAAGTCATAATTATATTTTAAATAAAACACGCCGTGAATATTCCGATTATGAAACATCTGATATGTTATACAACAACTTTAAAGACTAAATCCACACAGTTCACACTAAAATATATTGTCCCCCGATATTGGACCTGCTTTTAAAGCCAGTTTATCTGCTGCTTTAAATTATATCTTTAGAATTACTTGCTCGATATTTAGCAAATTCCTAAAATAACAAAACACCAATAATTAGCCCTATATCGGGCTATCATTTTAGTGTAAACACAGTAACATACCTACAGCATTAGCTGATGCACTACTATCACCTACCTCACCTACAGCCACTGGACCTGTCATTCTCAGACGAGGAGGTCCAGCATTACAGCCAATCATCTGTCATCGTTAACGGCTACAGTACGGCGATGACCGTAGGGCAGCTGGATGGACAGCCGCTACCACCTCTACAGATCAATGTTACATGCCAGCTGTACTCTAGACAGATGCGTAGATATCAATATAGTATTCTATACCACCACTTTTCAGAGGAGCCAGTAGATCGGAGAAAAACTATCTTTAGCTATCTTCTTAATATTAAATATTTCACCTAGAATAATCCTTAGCTATCTCCGTAATGTTAAATATTGTTCTAGGACATTTTTCTTCTACGAACTACTGACCCCAGTGTAAGCAACATTACTTGTATACCTTTGTTATTATTAGTGTTCTTCAACTGAAACATATAATTACAGCATAGTATAATGTTATTACACACTTTAGGTTAATACAATTAAATGGAGGATATATATTTAAATTAACGTATGATAAAGTATCACAGTACTTGTAATTGATTTTTAAATAATAGTTTATTAAATGATTATGATAAAATTAAAAATATACATTAGGTATTATATTTAGAATCATATTTAAATATCCATCCAAAATGAATATATTATTATTTTCAATTAAGAATTAATTTATTAAATTTAAATAATGTATGTTTACAATATTTACTTTTATTTTTATAAATAAATGTTTTTAATGGTTACGAATTATTACAAACATAAATTGTTTTATATTTATACAATTACATAATAATTATGTAATTATATAGATTTCAGTATAGTATATACAAGGGACCATTTTATATATAACTTGATGAATCTATCATTTATATTTTACTTTAGTAGTGTACAATAATTCTATTAATAATTCTACAAACAATCTATTACATTTTATTACAAATATTGAGATATATATTTATACAATATTAAATGTAGATATATAAATATATTTAGTAGTGAATAATTCAATATTCAACATGTGCTAACCCTTGACACATCAATAGTTATGTAGAGATGTGAATACAGAGTATATATTAATAAAATACCAATAATCAGGAAAATCATGGCCACAATAATATATATATCTGGCAACATATGTATGTATATATATATATATATATTAACATATCTTACTTGACCCATTACAAACATGATATGATCTTACCAGTACCTACAATGATGGTATTGTTATCGTGGCTCACTTTGATAGGAGAACGACTGCATCGAACTAGAGGATGAAGCCATATACTCTGAGTTTGAGGCTATTATCAGGAGGCCCCAGTACGATAAACAATACAGCTGCGAGATCGCCGCCAATAACAAGACTAGGAACAGATTTCAGGTGTTCATTAATGCCCTTGCTAATTTAATCGATTAAGGGGAGGCCGCACACCGCCGCCATTTTGTTTATTTTACATGTGTTATAGATAGGAAATTCATAGTGTTATTCAAAAGCCTACTACTCAATGGATATTGTATAAATATATGAGAAATTTTTAAATTATACTAAAAGGGGTTTCACACTGCTTCGAATTGTTCATTTACCTTCGAATAATTCGAATCGAAAATATTCGAATAGAATATTAAGATGCATTATGGGAAATAACCTTCGAATATTCGAAGCGTTCTATTTTAATTCGAATCGAATTTAAAATTCAGCTTGTTGAATTTCTGTGTATATTCGAATTAATTCGAATAAAATATCAGAATGCATTATTGCTTTCATTGTTTCATCAATGATATTTGATATCGTTGAAAGCCCTACCCTAAATATCGTTTTAAGCGAAACTAGAGAGGAACCAGTAGCTAGGAAATGCAAAGTTATGACTAGTCTCATTTCCGGAGATATACATTTTCTAAAATTAGTATCAATTTTCTGTATTTTATTCCGTATTTTATTTACTATAACTGTAAATGTGATATATTCCATAAGGACAGACTTTTTGAACTGGTCTGGATCCTCTCTAGCTTGCTCCATTATTGTTCTAAATGCTCCACCGAATTCACTCTCGCGGTTTTTTAGCCAGTCATACTGCCATAAACGCCGTCCTTCTATTGCTATTTTATATTCATAATTACAGCTTTACAGAAGCATAAACATAAATATAGATTCCTCATCCATTGTGCGAAAATTATAGTATTATATAAGTATTATATAATAAAATAAAGTAAAGTTAAATTTCAAATTTATTTTAATATCAACAACATGTATCTATAATCATTGTATGTATAATCATTGTATTTGACCTATATTATACCCATTTGCTATAAACTGGAATAATTCGATTCGACTTTTTAAAATAATTCATAGCAATGTGAAACAATGAAAAATTTTCGATTCGAATATATTCGAATCGAATACTTTCGATTCTAATTATTCGAAGGTAAATGAACAATTCGAAGCAGTGTGAAACCCCTTTAAGGGTATATATAGCTACAATACAATAATAATTTTTTCTAATATATTTTATAAATTATTTATATATATGTATTTATATATTATTTATATATATTTTTTCATATAATAGCATACAAAATAAATGTATAAAAAAAATACTATTATTGAGTTATCACTATATTCATATAAACGTTATTTATATATATCAAAAAAAATTAGATAGATTGTATTCATATTCTGAGAGTAGTAGGCAATTGAAGTCTATAGGTATTGATAAACAATTATTCTGAGTAAATTGCATTCAAAGTTTTTCAATTATAAATTCAATAATTCAATAAATAAAACACATTCTTTTATATAAATATATTATAATTCAATACACAAAACACATTATTTTATATTTATTACATTTATATACATATTATGAATTCAATAGTTATTGTTTATATATATAATATATACATATATCATATATACATATATTATATTTTATATATAAATACACAATATTTTACAATTATATGGAAATAAATGAGTAGATTTCAATATATAAAAACACACTATATTACATTTATATATGCATATAATATGTAAATAAATTATTACATATATGCTATATTATATATATATATAAATTAAAAATAATAATAAATAATATTTACATAAATAAGTAATTATATAAATAAAATATCAAATATTTATAAATGAAAATATACATAAATACATAGATAGATGAATACAATAAAATATATAAAAACACACTATGTTACATTTATATATATATATATATATTATATGGAAATAAATTATTATAAAATAATAAATTAGTATATTTTTATATATAAAAACACAATATTTTACAAGTAAATGATAACATAATATATTAACTATATAACATTTATATTATATAGTGGTCCACAAAAGTTACTTTTTATAGTAGTTCTAATATGATTTCGTTATTAATTTTTTAACAGGTACTAAATAACATTCTATAAATGTATATTTTATAATAATTTTTTTTTAATTTTTTTTTTTATTTTATCAAATTTCAGCTATGCGGCCTCCCCTTAATATACGAATCTCTCGTCAGTTTTCTAATCTATCAATGTATGTAATGCCATATATTAAATCGATTTAATTGTAGAATGATATACTTTTAAAAAAATTAATTTACATAATAATTATATATATATATATATTATAATTATTGTTCTGCTTTCACACAAAAAAATGTCTGATATCGCCCTGATTTGTCTGAAATCTGATTATAAAATTAATTTTAAAACATTGACTAGATATCGGGATAATTACATATTTAAGATTTTATAATAAATAATAGGTTAAATATAAACATACTCATAAGGCGTGAGTCAAACTTCACAATATCGATCTGTAATTGTAGCCATTCCCACCCATGAATTATATTTTGATGTTCGAAGATATCATGCTTAATTTTGGTGTGAACGTAGCTTAATGATAATACCTAATCAACACTACGAGATACCATTACTGACATGTATTAATAGTATAGATTAAGAATAGATCTCCATCCTTGAGCCAGTTTTAGCTCGAGTATGCTTAACATTACACTTAATTCATAGAATATCCCGCTGATTATAATAATAAATAACTTCTACTGTCATTGCGTCAGGATGTGCTACCCTATAACTACAATAGAGTGATCCTGCCAAAGAATGTAGAGAACCCGGACGGTTACATCAATGCATCGCATATCAAGGTCACTATACACAATACATCAGGTATATAGTATCCGCATTGCATCAAGTGTCTATATTGTTCAATAGTATCCTCGTTTGTTGTCCGTATATTATATTTCTCAGTGTATGCGTATTAACTATTCATGCGTGTAATTTAAAACTACTGTAAATACATATTTAGACTTTTAATATTACTATTAATTTTAACAATAAATAAAATATAATATACATTATAATATATATTACCAGCTTCTATCAAAGGTATTTGAACACTACAAATGTGTATATAGATAGTAATAACTAACATATTATATACAACATATTAGATAATACTTCGGTGAATTAGTACACAATCTAGGGTTTCTCTCATATATGGTTATAACCTCGAATGCAACTTAATTAGTGTAGTATAGTATTTATTAAACGATACAAATGAACATAACTCGACTTCTATACACCTAAATACAATGTATACGCAAGCATATAGTATAGTAAACGTACTGTTTCACAGGTTGACTGCGGTTCTTCTGTTGAGGCCCTGACGTACATTGCCTGTCAGGTTAGTGGTGTATACTAACTTAACCAATGGACCATTATGTTCCACTTATATAGTTCAGATGATATTCAATATTATATATTAGTAAATGGTGTATATATTAACGACATCTATAATTTGTGAACAATTCTAATGAAACTTACATTTTTCAATGAGGTAGCAATTTAAATAATATATATCAGTTCTGATTTTAATACAACAATTTTTATATTAATTAGTTTATTTACAAAATATTAACAATTATTTATTCTTGATAAACTATTATAATTATATATTATCTACTGGTATATATATGAATCATAATATTATGATGTTGACGATCTAGCTTATTCAATTAATAATAAACCCCCTCCCCTAAATAAGATGAATACCTAGGCCCCATATTAATGATAACCCCACCCCCATATTAATTATAACCCCACCCCCATATTAATTATAACCCCAGCCCCATATTAATGATAACCCCACCCGTATATTAATGATAACCCCGCCCCTACATTAATGATAACCCCACCCCCATATTAATGATAACCACACCCCCATATTAATGATAATCACACCCCCATATTAATGATAACCACATCCCCATATTAATGATAACCACACCCCTATATTAATGATAACCCCGCCCCCATATTAATGATAACCACACCCCCATATTAATGATAACCACACCCCCATATTAATGATAACCCTACCCCCATATTAATGATAATCCCACCCCCGTCCTTCAGGCTCCAATGGAACGTACGCTGCACGACTTCTGGGCTATGATCTGGGATCAGCGGATACCTATCATTGTTATGTTAACCCCCCTCAAGGTTATACTAACACCCCTTTCATTGTTATGTTAACCCCCCTCAAGGTTACACTAACACCCCTTTCATTGTAATGTTAACCCCCCTCAAGGATATACTAACACCCCTTTCATTGTTATGTTAACCCCCCTCAAGGTTACACTAACACCCCTTTCATTGTAATGTTAACCCCCCTCAAGGTTACACTAACATCCCTTTCATTGTTATGTTAACCCCCCTCAAGGTTACACTAACACCCCTTTCATTGTTATGTTAACCCCCCTCAAGGTTACATTAACACCCCTTTCATTGTTATGTTAACCCCCCTCAAGGTTACACTAACACCCCTTTCATTGTAATGTTAACCCCCCTCAAGGTTACACTAACACCCCTTTCATTGTTATGTTAACCCCCCTCAAGGTTACATTAACACCCCTTTCATTGTTATGTTAACCCCCCTCAAGGTTACACTAACATCCCTTTCATTGTTATGTTAACCCCCCTCAAGGTTACACTAACACCCCTTTCATTGTTATGTTAACCCCCCTCAAGGTTACACTAACATCCCTTTCATTGTTATGTTAACCCCCCTCAAGGTTACACTAACACCCCTTTCATTGTTATGTTAACCCCCCTCAAGGTTACATTAACACCCCTTTCATTGTTATGTTAACCCCCCTCAAGGTTACACTAACACCCCTTTCATTGTTATGTTAACCCCCCTCAAGGTTACACTAACACCCCTTTCATTGTTATGTTAACCCCCCTCAAGGTTACATAAACACCCCTTTCACTAGTCTAATACTCGTGCATAATCATGATAAATATACATATATATACACAGTATCCTGTACTATCTAAAACCAAGCCTACCCATACTATATAGCCTATAGCAGTCTGATAAAACTAATACACTTATACATGCTTTATAATAATGTTACATATTTGTTATGTACCACAATTATGTATTCTCACCTCCACTAACATACTATTGATGTACACTACCTGTATTAGCCCTACACTACCTATCAAGGCCCTACATTACCTGTGTATACTGTGGACTATTATACCTGTAGCGTATTCATTACTCTCATAATATTAGCATCTATCCACGCCTTACCCCAGTTTATATTACATAACATTACCTAACCCTCCCCCTCGCCCCTCCACAGGAAGGTGACAGAGATAAATGTTTCAAGTACTGGTCAGATGATGAGGAATTCACAGTCTCCAATGTTAGCGATGTAGTATAGGCTTCCCCGTCACTGACTATTTGTACAGTAGGGCGTAATTTAGCGATATATAGGATATCAGTGATCTCATGCAAAGTGATCTCATGTGGAGTGGTATCGTGCCCAATAATAATTCATAGTAATGTAAATAATTATTGATATAGTAGAATGTACGCAATGTAAGAAATCCATCCTGCTCAAGACATCACTGGTGACCTGTTATAACATTGTAAACAATATTGTTCATGAATTGTTTGAATCGCCTGAATATAGTATACCTCCTATATGTGTATTAATTTCATTTATAGTATTAGATGATGGTATACTCAATTTAACATGTCGATTTTTTTAACATAACTTAATAATGTGATATACTATATAAACATTTCGATATTATTTATAGTAAGTTTAGAATTTTCATATTATACTGATAATAAACAAAATTGACTGTAAAATTAAAGAATACTATTTAAATAATATTATTTTATAGTATAAATTCTATTTGTTTAATTTAATTGAATTCATCAAGGACAAGATGTGTACTTACAAATATTTGATATATTTAATTTAATATTTAAATCAATGCAAAAACCCATATTTAAATTAATAATTTTAATATGGTTATATCTAAATATAATATGCATTATATTATATATAATGTCTACGTAAATAATATAGAAAAACATCTTATAATTTAAACCAAATTTATAATTAATTTGATATTTAAATATATATAAAAGAAATAATAATTTTTTGAAAAATGAATGTATTATTATTTTACCAATAAATAAATCATTGGAATAATTCTAACAAATAAATATCTTATATTGAAATATAATTAAATACACCACTAAATATACCACCATTTAGTGAGTAGACGTCCTTTCCTAGGTAATAGTTAATATAATGTTACAACACATGTTATTCTCTACAAAATACCTTCTATATTAATTATAACTTCTTAACGGAGTTAAAACATATCACCTAACATTCTCAGTTCACTATAAAGTTATGCAATAAGACGGACGACTCTAGCTACATCACACGAGGCTTTCAGGTTACATTATACTATTGTTTATATGTTAAAATATATATATATATATGATTACTTGCTTATTTCAGGATTCTTTTTATTGATTCCCGGACAGTTATTGACTTCCAAACATCACGTTATATATATATATATATATATATATATATATATTATTATTTAGATTTATACATTTAGGTAGGGGGCATTAATACTTATACAGATAATTACCCATGTTTATATATGATGTGAATTCCAGTAATGATTCGATCACCCTTAACCTACATACATACAATATATTAATGATTTCATCACCTCAGTATGTAAGTAACATACATATACCGATACATCGATGTACCACACCACATAAACCCATACTAGGACTGATGATATAATAGGTGTTCGTGATGGATATTGATGCTACATCATAAGGCGGTACATATGGATATGTGGATACATATGGATATGTATATCAATACTTTTTATTTTTTTTAATTTGGATGTTTATTTAAAAAACAGAATGGGGTCAAACATTGAATGGGAAAAGATAGTGAAATTAGCATTGAATTACATAAATGTATATTTTCCATAGAAATAATAAAGGTGCATGTATTATATTCTGAGGATGTATGTAAATATGTACTTTATATGAAATATATCATTAGATTATTTATAAAAAATTATTCTAGGAATTTTTTTTTCATTTCTAGGAATTTGTCAACAAAAAATATTATATATAATTATTATTCCCACACATACATCCACAAACATACACACACACCCATCTACACATACCCACCCACACACATCCACACTTTAGGTACACGATGCCCTCACCAACACTAAGATATTCATCTGGCATATGCAGTACACGAACTGGCCTGACAGAGGCTGCCCTAAAGATCCTAAACATTTCTTAGGTTTCGCATTAATTTCGTATATTTAAGCTTCTTACACACCAATAAAACATCCCGATTTTGTCGTACATAAATATCGGGTAGTTTCAGTATGAAAGAGGCTAAAGGACAATATCGAGTTGTTCGACTTACACCTTATGTGTACATTTATAAATGACCTATTATCAAATTTGTGACTAGTCCGAAAACTATGTTTAAAAACGAATAATTTTTATAACCTTATATCTGGCTATAAAAATGGGTCCTATAATAGGATTTTTTTATTGGTGTGAAAGGCGCTTTTTATTGATTACTTACCTGTATTAATTATTAATAATTACGTTATATGAAAATTACAACATTATTAAATATTTTTCATAAATTTTTATAAACAATAAATTTCCATTACATTTATTTATTTATATCACATATTTTATTATAGTTATATTAAAAATTTACCACCAGTATCATTAGAAGTATGACCACCACCAGTATCACTAGAAGTACCACCACCAGTAAGCATTACACCACACCTCCCCTTCCAGATTTCATCGACAAGCTCGGCTGTCTACGTCGCCACCTAGCGTCCGAAACCGTAACCCCTTCCCTGCCCACGACTCTCGTTCACTGTTCAGCGGGTGTAGGACGTACCGGAGTCGTGCTATTGGTCGAGGCCGCCCTGTCAATCATGCAACTCGCCGGCCCTAAAGCTGTGTGCCTTCGCGACATTCTCAAGAGTCTACGTCTACAACGCATGTACACGGTACAGACCGTAGGACAGTATCGCTTCTGTATGTCCAGCGTGGTTAAGATGGCCGCCTCTTCACGCCTTATATGACGAGGACACGCCCCCCCCGACACATGAAGACCCCACCTCATCACACTCCCTCCTCCTTATCACGACTGATCCGACGGAACCTCCCCTTTATCCTCGCCACACCCACCCCGACAGTGCATTTACTACTATTTTCGTGTCTCTTCATCTCTCTCTCTCTCTCTCTCTCTCCCCTTGTTTCGGTGCCTGCTCGCCGCGTATACATGCCATACATACACACGGAGTCCCCTGGTGGACTTTAGAGCCGTATTAGACCCCTGTGGTACAGCAACCTTTTGTTATTCGTTTTTATTTATTCTTTTTATAAATCAAATTACATTTTACTCGTTCGTATATACAGATTAAATGTTTATACCGATATATATATATTGTATCTATGTATATGCATATATATATATCATTAGTATATACATTACACATTTATATAATTATGAAATTAATATTTTAATAAATACGAAAATATTTATATTATTAAAAAATGTATTATTATATACAACTTTTTTTATATTATCAAAAATAAATATTGATTAAATTACAATTTTTATTAAATATTTGGAAAACCATATATTATTATAGAAATTGAGATACACCAATATTAATTAGTGAATATAATTATTAAAATCAAGTTTAGAACCTTTCATTATACTTACAGATAATATGATTTTAAAATTATTAATATTGTGATTCATTTTATAACTTAGTGTGTGATTATTGTAGCAGGAAAGTAATTCAGATGTACACTGTACATTGTACAGTGAATTGATAAAATAGTAATCTATCCAACTTTAATCTACAAAAATCTAACCCTTCTATATAAATATATATTATATCGTTTACTATTCATGTATAATTAAGTAGATTTATATTAATTCTTCTTTATTTCTTCATTATGCCTCATGTTATAGAATATATGTAATGGGCATAGAGAATTCCATAAATATTGTAGAGAAACTTAGAAAGGTAATTGTGATATACTTTGTGATGTACTAATTGGATGGTTATTTATGCTAATCATTAAATGGAGATCCAGTGTGATTTATGGAGGAGAGAAGCGTGTAAACATGGCAGATTATATACAAAAATAAATAAATCTAGAAACCTAATTTTTTCAATTGGTTTATGTGAGAGCTAAGTGCGCTAATATTTTATACATGTATATTTTACACGGTGAATATAGATTTTTTAAATTATTATTTTACTAAAAGTATGATAACTTCTGAAATAAATAAGGTAATGACTAAATCTTTTAAATTCTGTTACATCCATATTTACTTTATGTTATAAAATACATGATAATAATAAGACAATGAGAATACTGCATAAAAACACTAAATTAAAAAATGTCCAGTAATTCCAGTAGCTAAGTTTTAGGTATTACTTAATATATATGAAGAGATATTTATTATTATCAAAGATTTTCCGAAGGAAAGATATAACACTTACGCGAAATCGTGTAATTCGAATTTGTATACAAAATACCCTGGTGCCACCTATAGCGGGTTACTTTTAGGAACTATGTGTTGTTTATAATGTAAATTCGTATTTAACTATACACTTTTAAAATGTTAAATAATATGCTTTAAATTAATATTTATATGATGAAAACTAAGTGTTCATTACTAATATATAACAAACAAATATGGTATGTATGTTTTAAATGCTATAAGTATATATTTAGTGAGTAAAAGCTAATTTATATTGCATGTAATTTAATAGAGCAATGAAAACATTGTTGTATGCAAACAGAGCCGAACCTAAATCTATTTCAGTGATTTCGATACTACTGCTAGTAGCGGTTGGGTATATTACTAAATTACGTTGCATGCATAGGGAGTGTTATATCTTTGCTTCGCAAAATCTTTGTTATTATTAAGTTATGAAAGTTTCATATATATATATCAAGTAGATCAAAAGTTATGGATGTTCAGATTAAAAATTAAGATACAAAAAAATAGTAGTAATATTTTTAAAAATTAAAAAATATATATGAATTTTTACTATCATTTTAATCTTTATTTGTGTAGTTATATTTATAAATGCTTATTTATGAGACTTATATTTACTTGTATGTATCAAGCCATATATGTAAAGATAATATATTAAATTTATTGATTTTTATAAAATATCATTTTTAATATTTTAATTTCAAAAATGATGTTTCACCACCTTTATATTCAGGGTATGTGCGGATTAGTATGTATTATATCAATTACTAATAGGGTCTGGATAGGATATTATTTATATAGGGATATATAGGAGAATAGATTCCATGTATCAGTTGTATGACTGACTGTATGGCTCGGTTGGCTAAGGCGTTAGATACACAAGCAACAGGATATAGGTTTAGCCACATCCAGATTATTGAAATAATTGTGTTTAAATATAAGATCAGCTCTCGATAAAACCATAGATGCCTTAACATGAGAGTGGCTTCGAAGGGACATTAGAGCCATATGGAAAACTTCATCTAGTTATCTGTATGCGATGAAAGGAATCCACCAAAATAAAATAACAATATAGCAAATTGTCTGATATCCATATCGGCTTGAAGTTAGTGATACACGGAGAAAGTCCAGAAACATGAATAATACTGAACAAGTATAGATAAGGACATATATATATATATATATATAGTGTATTGACATATAGAATAATGCGGAATACTCACAAAAACACTAGATAATATTGATATTTATAAGAGGGATGAAGATAGAATACTAATTTATATTATGGATAAGCAGTAATTGATGGATATCTAGTAGTAATGTAATAAAGAAACTAATTATAGTTATATAATTGAATTATTTCAATTCGACTTTGGTACAATATTTATTAATTTTTATAAATTATAATTTTTCAGAGAAATTAATTTATCTAAATTTTGTTTAATTTATTATCTTACTATTAAGTATATATTTTAATATAATTCAATACATATAAATATTGGGTTAACAAACTTTTTATTCAACTGAATTTTAACGAATAGGCTTTTGAACATGTAATACATATACTAATGTTTCCTGGAAATATTAGCCAAATGAAATTAATACTTTCTTTAACTACATAAATATTTAATATTATAAATAGATGCTTCAATTTAATAAATATACTTAATTCCCTGAGTAACTATATTACCTATAAATACTTTATTATTTTCAAAATAATTAGTTACGGAGCGGGTTATAAAGATTGATATTACAGTATACATTTATTGATCCACTTCCATCGAGTTTTTTCCCTTCTTTGTTTTCTTGTTATCTGTTTTAGTTACTTTTTTCGCTTTATCTTCTACATCAACTTCCATTGAGTTCTTTGGTTTTTTAGTAGTCGTTTGACCTCTAAGATCATCCCTCGCTGTTGTGTTGTGTTAAAAGTTATAAACATCAAGGTCATATTAATTTAAATATATTTAACATTATATTTTATTTAAGTATGATTTAATTGATTTATATATAATTTACAAAAAATTAATAATTATAATATTATAGCATAGCTTGTTTACATAGCATAGCTACATTATGATATATATATATATATATATATATATATATATATACAGTAAAACCTCTCTATAAGAAACCTCTTTATAAGAAAATTGTTCACACATTTGGTTGGAATTCAACCTTTTCCACATTAAAAAACCTCTTTATAAGAAAATCTTATAAAAAAATATAAGAAAAACCTCTTTATAAGAAACTTATTGTATACAAATTATAAAAAATAATTATATATAAATATAAGTATTGTATATTGATCAATTATAGAAATTAATTATTATATAAAATATTTTATATTACAAAAAAGCTCGAAATGAATTAATAATTATTAATACATATTATTATACAATTATAATTGTTATTGTATATCCATTAATTTATTAAAATTAATTAATAAATGTTATTTTTATCCTTGAATTTATTAAAATTAATTAATAAATGTAATTGTATATCCATAAATGTATTAAAATTAATTAATAAATGTTATTATATCTTTAAATGTATTGATGATACAATTTATTATATTATACAATTAATTGTTAAATAATATATTATTATAATATTCATTATATTATATTCATCAATGATGATTCATAATTTATAATTGCTAATGTAAATCTAATAAAATGCCATTATGTATTAACATATCTAAGCCCAAACAATACAGTATATATTTTAAATATAATTAAAGAAGTTGATGAAGGTTTACCTAACAATCAAGAATTATATAAATATACTATATATAGATAACCTATAGGTTATATAATGCATATTCAATTATAAATTAATTCTTAAATCATTGGAAAAGTGAAAACCTCTTTATAAGAAAACCTCTCTATAAGAAAAAAAGTACTGAAAAAAATAGTTTCTTATAGAGAGGTTTTACTGTATATATATATTTAAAATATAATATTTTATTATATATTTTATTTATTTTTATCATATATATGAGGAAGTCATAATATTATAACATTATTTATTTATGTATTACTCTTATCTATAATGAAACTTATCATGTTAATAAACGGGTAATTATCTGGATAAGCAACATTGCTTCTATATTCAATCTAATATTGCCTAAATCTGATAATAATAATAAAAATATATATATTTAAATATTAACCTTTTTTTTCTAAAGCAAAGGCTGCTTCATACTTGATTTGTTTTGCTAACTTTTGCTTCTTCTTCTTGGATATTGTTATGTTAGTTCTGGGGCAACTCCTGTTCAAATAATATTATTATTATATACTCTGATGTTATTTTAGATTTTTATAATTAATTAAAATATAATATATATGTATATATTAGTGATTTAAATTAAACCGAATTTTGTGGTTTCGAAACAAATTAAACCGGATAAATTTGGTTTCGTAACATAAATATGGTCATTATAAAATCAATATTACACAGATAATAGGTGACGGTACGATATGATGGAACTTGACAGTATGGTTGTATTACGGTGAGCTGGAAGCTGAAAGTACAATATGACATAACGTGACTACAGAGAATAATATATATATATATTTAATAAATATTATTTATGGGGAAGGAATGATTATTTAGCAGATTCTTTATGTGTGTTATTTGAAGTGCCCTAAATCAAAATATAAATATTTTAAAATAACCATAATATACCATGTAACTAATATTATATTAATTTACAATATGTATATTTTAATAATTTATATTTTTGTATATTTTTATGAATAAAATGGATATTAAAAAACTATGTAAATAAGCATAAAAAAACAGCAAAGTCTGGTAACTTGGCATGTACAACGTTTCTCTATAGATGAAATTATATTCTAAAATATATAAATTAAATTTCTTGAATAAAATGTTGAACATTGAACACAGACAAGCACTAGATTAAATGAACTTTACGATCAACGGAAAAATTAAGCAGACATTGATGTCCGTCGATGATAAAGTTAATCGTAAATTTGATTGTATTGTAGTTTAGCATATAAGATTAACTTTACGATCAGCGGACATCTATACATATAATACAATTCAATCAAATGAAGTTAATATATAGATCATAAGACATCAATTTCCATAATATAGAATATCAAATTAGCTTTACAATCGACTGACCAATATGACGATATGACGTTGAATTTGTCCGCTGATCATAAAGTTCCATTGCTCCCAAGCATATAATACCAGTGCCACATTAGATTATATTTTCGAAACTATTGTAAAATTATATTAATTCTTTATTTAATTTCGTATTACGCACTTTATTATATTTTATTAATAATTGTATACTATCAATTTGATAGTATCAAATGAAATATGTCTAAGAATATGATATACCAGAGGTGGGATAGTGCAGACATGATGAAATACATACATATTGTTAAGAATGAATGTCTAATAACAAGGCAAGCATTTTAAATAAAATTCTATCATTTTACTATATGATATCAGATTGATTGATGATCGGCCAAATATCTGAATTAATGACAAGCAGATGAACAAACAACTATTTTGTAGAAATTCCGAATTTTTATAAAATCAATAAATACTAAATATTATTGATTATTTATTAAAATAAAAATAACTATTCTTAAAAATATTACGAAATAATATAAATTGTATATAGAATATTTATTGGTATCATTGCGAATTTCTGAGATATTAGAGGCGGCCAAATTACCCTTCCTTCCTTCAGCTATGGATAAGACTAAATTAGATTGTTACTAACTTTCGTTTTTTCATTATGTGCTTGGTGATAAGTGTTTTATCTTCAATTTCTCCTTGTCGTTGGTGGGCACGTTTACGAGACTTGGCCGCCAGATGTCTCTGCTTCTTAATCCTATTTCCCTAAACAAACATATCAACGCTATTAAATATCTATATATATATAGGTGAGTTCATGTATACTTAATTATAAATTAATATTTTTTACTATTACCATGAACATGTATATCCAAAATAAATAAATAATATACACGTAAAGTAAATAATGAGTCATTTAATATATGAATCATTTTTAATTTTGATTAAATTATAATCTACTAATTATTTATTTATTTTTATCTATTTCGAAGGTAGATATTTTACTGAAGTCACTTAAGTATATGTAATTTCTATATAACTATTTCTATAATATGTTACATTATATATTCTAGTACTAATATAAATGAAATATATATATATATATATATATATATATATATATATATATCAATTTTCTACTGTATTCTATTGGTATTAAAAAAGTAAAATAATTATTATTAGGAATGTAAATTAAAACCACCTTTATAAATAATCAAACTCAAACTTCACTGAAACACTACTAAGCTCTATTATTAAGATTAATAAATAAATTTGTTAATAAATTGTAATTTATTTTAATCCAAGAAGATATTCTGATCTAATCTAATCAATTAATTTCCATCAATTTATTATTTATTCCTCAATTTATTATTCTATTTAAATAATATATTCACTCTACTAATTTGCTATTTTGAGCTTGATATAACTAAATTTGACATGTCAACAACATTTATAATTTTGTCATTACAATTATTACTATAATAAAATAATTCTTTTAAATAAATTATATATTTCATAATGCACTTTATTATAGATTAGCCCGGAATATTAACTGAAATTATATAATATATAGTTTATATATCTATTTAAATTTGTATATTTGTATATTATCAATAGCTCTACAAAATGTAAATTTGATATAATTTGTATATGATTAATCTAAAGAGATACGCTGCTTGGGGAATATGACACGTTAGATGTTCGCCAATGTCATGTGATATAATAATGCGAATAATATTTATTATTATTTTATATTATCTACTCTCTACTCGTTATATTTATGCATATGCTATGAATAACGTATACTATGTATGGCTTCGTTACCTACATATATATTTGATTAAGATTCATACTTTATCTATTATATATAAGTAGTAAACGAAGCATACGTTATATATAGCGTATATTACATACCATGTAATATATTAATACATAATAATATAATATATAAAAATCGTAAGCATTATTCATATAATTAAATGTCGAATTTAGATTGTTTCGCATTTTACATACATTGTACCACTTTAAATTATAATATAATTATATGAAAATTATATTTATCTAACATTTTGTTGAGCTATTGATAATACATATATTTTTCTTTAGACCAGTTATAATTTTATATTAAAATATTTGTTATTACAAAATATTTCTTATAAATTAGATATATGTTGTTAATGTAAATTAAAGTAAAGTTACTTAAATAATAATCTCATATTAAAGTTGCCATTAATATAAAAATTCATAATATTTATATTAAATACAATAAATAATTGTATTACTTACACAATTACTTAAAAATAATATTTAATTTTTAATAATTACTTATATATTTCTCTATTGTTGGATCTACAATGGGTTTAACATTGTCTAAAATATTTAATATAGCTTTTATTTTCAAATATTAGAATGTATTGGGGGGAAATTATTTTTGAATATTCAAAACGATCTATTTCTATTTCTATTCTAATTGAATTTAAAATTTTCTATTTTTGTGTTAATCAAATTAAATATTAGAATGAATTATGGAAATATTAACATAATCTTTGCAAACAAATTGTTTTAATATTAAAATGGAAGAACATAAAATAACAATCATTAAAATATACTAGGACAATCCCTGTTTATAGGATTGCTAGATACAATTAATTAAAAATAAGAATAAAGAAATGTGATTTTAAATGATATAAACTTAAATAATTCGATTCGATTATAAATGATATAAAGTTTACATTATAAACTTAAATAATTTGATTCCAATTATTTGAAGGTAAATTAAATATTCAAGGCAATTTTAAAACCGATTAAGAATACAAACATTCTTTTGAAAGTGACATATTGTCTATGAATATATTATTCATTCACTAATTAAGTTATAAGTAAAAAAAATTAAACATAATATTAATATAATAATTGTACTAGACGCATCTCGTGATGGTAGAGATCTATAAATTTATAGATATAAGTATATTATAGATTTATATGTATACGAATATAACTACAAGTGATATTGAGAAGGATGCATGATCCAGCAATACTATTTGAATACCTATTACCAAGTATGACTCGCTACATCTCTGCATTGTAGGATAGTGATTATGTAAAGTGATTATTCTATACACTATTATTTATTAATAGATATTAACAGTTGTGATGACTTTAATCTGTATAATTTAATTTATATTATATGGTTCTCATATCAATACAGTTTTTGATTTGTTATCAAACGAATTTTCTATCTGTCGATTTTCATTCGTCAAATAGATGAAATTGACCGACAGTAAAATTATATGTTTTCACTCCTATACCGTTGATTTTTATATACTCTATCATATAAATATTTAAAAATAAATAATGTAATGAAATATATTTTTTACGAAAATGATTTATTTTATCCAGCTGTTTATTTACAGTTCATTAAAAAAAGGATCATTTCTCTCTAATTTCTATTTAAAATAGAGATATGTTAATTATATCCATTTGTCGGATTAAAATCGATGGATGACACTTCGAAGGATGGAAAATGAAAAAGTTATTGGTGTGAAAACACTATTACATGTGTTATATGCCAGCAAATATCAAATGTGTATACATATACATTGTATATGATATAAAATAACATTCATATTTCAAATGTCATTTGTATAAACCAGTGTCAATTTCACTCGTGACGGATAGTACAGACGGATAGTACAGACGGTAGGCAAAAAGTAAATAACTATACATAACAAAGTTCATTTGTGTCTCTCAATTCGTGCGTCGCGCTAATATATTATTCGTAGTTACTAATTACTTTTTATAGGCTCACTTCGGTATATAAAGCAGCTAAACAAACTGAAGAATAAAACTAAACCAAATAAATCAAACAACCTAAAATATCAATCTGCAAATATTAATTAATCAATTAAAATGAATGGTGTATACGTATATTTTTATAAAGTCATTATTCCATATATACATGTTTTCATTTATATTTTATTATCGTGTGCATTAGAGCGTATCATACATTTGCGTAACGCACGCCTTTCGTGAACTTTGCTATTTATAGTTATTTAATTTTTGCCTACCGTCCGTATCCCCCTCATGACATATAAATAAAAAGTTGCCGGAGATCATGAATAGCCAAATCTAGTTTACTAATTAAATATATAAGCCATGGCTAATCATTATCATTCTAAGTTAATTTTCAATAATTATCGCAAATATGATATTTTTCCATTTTTAAAATTATTACAAAAATAATTTAAAAATAATCATACACATGTTTTACAAAATAATGCGCAGTTATTTTTATTTTTAAATTAGTTCATACGTTAACAATTTCCTAATAAGTATTTTCACAAATATATATATATATATCTTCATTACTATATATAATATATCATTGTATATATAATATATAATTATAAAATATTATATGATATTATAATTATTTAAATAACAAATTATAAAAAAAATTATTTTTGTATTCATACATTTAAATCTATATAAGTACTAACATCTCTATTTCTTGTACTAGCTTCTCTGGAAATTCCCATTTTTATAAAATTTACTTTTTAATTAATATAATATGATACAATATTAAAATAATAAAATGTTATTAAAAATTATGTTATAAATTAAAGTTGGCGATATTAAAAATAACCCTAGTGTATGGGTAACGAACTAAATATCAAAATATATTTAAAATAAATAATAATAAATAAATAAAATATATTTATAGTTTTTATATTCTTAGTTGTATTATTGTTATAAAGTTTATAATGTCAAATCAATCTACAGTATCTGAATATGTACCTATTTTATTATTCCATATAGAATATCGCAAAGGTCCAACTATTTATTTAATACTTATTAATCATAGTTCAAATAATAATTCAAATTTAAATTGAATTCAAATATTATATATTTAATATATTTAATATTATATAATATAATATATTATATTTGTAATATTATAATTACAAACCACATATATATATTAAATAATCATTGTGTATATGCTATTTTAATAACAAATACTAATATGTGTTCTTTACTATAAATATAGTCTATAATATATATTCGCCACATAATTATTATGATTATCATATTTAATATGATCATTATGATAATCATTATGATAATGATTATCATTATGATATTATCATAATATGATATTATGATAATACACATGATTATTATGATTATCATATTTAATATGATCATTATGATAATCATTATGATAATGATTATCATAATGATAATCATTATGATAATCATTATCATAATCATTATGATAATGATAATCATTTAATTATGATAATACTTTATCTGAATCTCAGATTCAATCTGAATATTATATTAAATATATCATATATATATATATATATATATATATATATATATATATATATATATTATTATATGATAAACATAATATTATATTAAATATATCATAATCATAATCATTATGATCATTATGATAATGATAATGATTATGATAATCATTATGATAATGATTATCATAATTTTAAATTATGAATATGAATAAATTATGACATAATCATTATAATAATGATTATGATAATAATGATTATCATAATGATTATGATTATGAAAATTATTTATTGATTACATCCAACTAAATACAAGAATTCATAAAGTTTAACTTGTATATCATTATGATATAGCAATTATAGCAGGTAATACCTGCTATAATTATTATAAGTATAGGGCATATAGTATATGATAATCATATACTATATGCCCTATACTTATAATAATAGGGGGATATCGATAACTCTAGGAACAATTTTTTCAGAAAAAATATCAGAATATATATGTATACTTAGTTACTAACTTAGTAACTTACTAAGTTAGTAATTTACTAAGTTAGTATAATACTAAAATGTAATCCTTAATTGATTATACTTTTTATATAACATCATAATGATGATCATTAATTATACAATCAGTGTAGCAATGGTGAATGTGATAAGGGATCTCAATCATTAAAATGAATATAATTATTATATGTATATATATATATATATATATATATATATATATATATATTGTAGCGGCCTATCACACATTACACAGCAAGATACATTCCTGTAAACGTCGTCACGCTCTATCGAACAACGTATCGCATTCGCGTCTATATAATAGACACGAACAAAGAATCAACGCACGCCTATGTGCGTGCGTCCACCTGTATATATATAACCACGTTATTACTATCTCGACACAAGTTAATAAATCATGTTGTTCATTGTTAATATACGTAATCTATTAAGTAGAATCTAACTAGAATCCTACAATATATATATATATATATATATATATATATGTGATGTTTAACATCATGTTAGAATGCTCACATATTAATTCGTTAAAGTGACTTTGGGTATGTGGTCTAATTTAAATATAATTTAATATACTATATTATTTAGTTACCTAAATTTGGTAACCTAATATATATATATATATATATATATATATATAATTGTGCTAAAACCGATGAATATATTGAATATATGGAATTTCGAAAGAAGACCAGTAATTTTACTCGCTACATAAATATATATAGTATAAATATACCTTACCATTTACCAGGTTGAACTTGCTCAGCATGATATATATGTGATGTTTATCTTTTAATTCACTTATTAATCACCTATTAATTCGTCAAAGTGACTTTATATATATATATATATATATATATATATTTACTTAAAATATAGTGTATACTTTATAATATAATATAGTAATAAATATTAAATAACATATTACTAATTGTAAAATACATGGTAACATATAAACTAATCTCACATTATTTTTAAATGATGAATATATAAGCCAGGGCTCTAAATTTACAATGTCCATATTTTACCTACTGCAAATTAATATTATAATATATCCGAATCCTATCCCATCATTACCCAACAATACAAGTTTTATACATGATACACACGCGAGCGGTCGTACTCAATTATAGATTCTATATTAAACTATGGTCGTTTACTATCGGGCAACAGCATAGAAAAGATATTTATCTTAATCTGAAGCCCTTTAGAGGAAATAATAACATAAATAATTATATATTTCATACGAAAAAAAATGTAAAATTAAAACTTCTAATAAATATTTATAATTATTATATATTCAGATATTATTTCGATGACATTATGCCATTTATAGTTAAACTGTACATAATATTGTTTAACAAATTTAGACTTTAGTCGAAACACAGTAACATATAATATGTATTTAAAATATATTAAACAGTTACCATAAAAATATATTATACTATTTTATATAGTTATACAGTTACCTAGCATTATAAAATGGTGTGCATATTCAAAAGTATGGCATGGTGCATGCGTCTTCTGATATATTCGTTCATTAGTAAATTCTAAATTTAGTAGTTATCTAGAATAGAGTAATAATAATTTCACAAAAATACATTAATGCAAAATACACAATTTTATTTTGCTAATCAGCTAACGTTTATTCTTACTACCATATATACATATATCTCTTTAAACACTTATATATATATATATATCCCGCCATGATTTCATAGTACAGAATGCATCGCAAATTTATAATTGTTCTAATAATATATCTATTTTATTTATTCATTGCATTTAATCTCATTCCTTTTAGGGTATAAATATTTGGTATCTAAACCAAATAATTGCCACTATAATATGTTTGTTTACAATTTTTGAATGGTACTAATATTTATTTGATAATGCCAACAAAATGTGATCTAGTAATACTAAACTAGTATTGATAATTGTGTAGTAATAATAACATTATAGTATAAATATAATTGTGATAATAATAATTATTTTATAATTTGATATTATATAAATATATCTATACTTATAATAATAGTATCACATCATTTGATAATTACAAGTAATCCTAAAATACATATATATATATATATATATTATAGTATGTGAATGTTAAATGAATATTTTTTATAATTTAAAAATATTAAATTAATAATAACTATATACAAAATATAATGATTAGTTATCTATATAAATATAATATATTATAACATTAATCTATAGCTTTAATTTACTCTATACATATTTATATAATTATAGATTTAATTACGAAATACATTTTTATTATAAATTTAATTATGAAATACATTTTGAATTATAATTAAACAAAAACTGCGACACATCGCCACTACATTTAACTACTCTATCAACAGGTGATATCGTGGGCTACATTCTAGCGTACTCTAGTCTACTTCCGATGTTCCTGATTATTTCATTCGCGACTCTTATTTTGTTTCGTCGAGACATACATACGGTTTCCATTCATGCGTAAATCTGTACATACGCATGTTATTCTATATATGTTCTTAATCTATGTAGTTCAGTTTATCCTTTATTACATCTTTAAATTGTAATTTATTAATTTAACAATTATTAATTAGTTGAATTATATAAAATATGATTTGTAAATTATAATGTAAAATTATTAAAAATATACAAGAAAAGTACATAACTATTTGAATACTCATTCTATATCGTAATATATATAATATATATATTATATTATATAACTAAGATGACTATACGCTTGATTAAATGTAATAAATTCCATTTATATAATTCTGTTGTCTTTGTTTTTTGTAGATATTTTTCCTGATCGGTCAGCTAACAAATGAAATCCTGAACTACATTCTTAAGAACACGCTGAAACAGCCGAGACCCGATTGTTTGTACGATTACTAATATGTGTGAATATATACTTAATCTTAATTATGGAATATTGCTTATTACTTAATTAATTACTTAATATTTTCTAGACTATTCTATTTTGTCTATTAGTTTACATGTATAATTAATAATAAGTTATATATAAATTTGATTTCGTGCTAACGATTAACTCATGTTATTGAAAAATATCCTGTAATTTTGTAAACGTATAAATATCTATTCTAATAAAAAATTCCGCTGGGATTATTTATATTAGTCAAATGTAAATCTATTCCGAATGTTTCCATGCATTATTTACAATTATATAACTGAATTATTGATTTTAAATTTGAAGTTCGGTATATCCGATATTTAATATCTATCGTTAATTTTAAAATTGAATAAAATTCTGAATATTTTCCTAGTATCAACACAAAGATTTTAATTGGAAATTTTTAGATTGGAAAATTATTTGTACTTACTATCATATTATTTTTAAATTTGTTGTTTAAAAGTTATATTATATAGTTTAATATAGTATAACATATTCTTAATATATATATATATATATATATATATATATATATATATATAGTATTTTAGTAAAATAAGAGTTAACATACTAAGAATAACAACAAACTTGTGCCACTAAATAAGCGATCGATATGTTCAGTTCTTAATTACTACTCGAACAGTCCACGGGATAGTGAAAGCATCTTACGGAATGCCCTCCAATCACACTCAGTTCATAGGCTTCTTCGCGCTCTATCTATCGTTGTGTCTTCTAATTAGGTTATTGAACATACTATATGCAAATATTTAGGTATCACTTATATTATTATATAGTTTACAATTGTTAAGTAATAATTAACCAATAATAATTAGAATCCTTAATTTGTGAATATTATTTATAATAATTTACATTATAATTAAAGAATTTGAATATCAAATAATTATTTAATTATATATATATATATATTTACAATCAAGAATCTCATTATAAGATAAACCTCTTTAAACTGGTAAATGAGGTATATGGATATCGTAATGTTACCTTAAATAACCCACTATAACAAATATTACATAATTATAATTTCTTAAATTTGTTTATTAAAATTATGTAACCAAACTAAAATACAATAGAGAACATTTATAATTAATTACCTATGAAATATTTTGTATATATTAGTGACAAATTATTCATGGAGTATAATTATTAAAAGTACTCTGAGTACTAAACTTAAGTGCTATAAGTAAATAACATGTTTATTTTTAAATTAACAAAAAGCTAATAAGCAACTATAGCGTAAATTTATAAATAAAATTATCAAATATATGAAAGTTGAACTACAATTGATAATAAATTTAAATAAATAATAATTTAAAAAATATTATTTGTATATATATACGAATTAATAAATATTACTAAAAGTATTATAATTCACATAAATAATAAATATATTTATTATTTATTCTGAAAATATGCTTAATTGATGTTATTTTAGATAATTGGACGCAACTAGTATATATAAAGTTATAATTTATAATATATTTTCATATGCATATAACCAAGTTATAAAGAAATAATTCACTGTCTAAAATGCATCCATCATAAAGGTGTTTTACTGTGTGTATAATATACACTGTATATATGTATATATATAAAAACATAGATATTATATTATTGATATAGTTATTGTGTATGTAGCACACATTGTGTACTAATATTTTCTAGGAGATTAATTACTTACCTTACCTTACCAGGTCGAGCTTGCTCGGCATGGAGATTAATAGTATAGTATATGTCTATCTATCTATCTATGATACCTAGTCCCACATATGTGTATGTAAGTAGATATTGACCACGTGTACTCTAACAACCGCGTAGATTTCAACACAATCACACGTACTTCGATGTGGCGTTCAAGTTTGTGGCGTGTTTCCTGACGATGTTCGGCTCCTGGGTGATCTCTTACAGCAGGTAACCTCCTATAGAGTGTGTTCGTGTATGGTGTGTGTGTGTGTGTGTGTGGGTATTTGTGGGATTATGGGATCTATTTGTATAAAATTATACTTTATGAAAGTTAGAGATTTTATATATCTATATATAAAACAATATATCTTATATTGTCGGCATCAGATATAATATACATTATATATACATACATTAATAAGTTAATGTGGGTGTTTGTGTGGGTATTTGTAGGATTATGTCCTACAGCAGGTAATCCCCCCGTAAAGTGTATGTGTGTAGGGTTACCTCTTACAGCAGGTAACCTATAGAGTGTGTACTAGTATAGAGTATGGTAAATACATCAAAATAATATTGTATATATTATTTATACTTATTTTTTTATAGTTGCATTTACTCCAAGTAAAATAAAATGGCATACTTTAAAGAAAATATCTAATATCAAACATATTAAATATTATTAAATAATAATATTGAATTATACTCAATTATGCATGACTACATTTTTGATATGCTTCTATATTTCCAAATCCACTTTATTATTAAACTGATCACTTATCTCTTTGATTACGTTTACTCTGATATCTCACAATAATTACTTATATCATAATCTATAAGTCTTTTTATAAAAGTAATGTATTACTATGTACAAGGTTTAACAATATATTATCATACCTTCACTTAGTAGTATTATAAATTATATGTTTTCTCATGGGATCTATTTGTATAAAATTATAATTTATGAAGGTAATAATTTTATATATCTATATATATATATAAAACAATATATCTTATATTATCATATATATATATATATACATTAATAAGTTAAATATTTATCAAAATATATATATATATATATTCATAATATATAATAATATATTTGATTATTGATATTTTACCTATAAGTTGATCCTTAAAGTGAAAATGCACATGCATAAATAACGATAATTGTCTTTTAATTAGTAATATTATATTACATTACGAATAATACGACAAGTTTAATAAAGTATTTGTTAAATGGAACACCACAATTTTTAATTTCATTACTCCAAATATTTTATTTGCGAAGAAATACTATTAGTCTATATTATACTAAAAACTATTATCTGAAATACAAATATATTAAATCAATATTTTAATTAGATATTTTGACGAAATTGTAACCATTTTATTTATTTATCATTACTCATTCAATGTACAAATTTATGAAAATCCTATTAAACATTGACATATTTTCCTTAAGGAATATTTATATAATGAAGCTCAATATTATTTATCCTTTACTATATATATTAAATTAAATGTTCCATAAATAGGGTGACTTTATTTATTTATTTCAGAGTTATAAATTTATATTTACTTTTAAAACATATACATATACAAATCATACAGAATATATCTTGGCTACCATACATCATCTCAAGTGGTGATTGGCTACATGTGTGGCCTCGTGTTCGCTGCAGTATGGTTCTCCGTCATACACCTCCTCATCTCACCCTACTTCAATATCATCGCATCCAGGTTCCATTTCATTCACGATAAATAGCGTTTAGTATATAAATATATAAGATATTACATAGAAACCCATTTTTAACAATTTATCACTACAGCTAAATTCAATCATATTCATTTTCACCATTTTATAAATTTGTCTAGACATCACTATAATTGCTATCTACTTTATTCGCGCCTCTGAAGCCGACGTATTTTATAATAAAATAGCGTATTAAATAAAATTATCTTATCCCTTTACTCTATGATTGCTTCGCGTATCCTAAGAATTGTATAATTAAATAGCGTTTCGAATACATCCATCGGAGTGTACCATCTTCGATCGTATAGATTAAGAGATAATATCCTGACATAAATTATATTTGATTTCTGAACTCGATAAGCTATTTTCAATTCGATTCAATAAGCTATTACCTTAAACTCTTCCCTACGCCATCGTACAGTAAACTAGGAGAACTGCTGCTACTGCGCGACTCCTCCAAGATTCCGAACGTGCTGTGGTTCGAATACACGATGTCCCGCACCGAGGCCAGGTCGAGGCAACGCAAGCACAGCACACATCGCAAGTCCAAGTAATGCGGCGGCGAGGAGACGAGCGACTTCTATAATCGCAACTATCGGATGGACTAGTGATCGCGTGCTGATTGTGATCTCGCTCGTAATTATAGTATATATTAATGTAAATAATTATTTATAATTAGTAGAATTTACACCGCGCACGGAAACACCGAACCGCACGAGATCACTTCGCATGAGATCACTGGTTACCATTGGTTACCATTCGATGTACACTACAGGGCTATTGGGTGAATAAGTATTTAATAATGACGTTGTCAGCGATTGTTATGCCGCGCCCTATGTTACCCTATAAGTGGGTATAGTGGGGCGCGGCGTTGTTTTGTGTTTAATTTATTTGTATTGCGGTTCTCTCGCTATATGATACAAGAAGAGTTGTTCATTTATCATGTTGTATTAACCCCTTTTATTATATATTCTCGATATATTTCTAGATTTTAAATTAATACGAATAGTAAATAATAATATTATTATTATTATTATTTTAAATATATATATATATATATATATATATTATTTATATATATTATTTATATAATTTATTTTAAATTGCAAAAATAAAAAATTAATCTACAAATATTATATGTCATGATTTCAATAATAATATAAAATTATTATTTACGAATATATATATATATATAATATTAAGGTATAAATAAAATATTAATGAACTTATCATTAAAAAATCATAATGAAATATAAAACTATTATTAATCATACTACCGCTGTGTGGATTATTATTCTAATTTATTATTTAAAAAAAATATTGAATTTTACGTTATTTTAAAAATCTAGATTATGTACAATATTAATTAAAAAGTATATTAATACCAAAACCCAAGTGGATTTGTTAGTACAAATGTATTAAGGGAATCCCGCACATTTAAAGTGATGATATTTTATTTTTTTTATATATTTTTTTATTACATAATAATAATTATTATTTTGTTTTTTAGTATCTGTAAAAAAATTAGACATGAATTCAGTCTAGAAATGATATAAAAATGTGTTTTATGACGATAATATAATTCTATATTATATACTATCCAATATTACATTTTTATGCTGTCAAACTTCAAACGCTGTTTTCTCAGAATAATTATTTCTTGCTAGGTATGTGCATTCAAAAATATAGAACATAAAAACTATTATAATTATAATATTATTTTTTTTTGCTTTATATAGAATTTAATTATGTGAGTAGTAAAATAGAGAGATAATTAATAAAATGTATAGAATTCATTGTATAAAATGGTAATTTCTATAGAAATACCATCATTTTAGTATCGCTAATTTTTAATTTAGATATATATAATATAATAAATAATAATATTAAAAATAACTTTCAATTTTCCTATGCATGTATATGTTATGAATACATTACAAACAAAATTAGATCAATTGAATTATTAGAATATCAGTTCTATTTTTTTTAGTGGACCTATGTTTTTCCTATCTATTTATACACGAAATTGGCAAATTGCGTGTTATGTGCGGGATCCCCTTAACTGAATACATTTTTTATAACATTTATATTGAGTTTTTCTTTATTTAATATCATGTCAGGAGTTGTCATTAATATATATATATTATTAAATTAATATTCATAAAACTATAAATAGATAGTATAAAATATTACTAAATCATTCATCAAATATTAATATTACATTAACAACATTAATTATTAATGAATTATCTATAATTAAGTTGAATTATATAGTAAATAAAGTATAGCAAAAGTATAAATTAGTAAGTCTTCAACACAGATAGTGAATATATTTGTTATATAAACTCTAGGATTTTTAATTTTATTAGCTTTTTATGTTTAGCTATTAATATAAAACTATTTGAGAAAGAATTTATTTCTACTTTCGATTGTTTTTCGTTTATTTTTACGGTAACTGTAAAATGTTTTAATTTCTTTAATTTTTTAATTTCGTATTATTCTTTGTTTATTTCTATAACATATGTTATCGTTAGCAAATATCTATACTTTATACTTTCGATTATATTTTCGGCTATGTATTTGCTTAAATAAATTATCAATCAATTTAAAGTTAAATTCTTAGATTTAATTGAATGTATTTAATCGAATACAGTATATGAAAAGAGTGTAGTTATATTAATAAGTTGAAAATACCATTAATAACTAATGATATATTGAATATATGAAAATAAATAAAATAATAATAACAAATAGGAAGAAAAATAAGATTTTATAGGTTTTTTATTTAGACTTTATAGGTTATTTTGTTAAATAATTCACATTATTATATATATCTGTGAATATATGATATGAATTAAATAATATATTATTGTGTATATTATCAAAGCCCTGGGCTTTAATATTATTATGGATGGTATATATATATATAGCCATTACAAACATAAAATAGGATTTCCCAATATTATATAAAAACCAATTAAGTCAGTAATAAATAACACTAAAGTTATTTATCAATGTAAATTCCTATATTTTTTTAATATTATAAACGATTTCTGTCGGTTTAATATTTTTTTTATAGCTGGAATTATTAAGAGGAGTTTTTCTAATAGATGGAACTTTTATGAAGGGAACTATTAGAACTATTTAGAAATTAGGTTTATCCTAACCTACGTCTATCCATTATGACTCTTTATATTTAAATGAATTTTAATAATGGATATTAAAAATAAATAAATGTTCCATGAAATTAACATATTTTATTGGCATCTAGCAAAAATATTATCATATTCATAAACTTGAATTATACTTTAAAATGATTAAAAATAAATAATTTATATATGAAATTGACATATTTTATTGGCATGTGTCAACAATATCATTGTATTCATGAAAATGAAATTAATAATTAAACTTATTATTTACATTCAACATTTATACTATACATTAAAATATACAATAATTATATTTATCATTTATATATAAATATATCATCAAATAAAATCCAATAAAAATGGTTAATAATATAATATAGTTATAAATTGAGTACTTTTAAATACATTAAATAACATGATTTAAAAACGTAAAAAAAATGAGAAAAAAGGCAAAAAAATATTTTAAATTGAACAAAAAAAAAACTAAACCCGATATGTAAAAACTAAAAACATATCTGAAAGAGGCGTTAAAATCTATCTAAAAAAATATATTAAATATGTATCCTATAATTGTTGTAGTCAAATATTGACTTATGCATTTCTTTTGAAAATAATCCAATATTTTTTGGGTACATAGTTTAAAAATAATTTATTTATACAACTTGTACACATATTTTATAATGTTTTAAAGGTATACTGTATACTTGAATATATATATATAAAATATATTCAGGCATATTTATATGAATTTATAAAATATTTTACTAATAATTAAGGTTTAAAAAATTATAAAAATATTTTTTTTCTAGAAATCTCACTTTTTGGAAAATATTTGAAATTCGAATAAAATAAAACTATACGTGATTGAGAAAAACGGTTTTCACATTAGAGATCAGTGTCAAAAATAAGTCTAGAATCAATTGACAGAATGTCATCCTATTTTTGATGCAGACCAGTGTTATATATATAATTGCTATATTTTTTATAAAATATTAGGGGAAAGTCTCCGATTACCGACCCCTAAATGATTATTTGTAATAACTTATTCAATATTAAAAATATTTATTTGAAATTTTGTAAATAGGGTAATATTATGGCAATGAATAATGTGGCTATTTTAAATTTTTGATATCATTATATTTACAAGAATAAACAGGGGTCGATAATCGGATACATGTTCCTAATACCGACCCCCTAAAATAATCGTGGTTAAATAATTGTAGTATATAATACCCAATCAACATAGTAGATATTCATAAATATAATTAATTATAACAAGCTCGACATTATTTTTTATTGAATTTATGTTTTAATAGTAATGTTAAATTTAAATTTAAACTTTATAGTAATTTTGTTAACATATATTTTAAATTACACTATAGTGTATATTATTTTTAATATTTAGTTATTAATCAGTATGTATATAATCAAATGGAATCATGAATCCTTAATATATATAAATTATACATAAACAACTTATGACATATTTTAAAGTAAAATACTGATCTATTTTATTGGATATTATAAATCACATGGGGTCGGTATTAGAGTAATTTAGGGGGTCGGTATTAGGAAAATCATATGGGTTGCTATAATTAAGATATTTTGGTTAATAGTTATTCATAGTGAATTATTTTTATAATAGTTATCAACATTTTATTGATCTACAATATTATGTACAGTATTAAGTTTTCTTTTAATTAATAAAGTATTTACAATGATTTAAAAAAAGTTATTATTCAAATATTTAAAAAGTAAAAATAGAATATTATATGTTATCAAATAACAATTGTAGAATTGAATATTTTGTAAAACAATATACTTATTCATATTTATAATAAAATTGCTAACAGTTCATATATATATAATTTTTGATACCTCCTATTGTTACTGAGATACGAGATGAGGTCGGTATTAGGAGGGGGTCGGTAATCGGAGACTTTCCCCTACTTAAGTTATACGCATATATCTAGAAGTCATATAAATACCTGACAGTCTTGGTGTATTAATACGGACATGTTATACCCAATCATCGCACGCGCGATGCTGCGCAGCATGTGAACTATTTTAATTTCCATAAAAATCAAAAAGAATGTAAATTAATGCCCTACATTTATTATATAATTTAATATAATTTCATTAGTGATTAATTTATTAATTTTTATTATTTTATTAATTAATAATACACGTTAAGTATCTAAATAATAATATTTTAGATTTTATTTCATTAGTGGTATTAATATTATAACACACGTATTTGTTATGGAAATCATAATAATTCACAGGCTTCGTGCTGATTGGTTATAGTGTGTCGGGCCCCCGGTGTCCATATTAATACATCTAGAGTGTACGACGGACACTTTCATAGATATAGAGAGAAATCAAGAACCTTTATATCTAGCTCTATGGACACTGTCTATATTAGTGATTTATATGACCTCTATAGTAGTATCTATATATAGATATCTATAGATATATACTTATAACCCTTATTAACGGCTTATAACTTAATTAATATTTGATAACAAATATAGCAATTATGTATATTATAAAAAGTGATTTTCTAGGAAGTTAACTATAATGTAGTGGGATATCCCCTTACTTTCCGGCAACTTGCCGGAAATATAATAATTTTAAAAGGGATATCCCGCTACAACTTGCTAGAAAATCACTGTCTAGCAAATATTTCCGGACATTATTTCCGGAAATACGGGTAGTGGGATACTCCCTGTAGAATTTCCAATATTGTATTCATTCATTATTATTTCTTTCATTCGCTATTTGCAATTCTTTTTATAGATCCTACATATCTTACATAAACGAAATAAACGTAGTTTTCTTTTAGGAATTATGTTATGTTCTGACATTGAAATATTGTTGTGTAGTCCCAGGGGGAGAGGTTAATGGGTGTAATCAACACATAATGTCTAGTGCTGCACTCTGTATCTTTCAGAGTGTTAGCCAGTGTGTGTCACAAACCATAAACTTAATCTCTTGCATCGTCTCCTCGCTCCCCCCTTGGTAATCGCTTCAGCAAGCGGGATAATATGGAAGAGAGATATAGGAGAGGAGATAGGCGCCATCTAGAGATTAAATCCTACTGTAAAAAATCAATGACGATTAATAACAACATGCCGGATCGGCCGAGGCCCGGATTAACAACGACCTTGTTGTCTTTCGATAATGTCCAGGATGGAAACGATAAATCGACTATTAGATACTCAATAAGACTATAAACAATTACTTCAATTGGAACTTGTAATATAGGACAACTAAATATAACTGGACAAATTGAGGAGCTAACAACTGAACTAAGCAGATACAAATGGGATATTGTAGGTCTTGCAGAAAATAGTTTGAATGGATGTGGAGAACTAACTACGAATACAGGCCATCGAATATATTATATTAGATGAGAAAAATATCAAGAAGGTGTCAGATGTATAGTACAAAAGGAACTGTTAAACGCAGTACTAAACTATACATATCCAGACGAGTAATTTCAATACGCTTGAAAGCAAGTCCAATTAACATCACGATAATACAAATATACGAATATGAATATATGAATCATAGATTTAGAGTACCACTAATACCACTGGTACTCTAAATCTATGATATGAATAGAAAACCAAAGACCACACGAATATGATTCTATGTCAATAAGCTCACAAATAGAAAGACTGCAGAAAATTACAAAGACGAATTGGGAAAATAACTTAATGAGTTAGATATTCATAAATTGTAGGAAAATTGAAGAAAAATAACTAAATATATATATATATATATATATATATATATTTTTTCTATAGAAAGAAAAAACAACCATGGATCATAAACTATATACTTGATCTTTGCGATGAAAGGCGATCTCTTAAAGCATCTAAGTAAGAATAATATAGAACTTATGCGATGGATAGAATACTGTCAATAACGTTATAACTATCCTATCAAACCTGACCATATCGTTATAATCAGTCAGATCACAGAGAAGGTAGTTTAATTACCAATTTTAAAATCAAAAGTTGGAGATGCTTTAAAAAGCTAAAAGAATGTAAATCTCCTGGTATTGATAATATACCTGGTGAGTTACTAAAATACGGAGTATATATAATAGTTAATGTTTTCACAGAAATATGTCAAATAGCATGGTCTAACAAAGAATGCCCAAAGCAATGGACATAGTCCCTAATAGTATCAATTCCAAAAAAATGCAATATCAGAAAGTGAGAATTATAGAACTCTGAGCCTAATATGCCACTCAAGCAACGTTCTATTGATAATTATATTGAATAGATTAACCTTACAAGCCGAAGAAGTACTTTCTTAAGAACAATATGGGTTTAGAAAATGAAGAAGTACCACTGAGCAGATATTCAATTGTAGAAATCTAATAGAAAAACACTTAGAAAGCCAAAAGGACTTATATCATAATTGCATAGACTTTAAAAGAGCGCATGAGGGACTCTGGTCTACTATCAATAAATATTGCATCGATTCTAATTTAACTTTAATGATAACATTATTATATTAAAATTCCACAAGCGCAATGATATGTAATAGTATCCAAGGTCAGATGTTTAAGATAATTGTTGGTGTGAGAAAGTGATATCTATAATCTCCAGTACTCTTCAATTTATTTCTAGAAGATATTATGGCTGGAATTCAAGATTAACATACATCTACAATATCTATTGGTGGCCGAAATATATCTAATCTCAGATTCGCCAACTATATATAATTATATATATATAGACTTGATAGCTGGATCAAACGTTGAATTGCAAACGCTCCCAAACAATCTGTCAAATAGTTCTAGTCGGTATACCGATATATAGAATGTGTATATATATACAATACCATATATGGAATGCAAAGTAGGGTAACAATAACAGTAACAACAGAAATATTCATTTCAACATCCAATTATATGGATAAAAGCTATATATTATATAGAAGAAGTAGACCAGTTTAAATATATCGGTGCTACAATTACAAAAGATGGCTCAATCGACTCTGAGATTAAAATAATATTAGCTCAAGCTACATTGGCTATGATAAGGATAACTACAATATGGAATAGCAAAGATATCCGTTTCAAGCTCAAATATATATTCTATCGCTCTCTAGTATGGTCTATTCTAACTTATGGTTACAAATCTTGGACTATAAGTGCCCTTTCAACAACAAACTACATGGTTTCAAAATACATCTCACAGATAACTTCTTGGAATATGAAGACAAACGAGTATATTAAAGATGTGATGATAAGTTTAATTTGTACATATGAACTAATACGACAGTACCTCCGTCGAAGAAAACTAAAATTGTACGGTCATACAATTGTACATGACAACCTCAGAAAAACAATCCTCCAACGTATGGTTGAGGGTAATCGAAAATATGGTACACCAAAAATAAAATGGATGATATCAAAGAATGAAGCAGTTGACTCAGTTGTTGTTATTGTTCGCGGCGTAGCGTTCACATGGACTCCCGTCGGGAGTCCATGCGCAAACGCTATTACAGCCTCTGGTTGTTCAATCAGGGCTGACAGTGGGGGCGCCGCTCCCCCAAACTCACGGATTCGTCTTCGAGATGTGGCCGGGCACTCTTGGAGCCAGTGCTCGAGCGTCTCTGGGGATCCTTGGCAGTGTGGACAGATTGCGGAGGAGTCAGCATCGACGATGTTTCGGTATTCTGCCAGCTTGTGGCAGTGGCCACTGCGGAGCTGAGCTAGTAGTACCGAATCCTTTCTAGAGAGGGAGACTGGGGCTCGCTTGCCGTTAAAGACCGCTTTGGTTCTCTCGTGGCTTATGGCCGGGTCCATCGTTTCTCTCTTCATGAAGGCTTTGGCTGTCTGGAAGGTTATACCACCATCCGTTGCCGCTGGCTCTTCGTCTGAAGCTGCCACTGCTCTGGCTTCGACGTCCGCCCACTCGTTTCCGATGAGCCCTATATGGCCGGGGACCCATTGTAGCGAAACACGTGTATTCAGCAAGTTCAGGATTCGGCGGGTCTCTGCTAGGTCTGAACCATCGCTCAATCCAGGCGACTGTAGTGCTGTCAGGGTTGACTGGCTGTCGGTGCAGATAATGAAGGGGCCTTGGTTCTCGCGGTTCTTGATCCAGCCAACTGCCAGTAACATCGCTGTCACTTCCGTCTCATAGGACGACGTGAGACGTCTTCCCTTGCGTGTGATGGAGGTGATTTTGACTGGGTCAGTGGCTGGACCTGATGTTACTACTGCTGCACTGCCTCCATTTGTATATCCTCTTTCAGCCGATCCGTCCGTATAGATGGTGATCTCCACTTCTCCGGCTGCCGCGATGGTGTCCACTGTGTCCGTGAGCAGGGTTCTCTGGTCACAGGACTTATCGCTGCCACCATTTAGTCGCGTATCTACTGTCCATGTTGGATCTCTATCCCAGTTCCAGGGTGGCGCTTTCTTTGGAGCAAACCTCTCTCTAGGCAATTGGTCCAGGCCAACGTTCGACTTCGCGAGCCACGGTTGCCAAGCCGCGCCGCAGTAGTGCAGTGTGCTGTGAATCAGTGCTGTGTATATCCGCGTCATGCATCTTCTGCCCCATCCCCACTCTTTGGATGACAGGGAGGATAGGATCCGGATCCTGGACATCACTCTGAGCTTGACAGAGTCGACATGTGGCCGAAAGGATAGCGAGCGGTTAAAGGTGACCCCGAGGAACATGGGAGTCTTGTTGAATATGAAGGGCTGGTTATCTAGGGTAATCGACGGAATCCACTTTGCTTCATGAGTGTCGGAAGAACGACACTTAACACTTCGACGTGTTCAATTTAAGCTTGTGGAGATAACTCCACGCCGATACACTGTGCACCGCCTCTTGTACCTTGCTCTCAGCAACCGTCTTATCGCGGTCTTGACTCCAGATCGCCATGTCGTCCGCATACATGCTGACGCTCACCCCGCTCGGGACTTCTTCTCTAATACCATTAATATAGAAGATGAATAGTAGGGGTGATAGTACAGCTCCCTGGGGCACTCCTTGTTGCATCTTTCTGCTAACGCCGTCGATCCGAACAGCTGCCTTTCTGTAGCAGAGGAATCCTCTGATCCATCGGACGATAGTCCTCGATACACCTTTCTCCATCATCAGCTGAAACAAGCGATTCCGCCATACCGTGTCATATGCCTTACTGTAGTCCAGTAGTGCGAGGACGCAGCGCTTAGCGGGTCGAGTCTGGAAACCGTCACTGACTGCTTGGGAGAGGCGGAGGACTTGATCCTCGCAGGATCTGAGGGTCCGAAAACCAGCCTGGTCCTGGCACCACCACTCATTGGACTCTGCCATGAAGGAGAGGCGGCTTGCCACCATTCTCTCCATGGTTTTTGCCACGCAGGATGTGAGCGATACTGGGCGGAAGGAGTCGATCTGACTTGCCGGCTTACCCTTTTTCAATATGGGGACAATTATAGCCTCCCTGCATGAAGCCGGGCAAGATCCTGTTTTCCATGAATCATTGAAAATGCGCAACATGAAGCTGGCTGCGATTGGGCCCATGGCTTTGATGAACCTTGGGTGAATCTTATCCTTCCCTGGCGCGCCTTTGAATTTCATCCTTGTAATTGCGTTGGACATTTCTGCGGCATTAAATGGTATCGGTTGTCCAACTAGTGTGGGTACGGTCGATGGTAGGGGAGGCGTACAGGAACGGGGTGGGATGCAGTCGCTGCAGGTCCAGTGGAGCTACGATTCTGCCTTCCCGCGGCGCTCCATGTCCACCTCATCGAGATGGCGAAAAGAATCCTTACTTCGGCTTTACAGTCTCGGGCCCAAGGCCCGGTTGGAACGCCGCCCCCCACACTCACGGGAGTTTTTCTGTGGTCCGGACACCTACCAGTTGACTCAGTCTGACTTAATGGTGAAACCACCCGACCGCAACGAATGGCGACGGCATTTTATAACAACCATGGTTGTAGCTGCAGCTGATTGATTTCCCCTACGATTCGCGAGTCCAAGGAATAAAGTAAAGTAAGTAAGTCCCAGAATACTCCCAGATAGTCCTATATAAAATACTGTTATACAATTATTATCGTTTGTAGTTATATAATATAACTCATATTTTAATGGTTTAAAATTTTTTTGGAAGTTAATTGCAATTAGGAAAAAGATATAGGTTTTAACCTACTTTTTAACTCAATGGCGCAAAATACGTATACATATAACACACGTATAGCTATATTTTGTATATTCACTCACATTTAAATATATAATCTAATTAGACGAATTTAAAAATACTTCAAATAAATATAGCCTACTATTCACTATTTGTATACTACTAGTGATGTAAATGATGCCGAGCTTTTGATGTCGAGCCGAGACTATTGGTTTTTGATGCCGAGCCGAGACTTTCATTTTCGGAACAAAAACGAGCCCATGCCGAACCGAGACTTTAGCTAAACGAGCCCAAGCCGAGCCGAGACTTTAGTCAAACTAGCCGAGACTCTAGTCAAACGATCCCAAGCCGAAATGAGACTCTTACAAAATATAATCGAGCCGAAATGATGCTTTTTGAAGTTACATTTTAAACATAATTTTTATATATTTATCCATATTGTTATTAATGTTTCCTATTTCATATGACATAATATTAATTATATGTATCGATAGGTGGCTATTTTGTTTATAATATACTCAAATGTTCGTTTAGTATATGAATATTTTAAAAATTTCAAAAAATAATTCTCTGTACTCTCAGACTTGAATATGGCTTTATTAATTTCGCGAGGTATGCTGGTATCTTGTGATGATATGCAAAATGTGTAGTACCAGTAATTTATAAATAATGTGGAAATTAATTTATAGTAGGTGTTGTTGTCGCATCAGTTCAGTTATTCTGATCGTATATTGATCTCGGTGTTAATTTATATAATACGCTAATGACGATCGAATTATTTTATTTAATGGCATTAACTGATAAGCAGGTAAATTAATTAAAAGTATGTTACAAATTGTAACTTACAATAGTCCAATAAAGATTTGATTTAGCAATGTACATGTATTACAATTTATATTTGTTCTTATAATTCTAATATTATGCAATTGATAGTTGGCTGATTTGACTTTTTGTGTTTATGAACATATTAAGATTCTTATCAATTAACACTCCTGGTAGTTATTTATGATACTTGTCTATAGTTTGTAATGAAATTATTTTAGTTTGATATACAAAATAATGATTCTGGTAACTGACACTGAAACTATATTGAGCTTATAAAACTGAGACTAACACTTGAATGATGCCTTTAATAAGCATGAGTTAATAGCAATGCATTTTATAGAGACTGAGACTGCATCGATGCTTTAGGTAACCAATTCTGAGGCTTAAACGATGCTATTGTTATTTACATTGAGACTGAATCGATGCTTTAGGTATTGAGACTGAGACTGCATCGATGCTTTGGGTAACCGAGACTGAGACTGCATCGATGCTTTGGGTAACCGAGACTGAGACTGCATCATGCTTTAGTTGACCGAGACTGAGATTGCATCGATGCTTTGGGTAACCGAGACTGAGACTGCATCATGCTTTAGATTTGAGCATCATTTACATCCCTAATACCTACCCATAAATATATATACCAATTAGTCGCATTATAATTTGATAATAATGTTGATTCAATTATAATGTTATTCACAACTGTAACATAAATTATTTAAAGTAAATATTTATGACAATTTATAAAAAGTCCAACTTAATAAATATAGCCTACTATTCATTATTTGTATACCTACCAATACATATATATTCCAATTAGTCGCATTATAATTTGATAATAATGTTAATTCAATTATAATGTTATTCACAACTGTAACATAAATTATTTAAAGTAAATATTTATGACAATTTATAAAAAGTCCAACTACCCAGCCAACAGTAAGAGCAGCATAACAATAGCATAATAGCATAACATAATAGCCTCAAATGTTTACATTGTGCTGTTATACTGCTCTTATAAAGTTTGTTTTTGTTGCTATTATGCTACTTTTATGCTGCTATTATTGTGTTATTATGCTGATATTATGCTGCTATTAAAAGTCTATTATGCTGCTATTATTGTGCCATTAAAAGTATATTATGCTTCTACTATGGTGCTATATAGCTTATTTATAATATTATAAAGTCTATTATACTGCCATTATAAATGCTATTGTGTTGCTATTATGCTGCCATTAAACAGTATATTATGCTGCCCTTAAAAGTATAGTACTATATACTTACGGACTTACGGAATGACCCATATACTTCCATTAAAAGTATATTATGCTGCTATTATATTGATCTTATGTTAACATTAAAATTATATTACTAATTATTTATCTAATATTCTTGCAATATAAAATATATATTAATAAATAAGTAGTATTTATTTAAATACAACTTTATTAAAATAAAAAATGTAGGGGAAAGTCCCCGATTACCGACCCCCTCGTAATACCGACCCTCTCTCGTATCTCAGTAACTATAAGAGATATCAAAAAATAATATATACACGAACTGTTAGTAATGTAATGATAAATATGAATAAGTATTTTGTTTTAAAAAATATTTAATCCTTCAATTATTATTTGATAAAATGTAATATTCTGTTTTTATTTTTTAAATATTTGAATAATAACTTTTTTTAAATCATTGTAAATACTTTATTAATTAAAAGAAAACTTAATACTATGCATAATATTGTAAATCAATAAAATGTTTATAATAATTATAAAAATAATTTAATTAGAATAACTATTAACCAATATATCTTATTTATAGCAACTCATATTATTTTCCTATTACCGACCCCCTAAATTAACCTAATACCGACCCCCATGTGATTTATAATATCCAATTAAAATAGATCCGTATTTTACTTTAAATTATGTTATAACTTATTTGTGTATCATTGCCATAGATTTAGGATTCATGATTCCAGTTATTTATATACATATTGATTAATAAATAAATATTAAATAATAATATATACTATTTTAATATAATTACTATAAAGTTTAAATTTAAATTTAATATTACTATTAAAACATAAATTCAATAAAAAATAAATTACGTTATGTTATAATTAATTATATTTATGTATATCTACTATTTTTATTGGGTATTATAATACTACAATTATTTATACCACGATTATTTTAGGGAGTCGGTAATAGGGGAAGGGGGGTCGGTATTAGGCACATGTATCCGATTACCGACCACCCTGTTTATTCTTGTAAATATAATTATATCAAAAATTTAAAATAGCCATATTATTCATTGCCATGATATTACTCAAATTACAAAATTTCAATTAAATATATTTAATATTGAATAAGTTATTACAACTAATCATTTAGTGGTCGGTAATCGGAGACTTTCACCTATATATATATATATATATATATATATATATACAAGTAAACACTTGAATGATTCACATTTCTTATATTTCATCATTAGCTGTAATAGTTAAACAATATGTAAAAAGGAAGATTTTTAATAATAAGATCAATCTAATTATATTATAAATGTGTGTTAGTAAATAAAGAATAATACATTAGTATGAAATAATGATAGGTAATATATATATATATATATATATATATTATAATTATTAAATTAATAATAAATAATGTTAATGGCTATTTTTTAATTCATAAATATTAACTGTTCGCATAAATCACTTATATTTCATTGTGAATTGGATTATGTAACTGTTATATATATTCTTACACAGTGTGTAGTACACACATATACATATATGTATAGAAATAACCTTAGAATTTCAATTAATAACATTTTGCTCTCTTCGAACCTAGAAATTATATAATATTCTATAGCACATAATATTAAATATGTATATATATTATATATATATATATTTGAAATCTGTGTAGCTATTCATTCAAATATTTTGCGAAACCTTCGGAAAATCTTTGATATAATTTAGACAAAATATAATAAAGTATTATTTTTCAAGAATATATATATATACATATATATATATACTATATAAAAGAAAATATATTTAATAATATATATTTGTGTGTCTGTGTGGAGCTAACTCTAGAACCGGGGGGGACTATTATATTAGTTTGACAGAGAAAAACTCGAAAAATTTACTTTTTGCCATTAAAATGATTTTTTTTTCATGTAAAATCTGTCGCGGAACTTTTTTGAAATATTTATAAACAATTTGTTAAAATATTAAAAAAAAATTGTTGAACTATTTTTGTAAATTTTTTATATTTTTAAAATTGTTCAACTAATTGTTGAAATATTATTATTTTAAGATATTATAATTATATAAATATTATAAGATATGAATATTATATTTAAAAAAAATATTTTGTATTATTGTTAAATATTTGTTAGTATATTTTACAATAATTTGTCGACTATTAGGAATATTTTAAACTAATATTTTTCTACATTTGTTTGTATTTTAGCTATACTTTATTTTATTGTATATACTAGCAATGCAGTATCAGGAATAGCTATAATTAATCAATAATAGGTCTAATAGGCAAACAATAAAAAATCGAGAAATAATAATATTAGAAATTAGGAATACATATGTGGGATGATTATATGATCTAAATATGAGGCATGAGGGTAAATTACACTGCTATATATTTATATGCATATCAATGAAGATTTATACTAGATATTACAACAAAATTAAAATCATTTCAAATGAAATAAATTAATTTCAAATGAATTAATAAATATCAATTCAAATAAATTAAATCCACATAAAAATAAATAATTAATAAATATATTTATATAAAATAGTATATTATAACTATTACATACTTTTCTATATAAGTTAATTTTATAAGGATTATAAGGATTTTGTAAATTATAATATTGATATTCTACATCAGTGATTCCCAACCTTTTTTTCAAATTGCCCACTTTTATATAAACAAATATTTTTCGCCCCCACCCAATTATAATTAATAATACATTATTTATAATGTATACATTATATATAAGTTAAATAGTATAAACAGAATTTATTGTAATAATAATATGATCCTTGTGGTTGATGATATGTTAACACTTCTTCTATGTCTGGTTCAATATTTAGTAAGTATAATCTCAAATCTCCTAATTATAATCTTTAAACGGTTTCTTGGTTTTTTAATATAATCATAACAGCGCTAAAACCTGTAAGTACATAATATTATAATATATTCTTAAAGATAAATAATTAAATAAACATCTTTCTACCAAATATGACGTAGTAAATTCCACCAAATACAGCTTTATGTATTTCTAAATTTCTAGATAAATAATTCCATACTTTATCCAAAATGAAACATAACCATTAGATTTATATTCATCATTACATTGAATTTCTATTATATTATCTTGTATAGGAATTAGAGGAATTGGAGCTAATTAGAGGAAAATCTGTAATATGTCTGGAGTCGATGGCTCAGTGGGACAACCAAAAGCTAGTAAGCCAGAGGTCCCGGGTTCTAATCCAGATAGTTCTTGTTTTTCTATTGTGTTTATCAAGAATTTAATAAACGATAAATCAAAACACAAGAAAAAAAATGTTACTATTTGTTTTGTATTGTCCGTGGCCTCTCACAGTTATTTATAACATGTACAGGTATATGACTTCTTGAGGGGTCCATTTGTATCCGATATTATTATATGTGCGATTCAATAAATAAATATTATATATAGAATATATATATTCATATCATTATATATCTTTTACATATAAATATATATATATATATATATATATATATATATATATATATATATATATATATATATATTAATGCGACACATTTTCCTTACAAGTTATTGTATTCCATAGAAAAATAATATTAATTAATAATATAAATCGCTCTAATTAATATTATTTATAATATGTTAACCTATTTAAAGTAAAAAAAAAAATTTAAAGTATTATTTTTAAAATTTAAAATTTAAAAAAAATGTTTTTATTATAAATTAATATTAACTTATTATAACTTAACATTAAGTTACATTATTTATCTTATATCATGCTACAATATATAATATTAAATATAATTAATTATAACCTTGTAGCAATGTACTATCCATTTTAATCATTGAATAGAAGAATATATATTATATAAGTAAAACGAAATCATTGGGACGATAAATATATATCGTCACATAAATATTACATAATATTATTAGCGATCTATGATCATTACCAAAAATTAGTATTATTATTAAACTTAGGTCAAGGGTTAAATTCAAAATTTAACTTATAATCGGCTTATAATAATACAATACATTAAGTCATTTACATTTTTACATTTAAATATATCATACTATATTATAAAATATCAACATTGATATTATATAAAACTTCCTGTTTACTTTTATTGCTAACATTAATTTAATTTCATAAATCATTTATCTGATCAATCCGACATAACGTTAAGTTATCCACACTTAATACAACATACAGTCCTGTGTATAAACATTCACTCTATATCCCACACATATTATTTATTTATTTCATTCATTACTTCTATTCATTAAACAACATTTATATGATCATTATTTAAAAATATATTAATTTTAAAATCACTGAATTGTTTACAATAATATTGTTTACATTCTATTATACTGTGCACACATTTTCTCTATTAATATGTTCTATTTATAGCTCATTATTAATTACTGAATTAAACAAACACAAATTCCTAGAAATAATAAATTAGTTACATTGCTAGTCATAAACTATATAATGGACAACACCACTGCATCATGTAATCACTGTAAATCTAGTTTAAATAATACAGAAACTGACTTTGTTAAATGTTATAGGTGTCATACACATGTACACTATAACTGCCTAAAAGATAATAATTCTTTAACATTTAAATGGAATAATCGCAACAACCCTCCCAATTATGCTATCCAACTCATGCGTTCTCCTTCATTCTTATATATATGTCCCAAATGTATCACATTTAATAATACGCTGTCACCACCACTTCACATAGCAACACAAGTCTCACCACAACCTAATAACGATATAAACATAGATGAACCAATGTCCCAAACCAACACTTTAAATCATATTATGGACAGCATTTCTAATATAAAATATCAACAAATTAATAACACTAAGATCATAAAAGAATTTATTAAATTAAATAAGACTAAGCCCATTCAACCGTCACCTTCTAGATCAATCACATCAATTAATTGTCCACTGAATAAACACATTCCTCCCCTACTCTCCCTAACGATTTCTAAACCTAAACAAAATGTTATAAATAATTTGAACCAATCTCACACTATTATAATTCCAAACAAATACTCTAAACCTACAACATATACAACATCACCCATATCAAAGTCGGCCTTCCCCAGTCCGATAATCCTATTCGCCATAAAAAACAATCTCATGTACAACTCAAAAATCAAATACGTATTCAACAGTAAAACAAACAACTACGAATTACGTCACTACCACAACAACAAAGTTAATTGGAAAACATCTCCCTTAACCCCACCCCTTTCTGTTATTAAGCATTGGAGCAAACTCTTCAACAATCGCACATGCATTAACATGCGACAAGCAGCATCTAATAATCCGATACATTCATCCAAACATACTGACTCCACTATTCATACTCAACATAGTAACTTACTATCTGTAGATCAGTGTAATGAAGATTTAAATACTACTAGCACTCAATCTACACAAACTACCCCATCACCAACTCCTATTCCGTGTCCACCAATTGTGAACCCTTCCCCACCCCCCTCACAATGACACTCAATTCCAAAAGTCCACACAAATAAAAATATGCTTTGCAAAACCACTTCCACAAATCTGACCATTCACACACTGCAATCCCCATCTACACTTTTAACTCCATTGTCCCCATCTTCCTCAGAACGCCATAACTGCCTAATTAAATCTGCATTATTAAACACCTGCTCCATCCGTAACAAGATTACACTTATCCTAGAACTTGCTGCAGAACATGACCTTGATCTTATATTCATCACTGAAACATGGATTATGCCTGATGACATACTCCTTATATCATCTCTGAATACTGGTCCTTACTCTTTTTCTCAATTACCTAGACCTAATACCAATAATTATGGAGGAGGTATTGGCATTATCTTTAAATCCTCCCTTCATGTATCCCCTCTACGTGACCATAAGAATGATCACTCTGAGGCGTTTACCTGTTCCATTAGTCCCCCACACTCCAAGACTTTTAATATATCACTTTTTTACCGACCCCCCTCTTCCTCAATCCCTTTATTCCTCTCTGAGTTTTATTCATTCACCCATCTAATGTCTGAATCTAATATCATTATAGGTGATTTTAATATTGCTACTAACCTATCAACTAATCATTCTAAATCTCTACTCAATATACTGTCATCCTCCAATCTTAAACTGCATAATACTTACCCCACACACAAATATAGTAATACACTCGATCTCCTCATTTCCCATAAGTCATCCAACTTGATTTGTTCTCACTCTGTTGGCCCTTGTATTTCTGATCATCACATTATATTTTTTACCCTCCAATCCCTTAAACCTCCCCACCCCACTATCACTCGTTCTTTCCGCAAAACAAAAATCATCAACACTCACGATTTCATCAGAGACTTCCTAACCCTCCCATATAACTCACCTGATGAATTATTTACCACTCTTTCAAGTACCCTCGATTCCCACGCTCCAATAATTATTAAAAAATCCCTCCTTAGACTTGACACTTCCTGGTATACCCTCGCACTCCTAAAACAAAAGCGTAAATTGCGTACACTTGAAAAGAAATTGATTAAATCAAAATCTGAATCTATACTTGCGCTTTATCAACTGATCAAGTCCAAACATAGACGTGATCTCTTAATTGCAAAATCGCTTCATATTACTGCCTCTCTGGAATCATGCTCATCAGATCAAAAGAAAACGTTCACCATTTGTTCGAAACTCCTTGGGCGAAATAAAAAGAAAACTTTACCCGACTTTCCACCAGACACCTTATCATCAACTTTTGATGACTATTTCCATCATAAGCTTACACGTACTCTCAGCAATCTCCCACGATATACAACGTTAATAACCCCCACCATGCCAACTCACTCACTTAATGTATTTTCAGTCCCTTCCATGTCAGACATAGGCACACTTCTTAAAGCAACTAAAAGTTCATCTCCTCTTGACCCTATTCCTCTTTCCCTTTTACACGAAATCACTGAATCCCTCACTATCCCTCTCAATAATATATTCTGTGAATCCTTCGAATCAGGTACGTTTCCAACATCCTATAAACATGCACTCATTACACCCCTCCTTAAGAAACCAAACATTGACCCTCAGAGCCTCAACAATTATCGTCCAATCTCAAACCTGTCGATATTTTCCAAAACTTTGGAACGAATCGTCGCGAAACAACTAACGTCTTATTTAATATCACACACAATCCCTCATATCTTCCAAAGTGCATATCTTCCTTCCAAATCAACAGAAACCGCACTAGCGAAGATATCCAGTGATATTCTCACTAACCTTGATAACAAAAATGGCACAATACTCGCACTACTTGATCTCACCTCTGCGTTTGACACTATTGACCACACGATTCTCACACACTGTCTTACATCTATAGGTATCACTGGTACTGCACATAAATGGCTATCCTCATTCATAACCAACCGAACTTCCTCAGTTTTAGTTCACTCAACATGTTCATCTTCCCGTCTTGTAACACACGGTGTTCCCCAAGGGTCAGTCCTTGGACCAATACTCTTTAACATTTACATAATTCCCCACCTTATCTCGAATTCTCCAGTTAGCTTCCATACATATGCAGACGACATACAACTTTATGTAAAATGTACAGAAAACGTTAATTTTGCACCCGACATCCTTTCCTCTACTATTACCACCATTCATAACTGGCTCACAATAAACTCCCTCGTCTTTAACCCAATTAAAACCGAGGCTATATTCCTTCACCTTCCACTCCGAAGTAAAACGTTACCAACTCCCCCTCCAATTAACATTAATGGACAGCTCATCATGTACTCAACCCATGTCAAAAATCTTGGTGTTATATTTGACAATACTTTTAATTTTTACAGACAACTGTCCCACATAACAAAACTATTACACTATCAACTACATTCACTACGCCTTATTCGTCATTCAATATCAATATCCACTGCTACTATTATAGCTTCTGCTTACATCCTACCTCTATTCGACTACTGCAATTTTATCCTTTATAATACCCCCTCATCGTATATTACTAAACTACAAATTTTTCAAAATTCTATAGCTAGGTGTATATTCAACATACCAAAATACTCCCACACTCATATATCTCCATTCTTAGTTAAACTCCACTGGCTACCTGTACGGCGTACAGTGTACGCCATAGAATCCTATATAAAACTCTACTGCTGGCTCATAAAGCAATCCACCATGACTCTCCTGACTACCCAGCATCCCTACTCAAACTTAAATTACCAACTAGTACCACTACACGCTCCACCAATACGTTTCTACTTCAACTTCCTCCTAAACACAAATTACATTCAACCAACACTCGAGCATGGGCAATATCCGTCCCATACTCGTGGAACACTCTCCCCACATCCATCCGTACTACACCATCAACTCCCAACTTCAAGAAACTACTGAAAACCTACCTATTTAATATGAAACATTAACTTAAAATATATATGGACGGCCGATTGCTTTATAAGCACAGTTTTCAGTCCGAAAACCGAAAAATGTAAAATGTATGTATATAATTTGTTTTTGCTGCTATTATGCTGCTATTATGCTGCCATATTAAGTATATTATGCTGATATTATGCTGCTATTATAAAGTTTGTTTTTGCTGCTATTATGCTGTTTTATGCTGAAATATTAAGTATATTATGCTGCTATAATAAATTTAGTTTTTCTGCTATTATGCTGCCATATATGGTAAGTACTTACTATAGTAAGTATATTATGCAGCATAATTTATTTTGCTATTGTGCTACTATTATAAAGTTTGTTTTTGTGTATATTATGCTTCTATTATGCTGCCATATTAAGTTAATTATGCTGCTATTATGCTACTATTAATTTGTAATACTATTATGCTGATATTATACTGTTAATATCATTATATATGCTATTATGCTGCTGTTATGTTGCTATTACTGTTAGCTAGGTATCTAGTCTTCATAAAATAATATAATATATGTACGACTTATCCAATCATACTTTTTCGATTAATTACAATAAAAACTAACTAACTAAATTTATCCGACTTATTGAGAAATACAACGTACACTTAGTCTGATTTATCGAGAGTAGGCTATATATATATAATATTATAAAATATATTTTATATGTATACGTTGTATATATGTATACATAGATAATTCCATATTTGATAGAAATATAGTTGACATTTAATACAATAAAAAAATAAAAAATATAATTCTTTAGAAATTAATATAAATCAATATAAAACTGACATCGGTCTATTACAAATCTATATGCATATATATATATGACGTAATTTTCTTCCCTATCTTATGAAATATGAACTTACATTTTATAAAAATAAGCAGACTATATATTCTATACAATTCCTTAGAAATTAAAATAATATGAATAGATATAAAATCTGACATCGGTCTATTATAAATATACATACATACAGTAATACGTACTTTTATTCCCTAAATTATGAACTTATATTTTATGGAAATAGGCAGACTATATTTTCTGTTATTTTCATATAAATAATTCTAATTAATTAATCATAAATTTAGTAGGTTAACATTACCTACACGTTAACATTGAACCTGAACGATACCATAATATGTAAGTTATTTTAGAATTATATCTATATATATATATATATATGCTATAGAAAACGTTATATTAATTACCGTTAATGGCGAAAGTGTATGTAAGTTCCATTGTTTATGAACATACATTCACTTTTTAATAATCTCACATATAAATTAGGTATTATAGTTAAATTATATATATAAAATAAAAGTAACAGTTATATATCACGTACAAATGAAATACACTTTATTTAACTGTTTAGTTATTGATTTTATTTGTGTGTACACGTATTTATTATAGTAATTACCCTTAATTACGGGTAATTACAATTAGTAGGTAGGTTATATGTGTTAATTCAATATTTAACATATTTAACCTAGATACACCATGTTTAGTAAAATCAGCGTAAACTACACATATTATTGTATTATAAATATTGTATTATATATTATATTATAAGTAATATATTATACATGTTATATATAATACCCAGCAAACATTTTTGTGTACGGTTTTGATATTTTTGAGTACGAATGATTATTTTTGAATATAAATGAGTATATTTTGTACAAATGTACAAAGAATATATACGAGTAGGGAGAGTAGGTACCTACAGACATACCGTTTTGTACACAAATATAATTTTAAAACAATTTGTTTCTACATATGAGTACAGCTGTACTGAGTTGTACTAACAAAGATTTATATAATTAAAAATTGTGATATAAATGGTTACATTTGAATACAACAGTATAAATAATGTATATGAGTACAGACGTACTGTTTTGTACACAAATATATTTTTTAAAACAATTAGTTTCTTCATATGAGTACAGCTGTACTGATTTGTACTCAAAAATATTATTATATTACTCACATATATTTGAGTAATATAATATATATATATATATATATTATTAAAGTATATTATAAATAATATAAATCATAAATAAGTTCATTTATAAACATGAAGATTTATAATTATTAAATAAATATTATTTTATATAATTGAAACTCCCTATAGGGTGAAAATCCTTATAATGTATAATGAAACTCCTTATAAGGTGAAACTCTTTATTATGCATAAAAGGTACATAAATTGTATATTCATAATATATATATATATATATATATATATTGAATTCTTAATTTGTATTACAAAATTTATATAATTTAAATTCTATCATATTAAATATAGACTATATAATATAGTAATTACTAGGTATACCTAATTAAATATCTGTGGTTATAGGATGAATTTATTATTAGTATTATAGGTGATATATAATGATACCGGGTGATTATAAAAACACATTATATATCTGTGGCTTTAGGAGAATTGATATTATAAGTACTTATATTACATAATAACACATATTATTATCTATCATTATTTACACCGACATATATTACACTTTTTATTATAACATGATATATATGGTGATTTGTATAATTAATATTGCTTAGACATGTGTTATTTCCCAACATATAGAATTATCCCACTATAACTACTACTACTACTACTACTACTACTACTACTACTACTACTACTACTACTACTACTACTACTACTACTACTACTACTACTACTACTACTACTACTACTACTACTACTACTACTACTACTACTACTACTACTACTACTACTACTACTACTACTACTACTACTACTACTACTACTACTACTACTACTACTACTACTACTACTACTACTACTACTACTACTACTACTACTACTACTACTACTACTACTACTACTACTACTACTACTACTACTACTACTACTACTACTACTACTACTACTACTACTACTACTACTACCACCTTCACCACCAACACCTTGGATTAATTGTGATTAACCAGTATAATTATAGAAATAATAACGATGTTTTTGAATATATTATGTATGTATTTATTATCTACAACTAATAAATATCATGATACAACGATATATCTCTACATTGAATAGGTTCATGTATGGATCGGTCACAATAAGAATTCTTTGTGTTACGTACTCGGTGATGAGAATTCGTAACATTACACCACGCATGCGCGTACCAGGACCCCGTATTAGTGGGTCGGTGCGAGTGTGTGCGAGTGCGTAACGATTACAGGCGCACACACGGGCGCACACACACGCACACACGGGCGATGAATACAATATCGAGATAACAATACACGTGACGTACACGGTTTTTACACACGTTGTTGTTACGATCGTTCGATCACGTGACGGCAATGCCGGTGATCACGTGATCACTGGTTGTAAGTAAATTGGAAAATCTAAATAATACTTTGATTTGGATTCGGATTTCGTAAGGTTCCTCGATGGGTGGTTGGGGTGGGGGGCGTGGAGATATTTAACATGTCACTAATGAGACGACGATGACGACAAATGTTGTTGACAAGTACACGACATGAACGATAAAAACACTAATAGACGCAACTGATACGATACAAAGGGAGCAGTTATAAATCGAACACATAATTCGGTAGATAATCGACCGGAAGCAAATCACTCATGTAGATGTGGTCGTTATATCGAGGCATACGTTATTACGTGGTGCAGCCGAAGAAAATAATCTCTTCGAAATATCGTACCGCCTATATATCGGATGGAGTTTTTTCACCTCCTCAGATTAGCGGATACAATAGAAGCACTATAGTATTTATGTAATACTATACAGTAGATAGTCGTACTATAGTAGTACAGATTACCGACCAACATGATTTAGAACAATTGGGTATATCTTGTGAGACTAACATACGATACGCTAGTTCAGTGTGATTTATGTACCAAATAGAAATAAATAGTTGCCAGATAAAACTGCTTATTGTATTATATAAAATAATTAAATGTGTGATGGACAGAGAAATTTGAGACATATTCGTATTTTAACAATATGTTACGATCATTAATATAATATAAGACAAATATTACACAAACCTATACTACAATATCATATATAATACTATATTTTTATAAAATACAAAATAAATAAAATTAAAAATGAACAAGTATTAATGTAACAATCAAAATATAAATTTCTAAACAAATATGACCTATACTGTATCACATTAATTTCTAAATATATACCAATATATCCTATATATACAAAGAAAAATATATGATGAAACAATTAATATATGTAAGAAAATTTGAAAAGCTAGTACCGGATATGGAATATATCACTGTTGATTATAGAAAGAGGAGTCAATAAATGAGACCAATACCATTGAAATGGTTTTAGATTTTACTAATTAATATAAATATCCGGTTTATATTAGGATATATTGAAATATTGGTGTATTCACCGAGTG
>OZ025240.1:6768310-6853310 GCA_964019155.1 Osedax fenrisi
TATATTACTCGTACATATGTGTAACCTTAGAAAAACATGAATTACATTAATCAAACTACTTGGATAGAATTTTAATTGAGGTGACATATTAATTATTACAAAAACTAGTTTTATACCCACGATCTAGAATAATAAACAGTTATTCGATCGACTTTAAATAAGTTTATTTATAACTTCATAAGTAAACACTGCTTGTAAGATTTCTATAAATAGATTAAACTAATTATATGCTATCAATATTATATTTAGTTTATAAATATATAATTATTATCTTATGTACTAAATGAAAGTATATTCTTAAATTATCATTATCAATTTTATTATTATAGCATATTTGAAATTGAACCCTAAATAAATCCTACTTATATGTGAAAAATATGTTATATATATATATATATATATATATTATAATTATATATTATTAGATTATATTATCATAGATTACATTTATGTAATAATATTTATTTTCATAAATTGATTAACATATATTTACCAAATATAACCTTTAAGGGTTAATAGTCAAATACAATTTTAAATATAAACAAATATATTTCAGATATTTTACAAAATAAATATAATAGTTTTCAACATGTATATATATTATATCAATGTAAATCATTATGTTTGGAATTATTGTAAAAAAAACATTTTATTCTATTTATTTATTCATTATTGGTAAGCATATTTATATTGCTCATACTAAACTAACTTATATATATATATATATATATATATATATATATATATACCTATATTATTACATTATTATCATATATTCTAAATAATTAAAATAAAAGATATTATGAAACTAATATACTATTAAATATTATTCAAATTTTAAATAATATTAAAATGTGAAAATAATGTATGAACATAATATATATAATATGTACACACTATATATTAATAACCTATAGGTTATAGTATACTATAGTATATATATATACTATTTAAATTATATTAATATAATATATAATATAAGAAAAAATTGTTATTAAAATAACAGTATTTCTATATATTACACTAATTATATTATTATTAATATGAATAATATTAATAATTATTTAAATAGAATTCCTATATAAATGCATACAGATATATTTATATAATATCAATAATATAAACAAGGACCAATATTATGGGTCACATACATACACATACAATATTATACATATGTGTATGTTATTTTACTTAATGAGATATAAATTCATTATTATTACAAAATAAACTTATTACTTTATATATTATTGTAGTTATTAATATAATATTCCTATATAAATGCATACAGATATATTTATATAATATCAATAATATAAACAAGGACCAATATTATGGGTCACATACATACACATACAATATTATACATATGTGTATGTTATTTTACTTAATGAGATATAAATTCATTATTATTACAAAATAAACTTTTTACTTTATATATTATTGTAGTTATTGTATTTGGGTTGATATAATAGTGATATATTAAATGTTGTCTTATTTGTATGTATATATAGTAGACTATTTATTGACCTTTGCGTCCAAATATAATGTAAATATATATTATGCAATAACCATCATTGATGATAGATCGAAGAGCTCTGGATTTCGAGAATGTTCTTATAGAATGTATGTTTCCACGTGGCTCTAGTGGTTTTGCGAACGTCATGCACATCAATACCACGGTCAGTAGAAATATAATCATTATTTTGTTTGTCATTTTCTGTTGTAAGTAAGTTGTTAATATCATTTATAAGGTTTATACTATTGGTTATATTTATATATTTAACAATATTTAATATTTTATATTCTATATTATTATTAAATATATATATATATATATAATATTATTATATTATATTTAATGAATTTAATAATATGGTGTAATAATATTAACAATAATTAAGTATAATTTATTATTAAATATAGATAATTCATATATCAGAAAATAATTATAATATACCGTTTGTAATGGTGGTAATATGGAGATCAATCTGTGAAGATACATTTTCGATCAGCTGTTTTCTATTTATATATTGTAAAAATGTAGACGCGTGGTGATTGGATGTAATATTATAACTAGGCGTGACTTGATAACATGGATAGTATGCGTGGGTGAATATACTATTAATAGATTTTATATTAGAGTGTCGTATAATTTAACCAGCACCCTCATATGCAATAGCATATATGTTAATTAATACTATTAATCTATTTATATTAATTAACTGTTTTTGTTTATACAATATTATAATCTATTAATACATATTAATATAATATTCTATTTTTATACTTATTAATAATGTTGACAGATAATATTACCTAATATACACTATATATGTATATATATATAGGTGTGTATTTATTTAGAGGAAATACTATATACTTATAGATAAGAATACAATTATAGATATATAATTTTTTTATTTTGTATTTATTATAAGTAATATTTATATGTTATTGATTGACAATTTTTGTTAATTACAGTATTTTTCTCATTTTCGAAAATATCTACTTAAATTTATGAGTTCTACTAGATAAAATAGAATAAATTATTAAAAATATGTTAACATAAATAATAATTATAATACTAATAATTTATAATATAAATTATTGTGTGATATCTATATAACTTCCTGTGTGACTCAGTCGGCTAGATTTCTGACACACAGGTAGTAGGTATACCCTATAGGGGCGCTGCAACAGGGGGGGGACGAGAAGATATTCCCCCCTAACTTTAAAATCTAGGGAACTCCTATGTATTGCCCCCTCCACTTTTACCACACAATTTATTTTGATTGGGTGGTCCCCCCTACATACAAAATCGTTGATTCAGCGTCCCTACACGTAGGATGCGGGTTCTAGCCTCGTCCGGACCAATGAAGAGTGACCTTATCTAATTGTATACACAACAATGATCGGATCTCATTATCACTATGGATGCCTTAACATGAGAGTGGATTCGAAGGAATATTCGAGCCATATACGGACATAACTATATATGACAATAAGGGAAAACTTCATATAATTAACTGGGTAGGATGAAATGACTCGTCCAACATAAAATTAAAATTACAATAAAATATATACTGAGTGTTAAACTCAATAATTGCATTATTATTATTATTATTATTATTATTATTATTATTATTATTATTATTATTATTATTATTATTATAATTATATTTATAAGATTTATAGAAAAAATAAGATACAATTATTACAACACATAACTAAATTATAATAAATATTTTAATATAAATTATATATTTATACAACTATTTAAAACTATAGTTTATATATAATAATATATTTATAATTTGATATAGAATAATTTTTAATTTATTTGAATACATTAATTATAATGTTCCATGGAATAATAATTGTTTATCATTAATAATATATTTTAATAAACGTAATACTTGACATAACAATGAATCATGACATTGTACCTATCTAGATTTTTCTAGATATAACCAATTCTAAATATATCTAGGTACCCTATGTAATCGAGGTGTATATATAATGTATCATCTAAACAACAATCACCGTTCTATACCTATTTATACATATTGAATATATGCAAGAACATGAAAAAAGTAATGACATCCGATCTGTAACACAGTGCAAAGAAGTTTCTTTATGTATCGATCATGTTTTGTGAACACGTCATATTATGTAATTACGTGTCCCTAGATACTAAGCCCTATATATGTATGTCTATATATGGTGTCTTGCGAGCATAGATTACGTAATAGATACACGCATGATATTTATAATTATTTAATTATTTATGTGTTTACATAAATCTATTATTATTACACATATTATAAATCCTATATAATATATACAATATAGTAAATATTTGTATACAATTATTTAAATTTAAAAGATAGTTTAACCTAATCTTAATAATAATCTGAAATATTTATTGAATTAATAGTATATCATAGTTAACTATAATATTATACCATCTTTAAATAATTGAAATATGTATATTATAAAATATCATCGATATTATCTATAACTAAATGTAGAAGAAATATCATTATTGCTTATTACCTATTAATTTTGTAATTATGATGAATAATGGTTTATTATTACTTGAATTAAAATAGTAATAAGTTAATATAATCATATAGATGACGTATCTCTAATGTTTTAACTAATTTAAATGTTATATTTTATAATTTCATAGTTAAGACTAATCCTTTACGATACATGGAAATAATTATAATTTAAACACTTATTTAAAACACCTATAAGTGTATATATATACAATATATTTTGTATTATGCGAAATTAACTGTAATCATATAATCTATGTATATATAAAACCTATTATTTACTATACTTTATTTTGTTAAAATATTTTACATTTTATAACTTTTATTTAATGTTTCTGTATGCATACCGTGGTAACCTATAAACTACAGTCCTTCGAACATTATCTTCGTCAAAGTTGCTGTAGATGTCATCTATTATGTAGTATAGACTATTATAGTATAGCATAGTATAGTATAGTATAGCATGGTATAGCATAGTATAGCATAATGCACTATTTTTACCACCATGTATACCTAGATTTTTAATGGTATATAAATGGAAATAATTCAAAATATTAAATATATAGAAACTATCCTATATAAATTGTTCACAAATGTATATATCTAAATTACTAAAATTAAACATAATTATAGTCATGTATCATGTTTAGTATATTATAATTAATAAATATAAAATAGTATACTAGCCTGTATGGAATGCAAATTAGTGCAGAAAATAACAAGATAATGGTCAACAGTAACAACATATATCTTCATTCCAATATCTAATTATATGGACAAAAGCTAGAAGAAGTAAGACCAGTTTAAATATGTCGGTGCAACAATTACAAAATATGGCTCATGCGACTCTGAGATTAAAATAAGATTAGCTCAAGCTACATCAGCTATGGTAAGGCTAACTACAATATGGAATAGAAAATATATTTGTTTCAAGCTTAAATATAATCTCTATCAATCTTTAGAATTATCTATTCTAACTTATGGTTGCGAATCTTGGACTATAAGTACCCTTTCAACAACAAAAACTACAAGGTTTCGAAAATAAATCGCACAGAAACCTCGCAGAAATGAAGAAAAACTAGTATATTAAAGATGTGACGATAAGTTTAATTGATACATATGAACCAATATTACAGTCCATCCGCCGAAGTAAACTAAAATGTTGAGTAAATGTTAAGTAATGGTTGAGGGTAATCGCGAACGTGGTAGACCCAACATAAAATGGATTGATGATATCAAAGAATGAATCAAAATTACTCAGTCTGACTTAATGGTGAAATCACAAGATCGCAACGAATGGCGACGGCATTGTATAATAGCCAGTATAATAGGATATATCCTACGATTCGCAAGTCAAGGTAATAACGTAAGTAATTAATACATAAATGGGATATATTTTATCTGTACATTTATTAGAAAAATGTTGATTAATCAATTTAGATCACGTCTTCACTTAAGGTACAATTGTGCCTCTTTAATATTTTTTATAAATCTTATAATATAATTAAATTTCTAAAATTAAATAACACATATAGGGGAAAGTAATCTAATACGTAGGTTACTACACTTTAACAATAAATGTTCTTAACATTTTATCACTCACTATTTTTATTCACAAATTTCAATATATTAATATTATATGTTTATAATCTATAATCTATATATAGATATTATTGTGATTTTAAAATTGTATTTAATATTTGTATTCAATAGATAACTGGGTGTCCGTATTCGGTACCCATGTCCGAATACGGAAACTCTGTGTTATAATACAGATACCCTATATATATATATATATATATAATATAGATAGAGAGAAACTTTCTCTCTAACTCTATGCATATATATTCCACTAGATAAATTATATATTATTTATGAACTATTCAAATAAATTACAATAATATTATTTATAATTAATTTATGAATAATTTAATATAATTGAATTAGTATTTAATTTACTAATTTTAATATTTTATTAATTATTAATACAAGGTAAGTATCTAAATAATATTTTTGTTTAGATTTAGCTTCATTGATGGTATTAATATGATAACGAACTCGATTTTTATGAAAATCAGAATATTTCATACGCTGCGCGCTGATTGTTATAGGGTGTCCGTATTAAGACATCTAGGGTATCCGTATTATAATAGGGAATTATATGACCTCTAGATATATGAATTTAACTTAATGAATATTTGATAACAAATATAGAAATTATATATATATAATTTTAGAATGCTTTATTTTTTAATAATATAGTGCTATATTTTATATCGATATATTTGTATATTCTTGAGAAGGTTTTAAGTTGATATTTTTTATCATAAAGTTAAAAATGTAATAATAAAATCAGTTTATTGAATATGTCAGCACTATTTTGAATATTAAAAAAATAAAAAATACTTATTTAGACTATTTATATAATTATGAATATTTATTAAATATTTTTTTGTAGGATTTATTGTTTCTGAGATACCGAGAGTACTTTCCCCTACGTATATATATTATATAGTTAATATGTATTACTTAATAGATAGATTTCAAATTTAACATCGCCAATATCAAAATATACAATAGGTTACCTAATATATTACGTTTTCGTTTGATTACAATTATTTACAGAAAATGTTAAAATTATATTTATATCCCATCAAAAACTACTTCAAAATATTGTATACGGGTAATGGTATATTTTGTTAGATTATAGATATTATTATCTGGTAATTATAATTATAACTTTTTATATTTATTTTGAATACATAATTATTCGTAAAAATATATATTTTGTTATATAAAAAAATATATGCTACATTTCATTTTATAATTAAATTACTATTTGTTAGTTTTAACTACAGTTTAGTGTATAGGTATATCATTATATAATTCAATAATACAATTCAATTAATATTAATTCAGAATATTGTATAATATTTAATGAATACTATACAATACATGTTACTTACATTTCATGTTATAACAGGTATATATATAGGTATACCTACCTATTCACATGTACGTATTATAGGTACCTATAGGTAAGATATATAGGTATGATAGTTATAACTAATGGATAATTATTGAATCAATATTTTTCTTTAATGTGGGATGATATATATAATATCCCACCAAACAAGTGTTAGGAAGAACATATCCAATATTCCTATATATTTAAGTAATTATATATACATAAATGATACAAATAATTCAATAATTATACATAATTTAAATAAATTGTTTTATAAAATGTTATTTAAGTTAATTATTGTACAACTATTTCAATTTTGGGTGGTTCAAGTCTATATTTGCCGGATTCAAAAGAATTTTGTCCAGAATATTTTATTTTTTATTAATATTTTTATTAATATCATATGTGATGTAATATATAAGCATACTTTATTCATATGATATACATATTAACTCGTATATTACTTTATTTTACCTATAGGTAAGGGACAATATCCTATTACCGACCCCTAAATGATTATTGTAATAACTTATTCAATATTCAATATATTTATTTGAAATTTTGTAATTAGAGTAATATTATGGCAATGAATAATATGGCTATTTTATATGTGTGATATAATTATATTGACAAGAATAAACATGGGTGTCGGTAATTGGATACATGTGCATAATACTGACCCCTTCTCCAATTACTGACACACTAAAATAATCGTTGTATAAATAATTGTAGTATTATAATATCCAAATAAAAGAGTAGATATAGAAACTTATAATTAAATATAACATCCACGCAATTTATTTATTATTGAATTTATGGTTTAATATTAATATTATATTTAAACTTTATAGTAATTATATTAAAATAGTGTATATTATTATTTAATATTTATTTATTAATCAGTATGTATAAAATCAAATGGAATCATATATCCTAAATCTATATAAATGATACAAAAACAACTTACGACATATTTTAAAGTAAAATACAGATCGATTTTTATTGTTTATTATAAATCACATGAGGTCGGTATTAGGGTAATTTAAGGTTTTGTAATAAGAAAATCATATGGGTTGCTATACTTAAGATAAATTGGTTAATAGTTATTAAAATTAAATTATTTATAATTTCTATAAACATTTAATTGATTTAAAATATTATGAATAGAATTACGTTTTAATTAATAATGTATTTACAATGATTTAAAAAAAGTTATTATTTAAATATTTAAAAAATAAAACCAGAATATTAAATTTTATCAAATAATAATTGTATGATTGAATATTTTGATAATCAAGTACTTCTTCATATTTACCATTACATTATATTTTATACATATATAATTTTTTGATATCTCTTAAAGTTACTTAGATAAGAGAGGGGTCGATATAAAGAGTCGGTAATAGGGTATTTCCCATCAATTGATGTATACATCATCTATAGATTAAAACGCTCTTTTTATTTTTTTTTTCAAATAAATTTATTCTATAGAATATATTATCAAAATGTTATTTCATGGAATACAACATTTTCTTTATTGGTTTACTAGTTTTATTTATTAGAAATAAGAATTTGTTCGGGTAACTTAGTTTTAATATGGGTATACCTGTTTAAGTATCCACACTCTACCTTACACATAACTAACATAGCGAATATTAAAATTAATATTAATTGTAATCATAAGGTATGATTTAATAATTTTAATAAGTCTTTTATATTATATATTACTATTCATTATACTATATATATATTTATTTATTTATATATAGTTTATTAACTTCACAAACACATGATGATTATAGACGTCGTTAGATAATCAAAAAAAAACAAAAATAAATAGAAAACGAATAACAAAATAGAACGAGTTACAATAATTTAAAATGGACATACAGTTTACGTTTAAACAATTAAAATGATGTTATACAACGAATATCATATGGTAGTGAATTCCAGCTTTTCGGAGCTATATATATATACACACACACACACACCACACACATACACACACTACACATAGTATGTTACGTATACACATTATTATAAACATTATATTATTATAAAATCACACTTTGAACTGTATTTTAATACACGGAACATACGAGAATGTTTACATGCGTACGTAGGTGCGTAAGGGTGTGTACCTATATTCGATCATTCATATCTAAAAAATAATCATCGTTCATTGATACTATTTACAAATCTCGGATATTAATTTCATTCACCCTACGACGCAGGCCATGCGTTGATGACGTGCTAAATAATATTGAACCTTGAACTTCTAGAATCATATACATATTATTATATAATACGCTGTGTACGTACTGGTATACCTAGTACGTATGTATACATACGCGATTAATGTACATACTACGGTGTAGGTAGCCGCCCACTGGTATTATATATCTCACACACACATATATGCAACCTATAGGTAATCATATAAGGCTAACTATATATGTATCGATAATCTGTATACAGATAGCTTCTTATAGCTTCTACATTAACCCATGGGTTACCTGCAGGTATAAACCTAAATCTAATAATAATAATAATAATAATAATATTAATATATATATATATATGATGATGAGAATATTTTGTTTATTAGGCACTAAAATAGGGTTATGTAGAAAATAATAATAAGATAATAGTAATACGATAACAATTTAATAATAATATACATTGAATATAGCACAGTAAAAAATAATAAGTGATATAGAGGAGTGTTATATACTACATACTGCACTAATATAGTGGAGTATTATATACTACATACTGTACAGTATACAGTATATATAAATACATATTTATACAGTGAAGTGTTATATACTACAGACTGATTTATATAGAGGAGTGTTATATAATAATAAGATAATAATAATACGATAATAATTTAATAATAATATACTTTGAATATAACACGGATACAAATAATAGGTTGGATGATTTAATGATTATGGGTAGAGAGAAAAGAAGAAGTAAGATTTATAAATATTTTGTGGGATCTAATAGAAAGAATGGTATACCAATGGTATATCTCCTATAGAAGGGAGGGTATTCCATAGGGTTGGACCGGAATTTTTAAAATCTCTAGAATTTAGGGAAATTTTACTAGAGTTCTGGGAGATAAGTAGAGGAGCATTTTGGTAACGAAGAGAAGGTAATATTTTACGTTTTTTAATTAGAATAGATATATAGCTAGAGGTGAACGAATATATTGATTTATATATTATAGATAGTATACGTAATTTACACATTAAGGAGAAGGGTAGACACATACAAGATGATTAATGTGAAAAAAAGTGAACAGTTGAATATCATCAGCAAACATATGGTAGTGTATATTTGGAAATTTCTTAATTAGATTAGCAATAGGCGGATGTAAATAGAAACGAGGAATGGACCTAAAACGGATCCTTGGGGAATACCGTGGTTAAGAGGAGAAAGAGGCGAGTAAGATTTGTCAACCACACTAGAGATATTGCGGTTAGTTAGATATGAAATAAGCCATTTTACTGTTAAGACAGATATACCCATCAAAGTAAGCCGCGAGATTAATATGTTATGGTCCAAGGTATCACAAGCAGATGATATATCAAGTAGAAATAGCTAGCAACACGTGTTTCTATGTAATGTAGATAATATTGTGTCAGTATATATATATATATATATATATATATATATATATATATATATATATATATATATATAGTAGGTATACATATATAATATATATATATATGTAAATATATTCTTAAGACTAATATAATAATTATACAATAATAGTATACTCCTATAGGTATACTAAATATACCTATAGGAAAATTCATTCTTACATATTTATATATTAATTAATTATAATAATCATTAATTAATATATTAATAGTTTATAAATATAGTGATTAATACCTATATATATTGATTGATTGAATGTTTATTTAAACACTTAAATAAATCATAAATGATTTCTCAAAAGTGTATATATAGAATACAAATAATAAAAGTAGGTAAACAATAAATACCATTAATAATAATAAAATAAAATAGAATAAGCCGTACGGAAATTAATAAATACAATAATAATGACAAACAATATTAGTATTTCAGGTTCCTACCTGAGATCAATTGTTGTATATATGTCATTAATGTTTTATGCGATTTTATGGATCTAATATAGGGCGGGAGTGAATTCCATAGCTTAGGACCATATAACTCAGTGCCCGAGTATTAATTATTGAGGGACGTAGAATATGGGTAGATAGAATATGAGATGCATGGTTATTAAGTGATGGAATGTAGGTTATTTGTACTAGAAAAGCAGAAATATAGGAGATGAATATAGATGAACGAATAACTCGATTTAGGAGAGAGAGATAGAGGATAATGGAAGATTGATAAGGAGTGATGAATACGACAAGGGAATTAACTAGAGTTTTAGTAATAGATACAGTAATTGATTTTCGTATTTTTCAAAATTCTAAATATATGATAATTTGCAGATTTAGTGATGGCAGTTATATGAGGAATGAAGGAAATAGTAGAATCAAAAAGTACACCTAAGTTAGATGCAGTAGGAGAAGGAGATATTACAATGTTATCAATAATAAAAGGAGGGAAGTAAGTTGATGATGGAGAAAGATTCAACAATGTACTTTTGGAGGTATTAAGGAGAAGATTATTATAAATAAGCCATTATTTGATGTCATTAGCACAATTAGAGAGTTGATTATTGAGACATGGTGATGCATTAGTTGGAAGAAATATATATAGTTGTATATCATCTGCATAAATATGGTAATATATATTTGGATATTTACATATTATGGATGGTAGTGGGTATAAATAAATTGAGAAAAGTGAAGGACCGAGTACTAATCCCTGGGGAGAACCATATTTTATAGAGAAGGGGAAGACAAATAATTATATATTTTTACACTGCTACAACGGTCAGATAGATATGAAGTAGACCATGAGGGGTCTTGGTGTGTCTCAGGGCAAGGTCTTTATCTCCAAGCAGTTGTAGACGGGACAGTAGCATTTTGTGATCAAGCATATCGAAAGCACTGGCTATGTGCAGCATTACTAGTAGACAGAAATTGTTAGTATTAAGGGTAGAAGTGATTACATCAATTACGTTTAGAGGTTCTGTTTCTGTAGAGTGTCCTCCGCGAAAACCACTTTGTTGAGGAATATGGAGATTATTGGCAGTTAGATAGTAGATTAGTTGACGAGAGAAAACTCCTTCCATACATTTATATATATATTATTAATGATGAACAATTTGGTTTCAGAAAAAATATAAGTACACTGAACTCAATTGAAACATTACAAAAGAAAGTTATAGAATCTTTGGACTCAAATAAATATTGTGTAGGATTGTTTGTAGATCTAAAAAAGGCGTTCGATACTGTCAACCAAAGAATTCTAATTAATAAACTGGATTATTATGGAATAAGAGGGAAACCTCTTGATTGGTTGATTAGCTATCTTAACAACAGATAACAATTCGTACAATATAATGAAAGTAAATCTGATATATATATAATATTTGTAATGGTGTACCCCAAGGTTCTATTCTTGGACCATTACTGTTTTCTATATTTATTAATGATATGATATTATGTTCTCCAGAAAATAAATTCATATTATTTGCTGATGATACTAATGTAATTATTAATGATAAATCATCTAATAATCTAAATCATAAATTACAGTCAGCATGTGATGAAAATTTGATATGGTCTAAACTTAATAAATTATCCATAAATATAGATAAAACGCATTGTATGTCATTTAAAAATTATATAATATTTAATATAAATATAGATAATACACTTTTATCTTAAGTAACTTCTACAAAATGTATTGGAATAAATCTAGATACTTGTTTAAATTGGAAATGTCATTTGATTTATCTTAAAAATAAATTATTAAAAATGTTGTGGATTATAAAAAATGATTCATACTTTGTAAATACATCTGCCATGATCAAACTATACTATGCTTTATTTTGCTTTAATGTACTGTATAGAAATATGGGGTCATGGTATCAAACTTAAATAGCATATTTTTAATTCAAAAAAAGATATTAAAAATAATTTTTAATAAACCAAATGATTTTTCAAATGTTTCTTTATTTAAGGATAATAAAATATTATCTTTATTTGATATTTGTAAGTATAAGACTTGCATTTACATGTATAAAATATTCAATAAATTGTGCCATCCTATTATTTTAAATCATTTTACATTGACATCTAAAAAAAGATTTAATACCAGGAGTAACTGTGATTTTATTCAACCTTATTTTAAATATAATTATATGAATAATACCTTCATTACATTCGGACCAAGACTTTGGAATGATTTAAGTATATGTAAGTATAAGGAATGATTTAAGTATAGATATACGAAAGTCAAATTCTTTATCATTATTCTGTAAAAATCTTAAAATAATTTTATATAATACTTAGTCTATTTTAATGCATTTATTTTTAGTTTATATTTTTATTTAATATATTTGACTTATGATAATATTTTTTTATAATTTTGATTTTATTTATTTGACACTATAAAAATACTGAAATTATATTAATTTTTGACATTATAAAAAACTGACTTTTTAAAAATTATTATATATGATTTTAAGATTGTATTATCTTCTATTTTATTTTGACATTTTTTGACATTAAATAAATTACTTTGGGTTATATATTTTTCTATATGAACATCGAATATTGTTTAACCTATATTTATTTAATATATTTTCTTATTTCTTCTCTTGTTTCTTTTACTTTTAACTGTTGGATATCTCATATTTAGCTCCATGTAACATATATGCACTCTAGTGCACTATGTTATATTTTAATTTAGATTATTTAATGTATTTATTAGATTTTAATTTTATACTTTTATCATTTATTTATATTATTACATGATTACATTTAGTTACATGATAAGTTACATTATATTTTATTAAATATTTTATTTTATTATATTTTATTTATTTTTATCATATATATGTAAACAGGAAGTCATAAGGTTAAATACCTCGAAAATCTTCTGAACATTTTATTTGTTCTTTTATTGTTTTTTTTTCTCTCTTGCAATGATTGCAATAATAAAATATATCTTATCTTATCTTATACTATTATAAAATTATTATTTATTTATAACTATTATCTATAATGAAACTTATCATGTTAATAAAGGGGTAATTGTTTCGATAAGCAACACTGCTTCTACAATTACCTTGGCATGCCTAAATCTGATAATAATAATAAAAATAAAATAATAATATATATATATATATATATGGCATCCCTAAAATCCAATTCCCCACTCGACCCTATTCCTCTTACTTTACTTCGTACCCTTTCGCCATTGCTAATTGAACCCATAACAATAATCATTCATGCGTCCCTTATTACATCGATCGTACCAAAGTCTATGAAACACTCATATATCACCCCAATTATAAAACTACCCTTATCCACTCGAACCTGTCGAGCTATCGACCCATCTCCCAGCTTTCATCAATCTCTAAGACCTTAGAGCGAATTGTATCTGCTCAACTTGTTCACTATATCACTACCAATTCAATTATTGATAAGTTTCAAAGTGCTTACTTACCCCATCGGAGCACTGAATCAGCACTGAATCTTATCATTAATGATCTACTAATATCCCTTGACAACAAAGCCCCGTGCTACCTTGTGTTACTTGACCTATCCAGTGCCTTTGACACTCTAAACCATGACATTCTTTCTTTACGACTCAATGAAATCGGTATTCATGGTCAAGTATACAGCTGGTTTATGTCATTCTTTTACTTAAGGTCCTCTTCAGTGAAAATTAACTCATCCTTCTCTACCCCGTTTATCAGCACTCATGGTGTTCCACAAGGCTCCGTGCTTGGTCCTTTACTTTTTACTTTTTATTATTTATATTTTACCCATACAATCCATATTTCGTAAATATCCTTACATCCACTACCATCTCTTTGCAGATGATCTACAAATTTATACTTCTTTTCCCATTTCCTGTGACTCCAACTCAATTCAACTGTCTATTAACTACCTCACAGAACTTACTGACTGGTTCTCCCATAATTCCCTATCACTTAACATGGCCAAAACTGACACCATAATTATCTCCAGACCTACCTACCCCCTAATCATCACCCACCCTTTTCTACTAGCCCTCCCTACATCACAATCCATAACAACTCTTGGTTTCACCATCAACTCCCACCTAGATTACTCTGACCACATATCTATAATGATTCGCAATGCCAACTATTTTCTTTACAATATTAGAAAATCACGTAATAAATTGACTTTTTCAATGACTAAAAGTCTAATACACTCGCTAGTCTTTAGTAGACTCATATACTGCTGCTCACTTCTATGCAATCTACCCCTAAAGCTTATGCTTAAACTTGAGAAGATACAACGACGTGCTACACGCACCCTATATAAACTGAAGTTCTCATCAATAGTATCAATATCGAATCTAATGCGATCACTCGGCTGGCTTAAGTTTAGGTATCTCTGCAGGTACAGACTACTATGCATCACCCATAAGGTGATACATCTTAGATATCCTGAGTACCTAGCTGACTTGATCAGTATGCATACCCTTAGTCGAGCTAGCAGGAAATGTCACGCGATGAAAATTGTGCAACGCTCGACTATCTCTGCTCACTCTGAATCTGCTTTCTCTGTGGTAGCTCCAAAATACTGGAATTCTCTACCATATGACATTAGGTGTTTGAAATCCTTGTCACTATTTAAATGTAAACTTTCCACGCACCTATTAACATTGTAACCTACCCTCCCTTTTCCTTTATTTGTATTGTACTTTATTTATTTTATTTTTGTTTCCTTCTCATGACGCCCATAACCACCACGTGATTTTGTAGTCAATAAAATATTTTAAAATAAATATATATATATATATATATATATATATATATATATATATATATATATATACGACGTATACTTCGTATACGATGTACATTATAAGTATAAGTAACAATTGTTTCTTAATGAAATGAGTTACAATGAATATAAAATACGTTATAGGTACATAATCAATATCAGTAGTTACATATTATAGGATATAGTGGATATTCATATATATTTATATATATTTATATATATATAAGTGGATATTTTTATATTTATTGGATCTAATCTAATTATAATAATTGGTAATATGTTGATATTTATAAATATTTTATTTATTTTAAAAATGTAGCATGTTTAAATTTAGCATTGCGATGTTCACTTATAAAAGTGTTGATACATATGTATATTTCAACCGTTAACACTCGAGATTTTACTACAGGTTAGTAAAAGTATTGTAATATATATATAATATTATAATATAAAAGTGTATATTATGTATTCCATGCTGGGTACCCCTACCGGTTAATAATTATAAAATCTGTGTAATTCATATATATGAAAAAATATTGAAATAAGTTAATAAATTCAAATATCTCGAAGCTACTAATGAAATATGGTAAACGTATTACACTAATTAATTGTATAATAATGGCTATATCAAGCGTATACATATAGGCTACATACAATACTTATAGATAGGAATCGACATACTATCCTAGACTTACCTATGTCTACATACACTATAGTGTATGTAGACTTTATAAGTATAAGTATACTTATAGGTTTAGTTGTAGATAACATTAATGATTTAACGTCATTTCAAGTATAACATTTCTTTACTATCGTATACGATAGTTTATTATAAAGAGAATGACATTCTTTATAGATAATATTAACATACATGGTAGCCTATATTAAACAATTTTACCAGAATCATTATATCATACAATAATAAAGAGACGACTATAAAAAATTGCCTCAAAGAATGGTCAAATATTAGTATTATTGAATGGTCAGATTTATAAATTAATAAGTCGGATAATAGGGGAGAAGTATATATGTAGAATCGTTATGTCATACCCCATATATGACTCATCTATAGATCATTTGATATATCAGGAGACCACGTAAGCCATCTTAATATTTACAACCTAGTATGTAAAGAAAATATATAATTGATAAATATATTATAATAACCTCCTGTATCTATTTATATATGTAAATAATAGTATTTATATATTTATAATATACATATATAACGTATAATATATGAATATATTAATCATAGTATATGTATTTTTAATTTAAAACAATTAATATATTATGAATAGTTTTATTGGTTAATTATGTAAGTAATTAATTCGATTATTGATTGTTACGTGAACAATTTCTTATAGGTTTATAGGTTTCGCGACCTTGTTATACATATCTTCCACGATACTACCATCATGTACCTCTTAGGAATGCCCCATATTCCTCGTATATATCTGGTCGCGTCACCAACACAATAGCAGCCAGCGTTAGAGTACAGCCTATCGAGCAAACCGAGAATGCCAAACTTAATCTCGAGAACATCCTAGCTTTATTCTGAGATTTTCTATTATGATGCATTGCGTTTGTGATTCCTGAATTGTTATATTATTTGGTTATTTATTATATAGTGCATATAATAGTTTACAATAAATTGTATTAAATAATGTACATGATTAAACGTAATATACATAATATAACTCGACATTTACTATAAACTAACCAGCAGTAATGATTGCGAGTAATCCTATAACAGGGTTGATTAAGAAAGCCGCTAGAGCTATGCCGAAATGACCGTCTGCTATTCCGAATGTATCGCTTTCATTAGCAGTCGATATTAAATCAACATACGAAGCATCGCTGTCGCACCCATCATTGTAAACACGCGTAGGTATTCTACTATCGTTGGGATAAACTCCATAATCAGGATTCGTTTGAGGAAATTGTAGTCTGCCTTCGGTATCAGGATAAGTCTGTCCATTATTAGATAGTAATGGAGTTATCCTCGTTGCTAAATTTAACCTATATGGTATATTATCATTTTCTATACATTCTTGATTGCCACGAAATTCAGTATTCGGTAATCTGTTATATTCTTGATTATACTTATCCTTTTGTAGTCTATCATCTAACATATCTGGAAATAAAGGTTTACAAAATTGCGTTTCATCATTATATATTAAAGAATTATTTCTACTTTGACCATTAAAAGGATAATTTGATGATATTATTGATTTTCTATTAGATTTTAGACTACCTGGTAGGGAATTTCGTATAGGAGTTACGTTACTTTGAAATGAGACACGTTTAGAACCGCCGTTTTTATAGTTATCATTTCTTATATTATCTTGGTTGCCTATTATAGTTCCGTTTATACTAGATTTGATCGAATTTTTCTTTTTTGAAAGAACATTTGTATTTTCATTGTAAACAAAATTTCTCTTTATTTCACCTAATATATCATCCATACTTATTCCTAAACATAAAACATATTATAAATTGTTATATATATATATATATATATATATATATATATATGTTATATATATATTATACATATATGTAACATTATTAATTAAGTATTCAATTTAATTAATTTCTGCAGAATTATTACATACATAAACATACACATCCACACATAGACATACCCATGCATGCATATGAACATATACATATTATGTGTGTCTATATATGTATATATATATATATATATATATCTATATCGGTATAGGGCCCTATGTAGGATACAATCACACACACACACACACACACACACACACACACACACACACACACAATAAACTACGCATACATTAGAATCAAATACAATAACACCATTTAAACAAACCACTCGTACGTATATCGTCTTTCTCGTTGTTCGTTATGTTCTTAGTTTCCGTAATGTCCTTATTATCGTTAGGATCCGGGAAATCAAAATAATTGTCACCGCTCAGATTACAGGTATCGTAACTTGGCACAGATAAATAACACTCGTCGATTATAGAAGTAACATATTCGTACATAAGCTTAGCAAATAGTTATGTTTCTCATTCGTAAAATACGTATAATATTGAATATACTAAATTAAATTAGTGAAAAATATTAAATATTAAAAATAATTACATTTTAAAATATTAATTTACATATTGTAAATAAAATCGAAATATATATATATATACTTACTTTACTTTATTACCTTGACTCGCGAATCGTAGAGGAACTCAATAAGCTGGCTGTTACATAATACCGTAGCCATTCGTTGCGGTCGTGTGGCTTTACCATTAAGTCGGACTGATTTAACTTACTCCATTCTTTGATGTCATCAATCCATTTTCTTTTTGGTCTGCCACATTTACGATTACCTTCAACCATACCTTAGAGGATTGTTTTGCTAAGGTTGTCATGTCTAATAGTATGACCGAACCATTTTAATTTTCTTCGGCGGATGGACTGTACTACTATTGGTTCATATGTACCAATTAAACTTATCATCACATCTGTGATGTACTCGTTTGTCATCATTTCTTTGTATATAATTCCAAGAAGTTTTCTATGTGATTTGTTTTCGAAACCTTGTATTTTTTGTGGAAATGGCAATTATAGTCCGAGATTCACACCCATAAGTCAGAATAGACAGTACTAGAGAGCTATAGAGATTATATTTTAGTTTGAAACGGATATTTTTTCTATTCCAGATTGTAGTTAGCCTTACCATAGCCAATGTAGCTTGAGCTAATCTATTTTAATCTCAGAGTCGCTTGAGCCATCTTTTGTAATTGTAGCACCGATATATTTAAACTGGTCTACTTCTTCTAGCTTTTTTCCATATAATTGAATGTTGAAATGAAGATACATTGTTACTAGTAGTCATTATCTTGCTATTTTCTGTCCTAATTTAGATTCCATACCGACTAGCACTATTTGATAGCTTGTTTGGGAGTGTTTGCAGTTCATCGTTTGATCTAGTTATCAAGTTTATATCAACGGCGAATCTATGATTAGATAGATTTCGGCCACCAATTGATATTATAGATATATGTTCATCTTGAATTCCAGCCATAATCTCTTCAAGAAATAAATTGAAGAGCACAGGAGATAATAGACATCCCTGTCTCATACCAACAGTTGTCTTGAATATCTGACCTTGGATACTATTAAACAGCATTGCGCTTGTGGAATTTTTATATAATTATTTAATCATTAAAGTTATATTAGAGTCTATGCGATATTTATTGAGAGTTGACCAGATTCCCTCATGCCAAACTCTATCAAAAGCTTTTTTAAAGTCTATGAAATTGTGATATAAGTCCTTTCGGCTTTCTAAGTATTTTTATATTAGATTTCTACAATTGAATATCTGCTCAGTGGTACTTCTCCCAGCTTGTTCTTCTGAAAGTACTTCTTCAGCTTGCGAGGTTAATCTATTCAATATAATTCTCAATAGAATTTTGCTTGAGTGTCAGTCATATTAGGCTCAGAGTTCTATAATTCTCACACTATCTGAGATTGCCTTTTTTTTGGAATTGGTACTATTAGGACTCTGTCCATTGTTTTGGCCATTCTTTTTTAGACCATGATAATTTACATAATTCTGTGAAAACATTAACGATTGCGTCTCCTCCGTATTTTAGTAACTCACCAGGTATGTTATCAATGCCAGGAGATTTACCTTCTTTTAGTTTTTGTATAGCATCTTCAACTTCTGATTTTAAAATTGGTAGTTCATCTACATTATCTGTATTCTGACTGATTATGACGCTATCATCAGGTTTGATAGGTTAGTTATAAAGTTCCTGAAAGTTCTTCATGTCTTCATGTCTTTGCGTATTTTATTATTGACTTTTCTATATTTGCTAATAAGTTCTATATTATTCTTATTTTAGCTGCTTTATGGGATCGCCTTTCATATGCACAGATCAAGTATGTCGTTTGTTATTCATGGTTGTTTTTTTTTCTATATTTTCCTATAGTTCTTGTCGCTGAGTCGATGATTATGTTTTTAAATTTTCTTATAAGATGTGGCAAGGTCAAATTTATGAATATCTAACTCTTTAAGTTGTTTTTCCAATTCGTCTTTGTAATTATCTGCAGTATTTCCATTTGTGAGCTTGTTGACATCGAATCGTATTCGTGTGGTCTTTGGTTTTCTATTCACCTTCAGTTTGAGTTTCATGTTCATAGTACAATGTCATGATCACTATTGATATCTGCACCTGGATATGTTCTTGTGCTGGTGCGAATAATGCTAGACTTGAAACGTTGTGGCGTTAAGATATAATCTAGTTGGTTGTGTACTTCACCATTAGGAGAGTGCCATGTGGTACACCTTGACTTTTTATGTGGAAATAATGTATTCGCCGCTACCAGTCTGTGTTTTCCAGCAAATTCTAGTAGTCTCTGGCCTATATCATTTCTTACTCCTATTCCAAATCGCCCAGCGCATTCAGTACATTCCTCATTTGCATCACTTCTAATTTTTACATTGAAATCACCTTGCACAATTAATATATCTTTGTATGTGATTCTTGTATAGTATTATCAACAGTTTCATAGAATTGCTCAATTTCTTCATCATTATATATAGATATAGGGGCGTATATTTGTATTATCGTGATGTTAATTGGACTTGCTTTCAAGCGTATTGAAATTACTCGTCTGGATATGTATAGTTTAGTACTGCGTTTAACAGTTCCTTTTGTACTATACATCTGACACCTTCTTGATATTTTTCTCATCTACTATAATATATTTGATGGCCTTTATTCGTCGTTAGTTCTCCACATCCATTCAAACTAGTTTCTGCAAGACCTACAATATTCCATTTGTATCTACTTAGTTCAGTAGTTAGCTCTTCACTTTGTCCAGTTATATTTAGTGTTCCTATATTCTAAGTTCCAATTGAAGTAATTATTTTTGGATTCTTATTGAGTATCCAGTAGTCGATTTATCGTTTCCATCCTGGATATTATCGATGGACAACGCGGTCGTTGTTAATCCGGGTATTGTTGTTATTATACTTCATTGATTTTTTCAGTAGGCTTTATAATCTAGATGGCACCTATCTCCTCTCCTAGATCTCTCTTGCATCTTAGCCCGTTTGCTGAAGCGATTACCAGGGGGTGGCACGAGGAGCCGATGCAAGAGATTAAGTTAATGTTGTGTGGCACATATTGTCTAGTAGACAGTGTCTATCATTCTGTTAGATACAGAGTACAGCACTAGACATTATGTGTTGGTTACACACCATTAACTACTACCCCCTATATATATTAAAATTAATCTCATATTTCAAACTCCCGCTTCTGTTATTCGTACAGAATACTACTCAGTGAATATGCATTTGTAATCATTGTAGTACACTACAATTGGATTGGTATTATTATGTAATTAAGCAACACTTCCATATATCCTACAGCCCATATCTCATTAAATCTCAGCCTGGTAGTCATTATCGGATTAGTAATATCAATCATATAGAGCATACCACAATGACCATGAAATATACTTTTCTTAATTTTAATATATATATATATATATATATATATATTACAATTGTATATATTTTGTTATTGTTATTTTTATTTGGTGGAGTCCTTTCATTCCTATCCAGGAAGTTTTCACTTATAACCATATATGGCTCTAATGTCCCTTCGAAGCCGCTCTCATGTTAAGGCATCCATGGTTTTAACGAGAGCCGATAATTTATTTATACACAATTATATAAGATCACTTCTAAATAATATTTTAAGACCCATTTTATAAAATTAATTAATGTTCCGGACGAGGGTCGAACCCGTGTCCTACTGCTTGTGTGTCTGACGCCTATATATATATATATATATATATATATATATATATATATATATATATATATATCTACTTACTATAGTAAGTTCACAATATTCAATTAATGGATACTGAGTGTTATGAGTATATCATTATATACAAACTCCGAAGTATTAAATTCATATGCATATTATCAAATCAACTACATGTAACTGCCCGTAATATTCTGTATCGAATATAATTCTCGGGTTTCCACCATCGATAAATAAATGTTCTTTCTTTACATCGATGGTTTCCATACGTATAATTAGGTAGACGTTACATATACGGCAAACCGTGTGAACATCCTATAGGATAGTATATTAATATAGGTGTATATCACGTGAACATTTACACCTGGATTTCACACAAACTATAACACACATTTCGTTCACAGTATTTCTGGGTGATATTATCTTGGCGAAAGTGCAAAAATACTATAATATCGACACCCTAGATATCTCCTAAAATATAATTCCAATCAAAAAATAAGTAAGGTATGAAATGTTAATCATTATAATTCTAATTTATATAAGTATAATTTATTTTTTTAATATTTATATTTTCTTAATTATAAATAAAACTGATTTTTGCATTACAAAACAACTAAATTTATGACATTTTTGAAGTACAATATCGATTCTCAATCATTTAAAAATGTAGGTATTTTAAATATTTTAAATAAATTTTATAAATCTAATTATATTTAACAATATGCCGACAATATTTTATATTTTTTACATAGTTATACACTTTTACCTAAGCAACATACATGTTCACCCTAATTGCACATAATATCGACACCCTTGTTATCTCAGAGTTACACAAACTAAATTAAAAATTAGCTATTATATGTAAATAAAATTTGGACATATTTAATTGAGAAATAATAATGTTATGGTGATTTATTTTTTAGGGTGTCGATATTCGAGTACTGGTTTACACAATATACCTACAACCTCGTATCGTTTTATTTATTAATAGAATGGATATACTAAATAGTATAGTATATATACTATAGGTATATATATATATACTATAGGTATACATATACCTATATGTATACTAAATAATATAGTATATATTTATAAATATACTATAATATTATTATTATAGTATATTTATACTATAATATAGGTATAGATATATGCATATCAATTATAGTATATAATAATATGGTATACGTATAAGAAATCAATATATATATATATATATATATATATATATATATATATATATATATATACTAGGGTGGGTGGCCGGCTTCGCCCGTGTTCGATCGTAAGGTTCACTTGGTGATGTAATGCAGCTAGGTATATAGGTATAGAGTATACATATATATGTAATGCAACTAAAAAAAGTATATGCATTTAGCTTTATTTGGCTCACTCGGGAAGTAATGCGGATAAAAAAAACCTACGAATATTAAAACTTAACCCAACCTATCCGAAACAATGACGATAACTAAAACTCAAAATATCAATAAAAACATACACACACATATCACTATACTTTTATAGGTTTACTCGGTAAGTAATGCAGCTAAAAAAACCATCAATATTAAAACTTAATCCAATCTAACCATAACTGTGAAATTAACAATATAAATAAATATTATTTTATAGGCTCACTCGGGAAGTAATGCAGCTAAAAAAAACTACCAATATTAAAACTTAATCCAATTAACAACAACAATGAACATAACTAATACTCCAAATATCAATGACAACACACACATATATCACTATACTTTTATAGGCTCACTCGGGAAGTAATGCAGCTAAAAAAAACCTATACAAATTAAAACTTAACCCAACCTAACCACAACTGTGAAAATAACAATATAAATGAATAAGATTTTATAGGCTCACACGGGAAGTAATCCAGCTAAAAAAAATCTACCAATATTAAAACTTAACCCAACCTAACCACAACTGTGAAAATATCCTTGTATAGGTCACTCGGGAAGTAATGCAGCTAAAAAAAACCTACACAAATTAAAACTTAACCCAACCTAACCACAACTGTGAAAATATAAATATAAATGAATATGCTTTTATAGTCTCACACGGGAAGTAATGCAGCTAAAAAAAATCTACCAATATTAAAAATTAACCCAACCTAAACACAACAGTGACAATAAATATAACTAAAAATATCAATTACCACATACACACATATATATATATATATATATTTATATAGACTCACTGGTATTTAATGCATATATAATTATAGAATATATTTTAGAAAAAATATTTGTTTATAAATCTATATTTTTTTCTTTGACTTATATGATGACATTTGGCGAAATATTAAAACAAAGATGGAAACCCTATTATTCACATTTTCATGATTTTTCTGATTTTATTACATGTATTTTCGTACTCCTAATCTGATGAATTCATAATTTATACGAAAAATGTACCGGAAGTCGGTCAAATAGACTATTCTAAAATCATGTATTTTTCACTTTTTCAGCCGTAGCTCAAAGAATATTAAACATAAGAAGTCACAATTTATCAAAGTATATTCTATTTTAATTAACTATTTAATAAAGTTAAAATTATTGAAATCGAATAATTATTGTAGATTTTGATTTTTTACATCACCTATGTTTAATAATTTATGTTTACATGTCGTAGATAGGAAATAATTAATATAAACTCGTAACGTAAACAATATTAACTCGATGTTAATCGTTCGTGAACTTTTTCTAAATAATAGGGGTAAATAAATTCCGATTTACCAATTGTTATTTCGATATTCAAACCGGAAGTACCATTTCGTAAATCTACGTAATGTATTCGAAATTAAAGAAACTCATTTTTACGAAATTATTTACGATAAAATTCTCCACGATAATGTTTGTTATTAAAAATTTGCGTCGAATTTAAATTTTTCGATTTCGTAAATCGATTAAAAAATGACACTATTTAACGATTATTGGTATCGCGTGAATACATATTCAAAAAAGTAAATCATTCATGTTACCCCCGCTGCCCCACTTTATCTCCCGACGTTTTCTTTACGTTTTCCTTACGACGAATTTTAATTATTTGAATTTATACAAAATATTAAATATTAAATTTTAACGATAAAAACCCAAAATACTACCAGAAATATTGCCCGTTGATGAAAATGAGTGTGCGCATACTATGTATTCCTAATGATATTTCGGGTAGCTAACCTCATATATATACATTGGCAAAAAAAAATTTCAAATCGAGCATTATTTGAATTTAAGAATACGCTTTGTTGATATTTTTGACGGAAAAAGACTTTTATGGGCAAGAGATTTTGAAAAATGTCGAAAAAAAATCACACCTCAATTTAAAACAATTATTTTCCTATCCGATAACGTCGAGGTGGGGACGGATCGGCCTGCGGCCTCGGCGTACGAGTCCGCCGCGCACCACATAATTAAAGTATGTTTAGACGAATATATATATAGATATACTCCTGATACTATATACACTATAGGTTGTCTGAGGTATCATAATAATTGTATAATATATATGTAAATCAGACAACCTGATGAAATTAAAGTGTCCGTATTAAGGACTTATATATCATCTAGATATATGCTTATAACTTAATTAATATTTTATAATAAATATAGAAAGTATACATATATGTATATAATGTTTAGAATGCTTTAGTTTTTAATAATATATTGCTATGTTTTATATCGATACATTTGTATATTCTTGAGAAGGTGTTAAGTTGAAATTTGTTTTCATAAATTTATAAACGCAATAAAAAATGCAGTTTATTGGATATATCAGCACTATTTTGAATACATAAAAAATAAAAAATAATTTGTTAGACTATATATATAATTATGAATATTTTATTCATCAAACACTTTTTTGTAAGATTTATGGTTTTTGAGATAATGAGAGTGTCCGTATTCGGGCACTGTGCGTATTAGGTTAATTTCCCCTATTAATACACTTTTATCGCCATATTGTTATGATATACTGTCATTTATTACGGATGAAATTAATTTTTCCATATTAATAATATGATCAATAATTATAATTATATACTATTAAATAATATAGTAATTTATAAAATTTATAATATGACCTCCTTAATAATTTCAATTAGATAAGCTAGAATGAAAAAATGATTCGGCAGTCCTCTTGTATATCATAAGATGTATTTATATTGAAACAATTATCGAATTTGAACTAATATTTATAAAGTTATATGATATTATCTAAAAGTGACCACATTATCCATCTGTCCCCCTCAATATAGGCACAAGCCTACATTACAGATACTACAAACCTATTTTACACAACTAAGTAGAGTAATAGTAATAGAAAATATGTAACACATTTGAAAAAATCTTTGATAAATATAAATTAATTATAAAAAATAGGTAGGATAACATAATTGTATTATTAAAATTATTATAATTTAGTTCTCATGTTTATATGCATAATATATAATTATATTCACCATACATTAATTTATATAATAATACTAATGAGTATTTAAAATTAAAATTTATATTAATAGGATACTACCTACTTAACAAAATAATATTAGGTTTTATATATGTTATATATATATTTATAAATGTTATATAGGAATATATTATATAATAATATATTAATACATAGGTTACATATATAAATTACAAACATATATTAAATAGATAAGTAGGATATGCCTATATGCTAAATATGAAATAAGATTAGTAGTAAGTATAACATTTTATTATTTATTATAATAAAGTTTCTATTTATTAATCTAAATTTTACATATGAATTTTGTTATTTACTTTTAAAATATAAATATAAATATAAATGCATCATCTACATTAATAATTTATATAATAAGTAGGTACATTACGTATAACAATATCTACCATTCGTAGCTTTCGATTATGTGAAGCAGCTCTTCCACGTTTTGCTCCATATTTCTTGCTGTCTTCTTAATGCCCTCCACATAAACGGTATGACTGTTGTCTCCACATGTTTGCTGTACTAGCCAGGATCTATTTTCTTTCAGAAAGGAGTACAGAGAAACAAAGGAGTCCATCGTTTCATCGTACAAGGATTGGGGAGGTACGGCATTTGTTAAGGTATGGTGAATTCTGAGTTCGATTTTTGTTAGATAAGCACTTATATTTTCGAAACTGGTTATGTCCATAATTGTTCGATATTACAAAGAGTATATTTAGATAAATGAATTATTAATGTAATTGTTTATCTTTATAAAAACAAATACATAGTATTTATAAACAAATAAATAACAATAATATATTATAATATTTTGTTTTTAAATAGTTTAAAAAATGAAACTATCTATTTTATTATATTTTATTTAATTACATATTATTACATAATTTAAATTACGTAATGTAACCTTGTAACCTTGTAACCAATTTGTTTAGACACTGCGATCAACATCAGTAATGAGTTTTCGGCGGTGTATCGTATATTAATTATTATAAGCTATATTAAATAGATGTGTTTTCAATTTGACTTTAAAGGTGTGGTCAGAAACTATAGATCTAATTGAGTGAGGTAGGGAGTTCCATAGTTTAGGTGATATTATAGAAAAAGAAGATTCCTGTTTTTTATTTAGTGATAAAATTATTGGTATATTTAGTTTGTATTTATGTATTGTTCGTTGTGGTCGGGATGACTTGTAGTTCGTAAGTAGTTCAGTAAGATAGTCAGGTTTATTATTATAGGTGGCATGGTGGGTCAGTAGGAGTATTTGTATTGTAATCGGTAAGGGATGGGTAGCCAGTGAATGGATTTCATATAAGGTGTGATATGTTGTCTTGAGTATTTTGTTATCCTGAAAATGGTTCTGATGGCTATATATTGTAATTTAGTGAGCATTTTGATAGTATGTGCTGGGAGTGAATTTAAAGTAGAGTTTCAAGTCGGGGAAGTATTAAGGAAGTAACTAGTAGTTTGGCAAGTTCAGTAGTTATAGAAGGTCTAATAAGTCGGATCGTATGTAAGGTGTAATTAATGGACTTCGATATATTAGTTATATGTGGTAGATAAGACAGCTTTTGGTCAAGTGTGAGGCCGAGGTTTTTAGCTTGGTTAGAGTATTCTATAATATGATTATTAATAATAATAGGTGGTATGTAATGATGTCCTGTGGATGTATTTATTAATAAAGCTTTTGTTTTAAGGCTATTCAATAGTAGGGAGTTATTTTAAAGCCATTTACTAATGTCATTAATGCATTTATTTATAGTATTTATGTTATTAATTGGGTCAGGTAAATTACAGTATAGCTGTAAGTCATCCGCATATGAGTGAAAGTGTATATCGGGGTATTCGTCAAGTAAGTAAAGTAAAGGGGAAATATATATATTAAAGAGAATTGGACCTAAAACAGAACCTTGGGGTACACCATGAGTTGTGTGGCGGGGTTCTGTTATGGCGTTATCTATACATATAGAAAAGGATCTGTTAATTAGGTAGGATGTAAACCAACTAAGGACAGAATCTTTAATACCAATGTTCTCTAATCTTCGAATAAGAATATTATGGTCTAACGTATCGAAAGCCGACGACAAGTCAAGTAGAATCAGTATGGTGGGAGTATTTTTTGGAAATAGTAGTATATTGTTTAAAGTATGGAGTAGTGAAGTTTCAGTGCTCTTGTCCATTGTATAAGCACTTTGTAATTTATGTAGTATGTTATTATTATTGATGTATGTTCTAAGTTGTTTAGCAATTATTCTTTCAATTGTCTTAGATATGAAAGAAAGGTTGGATATGGGACGATAATTAGAAAGAGTTGACCTATCAATGGATTGGTTTTTAGGGATGGGAATTACATGGGCATATTTCATGTGGGATGGGAAGATACCTGCAGTTAGTGAGCGATCGATAATTTTTTTGTAGAATGGAGAAAGAAGGGATGAAAGAGTATGTAATAAACATAATGGAATTGGGTCTAGTTTACATGTAGATTTAACTGTTAATAAAAGATTATTGATATTGATAATGGTTGGTAATGAAAAAGTGGAAAATGAGTATATTGGGCTTGATATTGGTGGGATGCAGGGTCGAGGGAGAGTATCTATAATTGATGATGTTTTTATGTAAAAGTAAGAGTCAAAGTTAGTCGCATTAGTTAAAGGGGAGTTATCAGGCAGTATTCGTTTTGTCAGTTTTCCTAGTAGTGTTGACGATATTCTAAATAATTTCTTAGTATCTTTTCCAGCTGATTTAATTTGATCTATGTAATATTTATTTATTAATATTTTAATGTACATTAGTAGTAGTAGTAATAGTATTTATTTATACACAAAGATTAATATAAAATTCTACAATGTGTTTTACTGTTTGTCGAACAGTTTACAGGTGTGGGTTCCCGGATGATTTAACGATCATCCGTAAAAATAATATAATAAAATAACATTCTTAAATATAATAATATAATAATAATATAATAACACGATTACATTTCAAAGAGGGTTAGATAAGTGGTATTTTAGTGGGGAACGTTTAAATAGCTCCTTGAGTTTATATTTGAAAGTTTTTATTGACATATCTTCTTTGCGTATGGATTGGGGAAGTTTATTCCAGAGAGTTGCACCTCTCCAGCTAAATCATTAGTTACCGTACTTTCGTAATCGTGTAGTTGGTATGTCAATTATATATGTTTGTCTCCGTTGTCTGTTAGTGGTTTGTTTCTGAAGTAAAGTATGTAAATTATGAGGTTGAGTTGTTTTTGTAGTTTTGTAAAGTATAGTTAGTAGTTTAATGTTGATGTTGTCAATTGTAGGTAGCCAGTTTAGTGATTTCCGTAAGTTCGTAATGCTAGTAGTGTAATCTGTGTTTTTTAGATTAAAAATAATTCTAGTAGTTCTATTTACTAATCGGTCAATATTGTTAGTAACTGTTTTGTTTTCTCCGGCTAGTAAAGAGTTACAGTATAGAAATCTAGACATTATCAGTGAATTTGATAGAATGATAGCTGTTTGTTTGGTTAAGTATGGTCTTAGTTTTTTTAAATAATATATATGAAAGGAAGAAGTTTGTTTCATTTTACTGATATGTTTAGTAAAGTCGAGTTTGTTAGTAAAGTGGAAACCTAAGTATTTTGTATTTTCAGTCGGTAGGTATTATTTTCAGTCGGTATTATATTTATATATTTCATGTCGGTATTTTTTTCATTCTTCATTTGATAATGCTATTATTAATGAATTTCTACTTACCATATTATATAATATTTGTATTATATATACATTTTTAGTACATAATAGTACCTATATATTATTTACTAAAAATGTATAAATATACTTATAGGCCTTATAAGTGTATTAATAGGAACAAATTTGTTGATCTTAAGATCCAGAGCATAAACTTTGCTAAATCTACTAAATTAATCTACTGTATTGTCCACTATAAGTCAGTGGTCAAATACCTATAGAAAGAATTATGTAATGGATACGTCGGTGCGCACGTCATTTCACGCATTTACATTTTAATAGATAGGAAATATAAAGGTCCATTAAAATGTATGTTTAGGTAAAACTATTCAATGAAATTAACTATCTATTTTTGAATTGTATGCAATATATACTGCTACAATTGTGTGTTTATATTTTTTTTAAATATAATTTATTTCATGTATAAATATATTATTTATTATGTATAATTTAATTAAACCATTCTTTTTTTTAATTTACACAAATATTGACTATTTTCAATAATATTTAAAAAAATTGAACCTATGACAGATTTTTCTAAACATACATTTATATTTATATTTATATTCACCTAGTTAGTACAAAATAATTATTCTGAGTAAAACATATATAAAGTTTTACTAAGAAAAAATCACTATTATTAAAAGTAAATACATTTTATGTAATTATCATAGTAGTATATAGAAATAAAATATGTTATTATGTATAGTGTATATATTATGATAAAATAATGAAATAATAATGTTGTATAATTTATAAATTAATATATATATAGATGTATGAATTCAATAAATAATTATAATTACAATTTAAATTGTAATTGTAAAATACATTGAATAAATAATTATAAATTGTAATTATTAAAATATATTCATTATATAATTATACATGCTACAATAATATATGAAATACAATAAGAATTAGAAATAAAATGAGAAGTGAGAACATAGTCACTTGGTTAACCATTATATTTATATGTATTATATATATATATATATATATATATAATAATATAATATAAATATAAATATATTATATATATATATATATATATATATATATATATATATATATATATATATATATATATATATATATATATATATATATATATATATATATATATATATCTATAATAATATAATATAAATATATATATATATATATATATATATATATATATATATATATATATATATATATATATATATATTATATTATTATATATATATATATATATATATATATATATATATAAATATGTAGTGATATAATTAATTATATCAATAAATACGACATGAAGAAACTATTTAGCATAACAACTAATTACTCAATTTATAAAAACCATCTAAGTAATTAATCCAATATATTTAATATATTTATATAATAGGTTTCGAAGGGAGAATAAATCCATTTAGTTATAACCATAGATATCCAGGGACGAAGCCGTGTAATAATATATAATAATATAATATAAAGTTTTATTGACTAAATGAAAACAATAGAAGTGTATATGTGTCAAGTTGATATAATAAAAATAAATAAATAAATACACGAATAATTATAAAATTTTAAAAGAATACATTATAATGATAACATATATGAATGTAGTCAACATTTGAAAGTAATAAAATATGATATGGTCCGTAAGTAATCGGGAAGACTGTTCCGGTACTTCGGAGCAGCAACAGTAAAAACAGAATCTGCATACATAGATGAGACAAACGACATAGATAGTTTAATCAGCTCACATTTGCGACGTAGACGAGTAGTTGCTCGAATTCTGACTCTTTTTGATTGGTATTCCGGAACTCCCATATATATAGCCTTGTGAGTGATGCAAAGAAAACGAAACTTGCATGTATCTCGAAACTTTAACCACCCGAGAGTCGCCATTATGGAATGGATAGATATGGTTATATCAGTAAGCCTACATAATATACGAACAGCTCTACGTTTTATTGGATCGAATTTTTTCATCATTTTTTGAGGAGTTTTAATAAAAAGCGAATTACATGATTTAGCTAAAGTACATGTTAACTTTGAACGAGCCTTGCATATATTATACAGGAAATAATTAGCAGTTCGGATAGTGTTTGATATATGTACTGAATAAATAGTGCATTCTTAATAGTAAAATCTAGAGTAGTGATGGTGTTTGAGATAGGAAGTGAGATAAGGAATGGATTAGTGAGAGTAAGAATGAGATCTGGAAAGTTTAATGATATCAGTTTTAGTAATTTTAATAAAAGAGAATTACAGGAAAACCAAGAGATCAAATCATTAATACAGTTAGAAATTGAAAGTTGAATTATGTCAATATCAGAACCAGGTTGAAAAAAAGTATAAATTTGTAAGTCATCAGCAAAGAGGTTATAACGAATATATAGGTATTTAAAAAAAAATCAAATTAATGGGAAGAATATGGTATGTTAGTTTATTATGCTAACACTCTAGGTATCGATCTTGCTACGTAAGAATAGCTTAGTTATGAGTTTATGATCTATATCTGTTATATTAATTAAGACACGACTGGCATTTTGGCACTAGGTATATATAAATTTAGAAGAGGAAGTTAAGTTGAATATGTCAAAGGTCGACAGTTATAATCAATGACGATTAATAACAATACAACATCACCTTTTGTTAGTCAAAGTCAGGGCTGTGTTTTATTATGTAGGATATATACTAGGTTGTCATAGCGACACCGATGTAAGAATCGTGGTATTCAACAGCAGGGCTATTTTTGCCGTAAGTGATACATTGTAGGTTGTCTTAGAAACACCAATGTAAGTATAATAATAATCAACCTCATGGCTGTATTTTACCGTGAGGGATACGTAGTATGGGAGATGATCTGTTGCACATTTCATAGGTCAAGGCGGTTGGGTGGGCGCCTATGACGTGATAGCCACTCATATGCGACGAGGGGGCGAGGTGATTCGGGGTGATTCTCGAGTAGTGATGTTGTTTCTGCGGATATATGTCAAGTTTCGCCGGATTGTAGAATATTGTTCGGAATCTACCAGGTATGAGTTTGGAGACGTGTATTTCTGGAGGATTATTCCAGGGTTCCACGTGATGGTGATGATATTTCTGGTGAATATCTTCGTCGTTAAAGTCTTGAAAGATTTGTTTCTTCGTATTGTTGTGTTACATTTCTTAACTACCTTCTTTTGGCGGTCGTTGAGTAGTTGATCTTGAGTGGTATTTCTATATTCTTGATGTTTCAGGAGTATGGTTTTGGTGATTCTGTCATAGAGTAATTCGGCCGGAGAAGAGTGGTTCTTTTCTAATGGCTTAGCTCCATAGTAAGAGTGATTTTTCTGGGTCATCGGTTTTCGTTAAGATTCTCATTACTGTCTGGATTTGTCGCTCCATGAATCCATTGCTTTGTGGATAGTGCTTTGAACTTGTAGTATGTTGGAACTCCCAGATATTAGAGACTGAAACGTGCTGCTGAGAATTGTGGACCGTTGTATGTGTGTATGTGTCTCGGGATACCGTGTTCCGAGAATATATCCTTTAATGCCTGGGTGATGCCTGGCTATGTGTGCTTCTTAGCTTCCTTAGGATTGGAATCGTGGTGTATATATCTGCAACCAGTAGGTATTATTCTTTATTGAATTCGAACAGGTTGGCTGCCACCGCATCCCATAGTTCTGGTGGTAGTTTTCTGTTTATGAATTCTACAGGGCTTTTTCTTCTTTGGTGCGTTTGGTACTCGTTGCATTCTTCCGTGAAGTATTGAATGTCTTTATGAATTTTCTGTAGATACATGTCTTTGCAAGTAGACTGGTTTTGACAATTACGAAGTGTGGAATGTGTAGGTCTTTAATCTGTATATCGGGCCATAGGGACGTCGTTATTAGTATTTGGTTTCCTTTAATTACAATATTGTTTTCAAATGTCATCTCATCTCTGCAGGGCCAGACTTATCTTAGATTCTGGGTTAGTGTTCTCCTCTATATTGGCTATCACTTCTTGATGATGGTGCATAAATCTTGAAGTTATTTCTCGTCCTTGGTTTCGTTCTTAATTTAGGCCAATAAAGACCCGCTCGCTAAAGCGGGTATATATATATCCTATAGGATATATGTTTATCGAACAGTATCTCATTGTTTTCTAGTAGCGGCAGTCTGGAGATCGTATCTGGTAAGGGTAGGTTTTTTCCGGGGACGTATTCTATGTTGATGTCGTATGATTGTAGATTGAGAAGCATTCTTTGGAGTTTTGTGGGGGTATTTACTATATTATTCAGGATAATCATGGAGAGTGGTTTGTGATCAGATTGTATTGTGCAGTGTTTCCCATATATATACGTATGGAAATGAGTAGGTAGTATCTACAGTCGAATAGGTACAGCGAGCATTTCGCGTTCGATATTTGCGTATCTCTGCTCACATTCAGTAAGTGATTTTGATGCATACGATACTGGTTTGCCGGACTGCATCAATATAGCTTTAAGACCTCTTCCTGAGGCGTCTACTTGAATGACGATGTCTTTAGCGAGTTCGAAGTAGATTAGATCGCTATCTCTGCAGATTATATATTTGATATCATTGCATTTCTTTTCATGAAAGGCTGTCCAGGTGAAGTCGGTGTCTTTCTTTATCAGGTCTCGTAGTAGTTATGTGTGTGTCGATAGGTTTGGTATAAAGGGACTCATGTACGTAGCTATGCCCAACAATTCTTGCATCTGGGTCTTGTTTGTGGAGGTTTAATGTGTTGAATATATTTTATTCTTTCTGGATATGGCTTCGCTCCTTCTTCGTTGAAGATGACACCAAAGAAGTGTATGTATTTTTGCTTTATTTTACAATTTTCTTTGTTGAAGATTAGTCCTCCTGTTTGTGAGCGTTACCTTAGGTAATGGAGGTTCGAGTCATGCTCATCTTTGGTTTTCCTGAAAACAGCTATGTCGTCTGCTATTCCGAGAGTTCCTGGGCAGTTCACAATGATCATATCCATCTTTAGCTGGAACACATCCTGGCTTAGACACAAGCCGAATGGCAGTCTCTTGAATCGGTATCTTCCGTGCGGGCTGTTGAATGTCGTTTTCAAACTTGATTCGTAGTCGATGCTTATTGCCCAATATCCTTGTCGTGCGTCTAGTTTACTGAATATCTTTGCTCCGTTGAGTTTGACAGATATATCATCTGTAGTCTTCGTCGGGTAGTGGGGTCTTTTTATTGTCTTGTTTAGGTATCGTGGGTCAAGACAGATTATGAGTTTTCCGGACTGCTTGCGTGCGTAAACTAATATTGAAACCAAGTCGGTATTTCCATGACCTTCTCTATTACTCCTGTTTTTTCCATTTGGTCCAGTTTTTCTTTTATTTCGCGTATAATTGATATCGGCGGTCTACTAGAGGCATGTAACACTATGGTATCGTCGGGTCGGTTACAATATGGTATGTACCCTAGAATTTGTCGATGCCTTCGAAACTGTCTGGATATATGTTTTTGAGGTCGCTTATTATCTTGATATTCTCAGTCTTGATTTGGTTTATCGTAATGATCTTCATATGTTTTGTTAATGGCAGTCCCAATATTATGGTAACAGGGGTCTCTGCTAAGAAGAATGTGGCTCGCGTCGTGTAATCCTTTAACGTTATGTCTAATCGTCGATCGTTCCGTAGTGCTTCATTGATTCTCCATTGTAGACGGTTAACGTGGTTAGTGTTAAGAAATAAAGCGTCAAGGCTTATGTATATTTATTTAGTATAGAAGTGCCTAACATGTGGCTATCGGCTGCTTTATATAGCAACGTGTCTAGCCGCGAGGCGGTCGTGCATGACGATCATGCAGGACTTCGCGGGCGTGCGCTAGGTATGATGTACGTCGCTCCTTATATGGCGAGTGATAGTAATGTGCGTATAATAATAATAAGACAATATATATGTTATATATATATATATAACAGTTAGGTTTCGTTTTAATTGGCCAGGGGTTGGTCGTGGGCTCGTGCAGTGTTCGTGGTACATAAGGATGTATGTTTCCTTCCGCTCCCGTATCTACCTTCACCATCATGGTGGCAAGTTGACCTCTCAACCTGAAGTGGTTGGCGCTCAAATCGTTGTTGGAGTCGGATCTTATCTCGTTGAACTTTAGTTCGGCGAACTTGTGATCAGGAGTTCGCAGGCGACCTGTTGGATTAGGAGGTTGGGCAGAAATAGATCTCTCTTGCGACATACCGCGGCCCAGTGCCTAATTGTATGGCAAAATCGACACCCGGACTGTGCGGCGGGGTAAGAGGTACCCGTATATTTTAGGCCGCAATATTTAGGCCTTCAAGTTACTTTATAGTATGATTTGTTATCGATGTGATTATTTTTCCGATAGTCGGGTTTATAGTTATAACTATCGCGTTTTACGGCTAACGTGATATAGGTGTTTCGGTAGTGATCGTCTTAAATTATTTGAGTTATTGTTGCAGTACGACGTACGACGTACGATCTGCATAGCCTGGTATAGTGTTAAGGAGTCATATTTGCATAACAGATCTTCCCGGATCTTATCGTGGGCTCCTCCCCTGATTATTTGCTCTATCAGTCGCGTTTTATCTCGGTCTCGTCACGGAATTTGCATTTCTTCGCTTGAAGTATACACTTATAAGTATGCATTATAGTCATGAATTCATTTACTAGTTCGTCTTTCGCTTGTTTCATTTTTTCTAGTTTTAGTCTGGCTAATCTGTATTAGATATTGGATCTATAACCTCGCTCAGGTGGTCCCAAAATTCGGTTATATAAAATTAGAATATTTAAAATAAAAAGAATCGTACCCAGTACCCATCCTTGAGGAACGCCATGAGTGTGATCACATCGAGCCGACAAAGATGACTTGAAATTTACCGAAGATATTATATTAGATACAAACGACATCAACTAGTTGTGAACTTATCCGTGAATATCTATTCCACGTAGACGGTAAGAAAGAATCCTATGATTTAACGTATCAAATGCACTTTAGTATAAAGACAGATCAAGAAACCTTATTATCCATGGACTATCTATGAATATATGCATATATGCAATATGCAGCTAATATAATTAATGTTTACAATGTTAATATACACAATGTTTAGGGCAGTTTCTGTACTACGATTGGGAAGGTATACCTTCCCAACATAAACCTTCCCCTATATACATATATGCACTCTGAAAGCAATCCACAATATAATTCGATATGATATAAATGATATCATATAATCAATAAGCTGACGCGCAACTATGCATTCCATAGTCTTAGAAATTGATGATAATTGTGAAACAGGTCGATAGTTGGATGGTTTGGACGAATCAAGATTATGTTTCTTTAATATCGGAGTGATGTAGGCATATATGCAGGCAAATATAAAGTATACTTCATAGATTTTGTAATAATTATTTATGGATGAAGATAATGATAAACTAATTATACCAGTAATTAAATAAGGAGATAATATACGAAGTAAATTAAGAGGAAGAGGATATAGTGGCGAATTGGATTAACAAGACATGATGGAAAGGACAATAGAATAAGTTGGTATATTAAAACAAGACCGGTGAATATCACAGAAAAATAACGTATTTGGTTATAACCTATAATAAAACGTCATCTAAGTTCGTGGAAAGAAATCTACAAAATTAAAAATTATATATATTTACACTTGAAGCATGCATTAACATATATTTCAATGTTTATATTCAAAAATTACAATATATATATATTGTTATTATATATTCAAAAATTACAATATATATATTGTTATTATATATTAATAATCATTGAATTTAATCTATAATTATAGATATTATTATGATTTTAAAATTGTATTTAATCTTTTAGAATGCTTTAGTTATTTAATAACTAATTACTTATTAATAATATATTGTTATATTTTATATGATTGAGAAGGTTTTAAATTGAAATTTTTTTTATAAATTTAAAAACTGTAATAAAAAAATCAGTTTAGTGGATTTTATTTTAGTGTCAGCATTTTTAAATAATTAAAAAATAAAAAATATTTATTTTGACTATTTATATAATTATGAATATTTTATTCGTCAAAATTTTGTTGTAGGATTTATTGTTTACTGATATACAGAGTGTCCTTATTTAGTTACATTCTTCTACCTCATCTTAACATTGAAATAGCCCTCAATAAATTACAAACTATTTACTGCTTTCCCTCAACTTAAATTAACATATATTATTGATTCAACTAGACATGTCTATTGTTTTGAAACTCGAGTTTCAACCTTTATCATTAAATGATGTACTTAAATGATGTAAAATCATTAACTGATGTTGATTATGCTCATTAATTATTTATCGATTGAAATCTATTCGAATATCTGGCCAAGTCATTGAATTGATTAACTATTGAATTAATTATCAGATATAAACTCTTCTTTAGAGATCAATTAAATTCATTCAGATATATTATATATATATATATAACTAATCATATAAGGTATTCTTATATTCATACTTCAGGGTTATTTACTTGGACCCATTATATTCATCACTTATATCATTCCAATTGCCACTTATCTCATAATTATCTATAATAATAAATTTATTTTAACAATAATTCTTATCCTCAATAATTGGAATCTTCAACCCATATAGTTTAACCAAACTTAATTATGGTAATCTTTTACCTATCCAAATCCGATACCTATCCGATAGTTAAATATCGTCATCTTATTTTCTTCATAATTTATCATCCATTATATGAATATTTCATAACTTATTTATTTAACATAAATGTTCTGCAATATCAAACCTCTTACATGTTTGTAATTATTTATTTTTATTAAAATATAATCCCCGCTATTAATCATTAACTTCTCATGTTATTTTATATATATTAATGTTATAGTTGAATAGATATGCGGTAAAATGGCTAATATAATCACATATTGACTAATAAACTAACGATATTTAAGATGATTAGAAAGTTTAATAAATCAATAAAATATAAATTTATATAAAAAGAATTCTGAGATACATAATATATTTATATATAATTAGTAATTTACGAAATAAATAATTAATATAAAAATAACATTATATATTTTATTGAATTAGAGATCTATGTATATGATAATAATAATGATAACATTATCTGAAATTCGTATATTTACAAAAAAACTAAAGTAGAACTAAAAATATCGTCAAGGCCGCCTTAATAGTAAACATCTAAACGACCTTAACACGAAAACGGATGTATTAGTAATGTTAAAGGTCAATGAAGATTCAAAATAAAGTTATAACATAGAAAATGCTGGACAATATCCGCGGATTTCTCTCGACGAATAATAATAATGTCTATGTCAGGGGAGATATTACCTAGATAAAGTAGGTTCAGGGAAACAACGATACCACCACTCGTCGTAATCAACTGTACAATTACGCGATAACAATAGTCGTAATACTTTGTGTAACAATAATTCAACAAAAGTGTTCCATAGTACATTCGCTAGCTTGCTCACTATTCATTATCAAGATATTATCGTATAATATCGTAAACCGATTTAAACTCACCTACGTTATATATATATATATATATATATAATCATATAAATGTATATATTATATAACCAATATGTTATTTAATTATAATTTGTATTCAATAAAAAATTTCATCATGAAAATTTGCAAAAATAAGTATCCACATTCATATATACACAGGTTTCACGAGCACGTGTACATACATGTATATCACACACACACACGTTGGTATATCAGTGTACGCTGGGGTCGGGGCGGGGGTATGGGGTGAAGGCGTTAGGTCTGATCGCCCTTGAGGAGCTCGTAGAACAGACTATTCTCAGGCATGTTGATGTCACCGCACAGTAACAGCTCCTTACCGATGAGACACATACGAACCAGTTCGGGTAGACGTAGCAACAGGTCGCTGTATCGTTGACCCTGGTGGTGGACGGTGGAACCGGTAATACGAACCGGCATATATGTTCTATACATAATACATAGCTATAGCTCTGTATATATATATGATAATTAATACACACTAATAACTCCATGCTTATAAATCACCCTCAGTATTAGATATCATAATACCTCTATATATTCTAAATATATTTAATATATTATATTGATTTTAGTTAGGTGATATAAACATGATATAGTTATGTGATATAAACGTATTAGAATATCGTGTTATGTCTATGATTTAGAGTACATTATAAAGAATCGTAAAGAATTAATTTGATGTTTTTACGTTCGCTTTATACAGAAGATTTACAATGTATTATTGTAATGTATGTATCGCTATAGCATTTGTCGTGGCGAAAGATTATATATTAAGCTAGGCTAAGTTAGTTTAGTTCAACTATTATCATCTTATTTAATTATATGAATAGTGATAAGAGGGTTATCTATAGAGTATAGGTTATTAGTGTATAGATGATAGGAGGTATAAAAGATATAAGTTATATAGATAGATGTATAAAGAATATAATATTATACGACTGAATTAAGAATAACCTTATTTTGATAAGAATATAAGGCTATGAGAATGTTTTCCTGGCGATTCCTAACTAGTCCTGGATTCTGTAGCCCATGAACATCTATAGTAGGTGGTCATATAGTTAAATTATTCATTTCGAAGGTTTAAAATAGTAAATAGATACACTTCGAAGGTTTCAAATAGTATTATTTGTATTAAGAATTTGAAGTTTTCAAATATTTCAATTATTCATCTTGAAGGTGTAAAATAGTAAATAAATACACTTCGAAGTTTTAAAATAATATTATTTATATTAAATTAAGTATACAAAGTTGTCTAATAGTTAAATTATTCATTTTGAAGGTTTAAAATAGTAAATAAATACACTTTGAAAGTTTCAAATAGTAAATATATTTAAAAAGGGTTATGACTTTTGATTATTATCAATAATTCTAATTTATCTAGACATAATTTTGAATTTTTTTTTGTTAAAATATTTGAAGCCATATAAAATAATAATTATAGTAATTATTCAAAATTCAAAAGCAAGGTTAAAACGGAAGTAAATAGCCTAGGGTAAATAGTATTAAATTATTTGTTTATTGTATAATAAAATATATGTATGCCTTTTATCGTTTTTTTCTTAGAATAATTAGATTAAGGTTTTCGAAATTTTCGAATAATTAGATTTAGGTATTCGATATTCGAAACCGTTTCCAACACTACTTATAAGCTACTATATTATATATGTTGTAATTGTTGTTTAAAAGATCACCTTAGTTTAACGTTAATAGGGAATATCAAAAATAAAGCTAATATGCTAATAAATACCATCAGAATAATAGTTATTTAAGAGAAAATATATAATTAAATCATGATTATGTAGATAATGTATTGTTACTCGCTTGACCTCAGGTCGGCAGTGGATATAGGATAGTAACAGGATATGTTGCTATGGAGCAGCTTAACACAACTTACACTAACCAGGACACAGTAACAGGATATGTTGCTATGGAGCAGCTTAACACAACTTTCACTAACCAGGGCACAGGATGTGTTGCTATGGAGCAGCTTAACACAACTTACACTAACCAGGACACAGTAACAGGATGTGTTGCTATGGAACAGCTTAACACAACTTATACTAACCAGGATACAGTAACCAGGGTACAGTAACAGGATGTGTTGCTATGGAGCAGCTTAACACAACCTACACTAACCAGGGCAGAGTAACAGGATGTGTTGCTACGGAGTAGCTTAACACAACTTACACTAACCAGGGCAGAGTAACAGGATCACCTTCAGGGCTACAAACTCGTAGACATTGATCTCGAGACGTCTCATGTGTTCGGAGAAGTCGAGGATACGAGTGATTACGTCTAGGAGGGGGTTGTCCTCGGACTTGAACTGTGTCCGTGTAATAATTATATGTAGTTGGGGGGTTATGCTTGAATAGAGATTGGAGTTATGATTAAATAGGGATGGGGGGTTATGATTGAATAGAGATGGGGGATATAATTGCATAGGGATGGGAGTAATGATTGAATAGAGATGGGGGGTTATTATTGTATAGGGATGGTGGGTTATGATTACATAGGTATTGAGGGTTATCGTATCAGTTCAATTCTGTATTTAAAAGATTATATATTATTTTATTAATGATAATATCTAATAATAATATTGCTTTATATATATATATATTAATGCATTTATTTATCAAATGAAAACTTTACTATTTGTAAGTTGTGTCTCATGACGCTCATCACATTATTTTTTATATATAACAATATTTCTGAGATTTATTTTTAAGATAAAAATAATCATTTTTAAAGTAGAACATTTTTAATTTCTAATTTTCCGAAACTAAATTTTATTATTTAATCACTATTTTGAAATCCACAATCACTATTATGTATATATATGTGTGTATATATTTATGTGTTTTTATGATGTAAACCTTTGTCATCAGATTCTTTAGCTTTTTACAGCCTTGTAGATTGTGCCAACTTATACAAATGCATAGCAATTCTGACCAACAATTTTGTAATAATAGGATTTGATCTTCAGTCTAGAATGTATCAGTTAGTATGCGATATAGTATGGGGTTATAAGTTTATACAACAGTCAAATAATAATGATATAATCTATGATATCGTATACATAATAATAAATATAAATTTAAATGTAATAATATAATTCATAATAAATAATATTATATTACATATTATCATTATTTTTATGTTTTTATAAATAAAATATATTTAAGAAAGTAATATAATAAATGTAACTAAATAAAATTAAAATTGAAAAATGTAATACATTATTGGTATTCATAATAATTATATATGTATATAGTTTTAAATCATTACAACATCATAATCTCTGATAATTATATAAAATATTCAATAAGTATATCAAAGTTAATTAACTAATTAAATGATTAAAAATAAAGGAAGCAATTGTAAATAATATAAATTATTTTATCAAGAAGAAACCTGAACATGTCCAAAATCGGGAAGATTTCTAGCCCAACGTACAATTTTATAAAGACAATGATCGGCAATAATTAATAAGTTCTTGAATATTTTCTCGATGGCTAAATCAAATATTTGTTTATTTAGTAAATAAAACATACAACTTAAAGAAATAAATAATTCATAGAATCGTGACTAATTAACATGGTAATTACGAATACAAATATTAAGCATAAGAATGATAGAAGTAATAAGATGTTAGAATTAACTACTGTGATATATTTCATTAGTATAATTTACGAAAATTATATTCTTTTGAAAATATGTAATATCTATTTATAATATTGAATATTTCCTATGAATACATGCAAATATTAACATAGGAATACTTGTAATTGTTATTACTATCTCGAAGGCTTCCTATGAATGAAACTAACGTAAATTCTCAATGGGGATCACACTTTCTCCGCAGCATTTATCATCTGATCCATCCATTAACCATTCCAAAGCTTGCAGATCTTGAAGCACGTTCGGTATAGTTCTGTGCAATCCCCATATATGTATTATTATTATATCATAAATTTCTATATATATATGTTGTAAGGTATATTATTAGTATTATACAGGTGTGTGCACTGTAGCGTATCATATGCATTCCTATTTCCATTGTTGATATGCATGAATGATTTGATAAAAGTCATATCCTAAATTCAACAAGTCACTTCTAGAAATACAGTCAGTACTTAAACATCTATATTAGATATATAAAACAAGCGTAGCGCATATAACATTGGTGACAGCGGTATCCAGTGCTGACTAGGACCAGTGGCTAGAGGAAGAAATTGAAATACAACATAGGATAACAGGTTTGTGTATTGATATTGTTACTTTGCATACACTTGTATAATAAAATATTATTTTAGATAATAAAATATTATTGTTAAAATAATATTTTTAGTTTATTTACGTAATTAAACATAGTTATAAGAGGGATATAGAAGATATGGGAGAAGATAGTAAGCCAGTAGGTAGACCTGCTAAGAAAGATTTAGCATATGTTAAACTAGATTATTTTAATGAGGGTACAGATGCTGGTGAGTGGATTGCAAGAGCTGAGGAATGTGTAGATTTATTGGGGCATAAGGGTGAGGATGCGGCAGGGTATATTTTATATCATATAAGAGGTGGTGCAAAATTAGAATTATCAATGTTAGGCAATAAACTTTTAAATAAAGAGCATATATTTAATAGTTTAAGGGAGAGATGTAGTAGTAGGAGGTCACGGGGTGAGAGGTTACATGATTTAGTTGATAGGAAACAACGAGAAGGGGAGAATATTACTATGTTTATAGATGCTATATTAAAATTAGGGTTAAGTTTGAAAGAGGATGTAGATGGGTGGGAGGGGCTAATGACAGATTCATTCAAAATAAATGTATTTGACTGCGAATTACGGCGATATTTATTAATATCAGGAAAAAAAAAAAGTTTTTCTGAAATACGCTCAATGGCGAGGGAGTTTGAATCTATGAGTAATGTGAAGGAGGGTGGTATATGCTATAAGATAGAAACTAATAAAGTAATAGGTGAAGTAACTAATAGAGGGAATGATGGTAGTAGGTTGGAGGAACGTATACAAATATTAGAGAGGAGGAATACTGAGTTGGAAGGTAGATTAAGAGGTAACTGGACACACAGAGTTAGATGTTTTACATGTGGAGGGGAAGGGCATACTAGTAGATGGTGTAGGAATAGGAATTTAAACCGCCAACCTTTCCAGTAGATCAGGCAACTAGGAAAGGGGCGAATGCCTGGAAAATAAAGGGGGGTACAAGGGAAATAGGTAATAATAATAGGTTAATAGGAAGATGTCCTAGGGAAAAGGTAGTAATAAATCGGATGGTAGTTGAATGTTTAATAGATACAGGTAGTCAGGTTTCAGTGATATCAGAGGGGATGGTAAGGTCATTAGACTTGAAAGTAATACCTGTAAACCCAAAAGTTGATTTAAAAACAGCAAATGGCACTAAATTAGACTATAGGGGACAAGTAATAACGGATATTATATTATGGGGTAAGAAGAGTGAGAAGGTAGGTTTCATAGTAACTAATATTAAGGGATTGTTTATAATAGGTATGAATATTTTACAGACTTATGGGGTTATATCGATTACTGGAGTGAGTAGGGGAATTCATATAAGAAGTAGGGTATCAAATGGAATAAGTAGTGTTAGTATTAATAATGAGGAGATAGTAAAAGTTTATATAGGGTGTAAAAATAGAATTTTTAAGGAGAGCATAGAAAAATTAACTTATAAATATAGAAAAATATTTTTTTTAAATAATGATAGATTAGCTTCTGCTAAAGTAGGATTACACAGTATTAGAACAATAGACAAAATACCGGTCGCTCAACCTTATAGACGAATAATACCTTCCCAGGTAGAGGCAGTGAAGAATCAGATTGTTAAGTGGGAGATGGGAGGGGTAATAGTTAAGTCCAATAGTGAATATGCAAGTCCACTAGTGGTAGTAAAAAAGGGTACAGGAGAAATTAGATTATGTGTAGACTATAGGCAGCTGAATAATAAGACTATTAAGGATGCATATCCAATTCCTAGGATAGATGATTCATTAGAGGCACTATGGGGAGCTAAAGTATTTTCGTCTTTCGATTTAAAGTCAGCATATCACCAGATAAAAATAGTAAAAGAGGATCAATTTAAAACAGCATTCAGTTCCCCGTGGGGACTCTACGAGTTTACTAGAATGCCATTTGGTTTAACCAATGCTCCAGCTACATTTCAGAGAGTAATATCAAACTTATTTAGATCAGAGATGTATAAATTTGTAGTATGTTATTTAGATGATATATTAGTTTATTCTAAGACATGGAAGGAACATTTAGGACATATTGAAGTTGTAATGATGAGGTTGGAAGAAGCTGGATTTCAGTTAAATACAGGGAAATGTAGATTATTTATAAATGAAATACATTTTCTAGGCTTTAAGATATCAGATAAAGGGATAGGAACGATACCGCATAAGATTAAGACGATAATAGAGTGGAAAAGGCCAAAGAACTTGAAGGAGTTAAGGTCATTCTTGGGTGTAGGATCATATTATCGTAGGTTTATAGAAGGATATACTAAGATTGTACATCCATTATTAAAATTAACGAAATCTGAGGCAGGGGTAGGTAGTATAAGTAAGAGAATGAGTAGACGGGTAAATATTAAGTGGGATGATGACTGTGAAAGAGCGATGCAGAAGATAAAAGATAAGTTAAGTAGTGCACCAATATTAGCATTACCTAGATTCGAGGAAGCATTCATATTAGAGACAGATGCATCACATATTGGTTTAGGTGCTGTTCTTAGCCAGGTGATAGATGGGGAGAGGAAGGTAATTGCATATGCTAGTAGATCATTAAAGGCAGGAGAAGAAAATCAAGCTAATTACTCGGCTAAGAAACTAGAGTTTCTTGCCGTAGTATGGGCGGTAACTGATAAATTTAAACATTACTTAATGGGGGCTAAACAGTGTACAATATTTACAGATAATAGCGCTGTAGCGTGTATAGAAAATAAGAAACAGTTAACAGCTTTAGAGCAGAGGTGGGTATCAAGACTAGCGCCATTTCCAATACGTTTTAAATATAGAACAGGTAGTACAAATATAGTAGCAGATGCGTTATCTAGGAGATGTGAGGAGAATAATGAGGTAGAAGGGGATGATTTCAAAAGATTATATGAGGATGATCTAGAGATCAATGATATTAGTATAATAGCAGGAATAGAGGAAGGGAAGATAAGGGAGATGCAAATGGAGGAGCATAGGTTAAAAGAGATAATAAAACATTTAGAAAGTGGGTCAATATATAATGATAACTACATAATAGAAGAAGGAGTTCTATATAAGAATAGGAAAAATGGTGATAAGGTATTGGTAGTTCCACGTGAGTTAATTAGGGAGATCTTACAAGGGGTACACGATGCCAATGGTCACCAGGGTATAGATAGAACGGTAGCGAGAATCAGTCTAAAGTATACCTGGGTAGGTAGATATAGAGATATTAAGGAGTATATAGATAAGTGCGAAATATGTCAAGTATCTAAGGGAGGGGGTAGAAATCCTAAAATAGATATGGGATATTTAGGTGCAACTAGACCATTGGAGTTAGTGTTTCTAGACTTCGTTAATATTGATAAATCCTCAGATGGAAGAGAGAGTATATTAGTAATGACCGATTCATATACTAAGTTTACTAGAGCTATTCCTACTAGAAATCAGTTAGCAATTACGGTAGCTAAGATATTAATGAATGAGTGGATCTATTGTTATGGGACTCCGGAGAGAATACATACCGACCAAGGACGTAATTTTCAAGCGGAAGTAGTTAGGGAAATATGTAAGTTATTTAATATTAACCAAAGTAGGACTAGTCCTTATCATCCAGAAGGTAATGGACAATGCGAACGCATGAATAGATCTATTATTAATTTATTAAGAGTTTTGTGTACGGAAGAATAGTCCAAATGGCCGATTCATTTACCCAAAATGATTCATGCGTATAATATTATGCCTCATGCGACAACAGGGTTTTCTCCATTTTTTTTAATGTTTGGACGTGAAGAAAAATTACCAGTGGATTTAAGATTAGAGAGGTATGGGAGAGGCACGGACAGTGATTGGTTATGGGAGACGAAGCAGAAAATGGGAGAAATCGGCAGTAAAGTAAAACATAGAATAGAATTAACTAGAAAAAAAATAAATGACAAAAAGAAAGAAGACGAATTAGAGGCTGGGACTATAGTTAGAATAAAAAAACGTAAATTAGGTAGACGGAAATTAGAAAATATTTGGGGTGAGGAAAAATGGGAAGTTGAAGGTAGAGTTAAAGGTACTTCTGCCTATAAAATTAAATTTGGCCAGACATGTAGGGTGGAAAATAGGATCAATTTAAGAGTAACCAAGGATTAAGGTTTAGTTTTAGTTATAGTTTAGGGTTGTGTAGGTTATACTTTTAGGTAATGGCATATATATTATGGGTAGTAATTTTGTAAAAAAAAAAAAAAAAAAAAAAAAAAAAAAAAAATATATATATATAATGTTTTTTATAAACAAATAGTGTGGTCACTATTTTTCTTAGGTAGTGGGTGGATGTTGTAAGGTATATTATTAGTATTATACAGGTGTGTGCACTGTAGCGTATCATATGCATTCCTATTTCCATTGTTGATATGCATGAATGATTTGATAAAAGTCATATCCTAAATTCAACAAGTCACTTCTAGAAATACAGTCAGTACTTAAACATCTATATTAGATATATAAAACAAGCGTAGCGCATATAACATATAATTCAGTATAATTTTTATTTTAAATTTATATTTTTTTAATTAGGTATAAACAAAAAACTGATTTTTTCGTTACAACTCTAAATTTATGAAATTTAAAAAAAAATTATGAATTTTTTGTGTACAATATCGATTCTCAATCATTTGAAAATTTATATATTTTAAATATGTTAAATATATATTATAGATCTAATTTAAACATCTATATTAGATATATAAAACAAGCGTAGCGCATATAACATATATATATATATATAATAATGCCATAATAAATAAATATATTTGTTAATAATTTATATTAATATAAAATGAAATAGAAAAAGTGAAAAAAAATATTTGGATATATATATATAATATATATTTATTTTTAAATAAGTTAACATTATAACCTATTATTAAATAAAATAATTTTAAATTCTATGAATCAAATTATTAAAAATAATAAATTATTTTATGAATTTTATAAATATTAAATATATAAATATATATATATATATATTCTATAGTTAATATATAATGATGATGATGATAATGATAATGATGATGATGATGATAATTATGATGATAATGATGATGATGGTGTTGATAATGATATTACACTAACACTAAGAAGCTGCAGTTTAATCCATTTATTATATTCGTGAAGTTCATAGGTTGCCTTAAATCATCTGTAATAGAGATATGAGAGGTATAGAGAGAGTACTTGAGAGTATATGAGGTATATGGGGTAATGGGGTATATTTGTACTTATAAGAGATACAATTATACTTATATTAAGTGTATTCATACCTATATAAGGTACATTTGGACTTATATAATAATACGATTGGTTCCTGATAAGTAATAAATGTGAGTGAATCTAGATAGTTATAGAAGTTTGAACTTTATAAATTTATCGAGATAACAACCTGTCTGTAAAAGGAAAGGAAAAAAATCAAAAAAAGGTTATTAACAAACAATAAATTTAAAAATTGTATACGATACATGACTTATATGAAAAACATGTGTACGAGTAGAATATCTTACGTACGTACATCATTAAATGTTCTTGAGTGTATAGGTAAATTTGAGTTACGATAACAAATGATAAGTACCTATTCAACTTTAACGCACGTACACTACTTTAGACTGTGGTTATATCTACAACTGCGTGCTGGCTGATGAGGGAGGCGTGTGTGAGATGTGCGTAATACGTGTTTATGTACTGCGATTAACTTTTATGTATATTTACGTATTTATATCTACTATCAATAATCAATGCCGCTTAAATAGTTGTATATACATTTGTATATAGTGTATTTATATATATATATATATATATATATACAATTTAAATATTATCATGTTTTCATATAAATATGTATATATAAATGACCATAATTGATAATATATTAATAATATTTCTGATAATATATTAAAGTAAAGTAGTTTAAAAATTTTATAGAGGTTACCTATTGGATAGGCGGATGCACTAACTTTTAGCCTTCTTCTTAGCAACGGGTACCTGTCGCCTGTAGTAATAGCTTCTGCCTCCACGAGTCCTATCCAACCTTACAGCTGTATGTTGTTATGCAATACGTAAGCCAATTAGCAGTAGCTATGCTGCATCTACATACACACACACATACACATACGCACGGGTATATAACTTAATTAATGATCTTACAATGTGTACACACACACACACACACACACACGTATACACCTGAACGATTAGAATTATTTTCTGATATTTTACTTTTCGATAACTGATTTAAAATTATCTATAGAATATTTATGCATATACTAATTAATTTATTATATTTATAAATAGTTGATTAAAAATAACCTTGTAATACTGATTATTAATTTGATGAAATGTATTACTAAGAATAACGATTTGATATACATAATTCTATATACATATATATATATATATATATAAATATATAAATAGAATTTTAAATAGAATATTATTATATAAAATATCATATTTAGTTATATTTAATAAAATATAAAAAAATGTATTATTATAAATATAATAAGTGAAATATAAAATGTTAATGCCAAATAGTAAATAGGATTAAACAGATACTAATATATAACAATCATTAGATAGTAAACACAGCTACTTGTTAATCAACCGTCTGTTTTCATTCCCGATTCTTTACAGCGTCTAAATCGACAAGAAGGACATTTCCTACGAGTCATCGTGTTAATTTCGCATTGATTCGATCTAGAACATGATATATTGTGTTAACTATCTATACTGATGATACCGTAATCTTAGATAACACTGGTCTGCATAAAAAATAGGATGACATTCTGTCAATTGATTCTAGACTTATTTTTGACACTGATCTCAAATGGTAAAATCTTTTTCTCAATCACGTCTAGTTTTTTTTGTATTCACCTTTCAAATATTTTCCAAAAAGTGAGATTTTTAGAAAAAAAATGTTTTTATAATTTTTAAAACCTTAATTATTAGTAAAATATTTTATAAAATCATATAAATATGCCTGAATATATTTTATATATATATTCAAGTATACATTATACATTTAAAATATTATAAAATATGTTTACAAGTTGTATACAAAAATGATTTTTAAACTATGTACCCCAAAAATATTTGATTATTTTCAAAAAAAATTAATTGGTCAATATTTAATGACAAAAATTATAGAATACATAAGTAATATATTTTTCTAGATAGATTTGTAACGCTCCTTTCAGATGTGTTTTTAGTTTTTACATATCGGGTTTAGTTTTCTTTTTTTTTTCAATTTAAAATATTTTTTTTTGATTTTTTTCTCAATTTTGTTAAGTTATTAATTTATAATATTTAATGTATTTAAAAGTACTCAATTTATAAATATATTATATTATTAACTATTTTTATTGGAATTTACTAGATGATATATTAAATAAACATAATTATTTTTTACCCGAAAATTAATTTTTTATTTTATTCATAAATAAATATATTCATTTATATTTATAAAATAATAATATATAATATATAAATAAGTATAATATATGGTACTTTTAAATACATTAAATAGCATCAATTAATAACTTAAAAAATATGAGAAAAAAATCAAAAAAAAATATTTTAAATTGAACAAAAAAGAAAACTAAACCCGATATGTAAAAACTAAAAACATATCTGAAAGGAGCGTTAAAAATCTATCTAAAAAAATATATTACATATGTATTCTATAATTGTTGTCATTAAATATTGACCTATTAATTTATTTTGAAAATAATCAAATATTTTTGGGGTACATAGTTTAAAAATCATTTTTGTATACAACTTGTAAACATATTTTATAATATTTTAAATGTATAATGTATACTTGAATATATATAAAATATAATCAGGCATATTTATATGATTTTATAAAATATTTTACTAATAATTAAGGTTTTAAAAATTATAAAAATATTTTTTTTCTAAAAATCTCACTTTTTGGAAAATATTTGAAAGGTGAATAAAAAAAAAACTAGACGTGATTGAGAAAAACAGTTTTCACATTTGAGATCAGTGTCAAAAATAAGTCTAGAATCAATTGACAGAATGTCATCCTATTGAAAAAAGTTAAAAAATGCAGGCCAGTGTAATCGATACCGAATAAGTTAGTCTATTAGTTCTATTCGCTTTAATCGCTGTGAGAAAGTTATCCAATAAAAGTCATTAAATTGAATTTGAAAGCGTTACAATAAAGTAGAATGATGAGAAGCTATATTTACTATGAATGTGGTGTATATAGATGAAGATATCTCTATTATAAATAACAGAATCTAGTTGATAAGGATCTACATATATGAGGTGAACAAATACAGACCTGTATCATATACAGGTATACTCATGAATATAACCATAGTAGCAAATGAAATATACTATTTAATACATATTTAATATAAATAATTAATTTTAATATAGATAATATGTATTCATTAGGGTAAGAGTTAATTTTTAATAATTTACAATATATTTTAATTTGAATAGTTTACATGTAAAAACATACTAAATACACTAAATTGAATACCAAAAATCAAATATTTAAATTTACTTTAAAATAAATATAATATATTGAATAATATAGAATATATAGAGGGTTATGATATTTAATACTAGGCTGAGGGGAATTTATATGTATATAGTTATTAATGTGTGTTAATTAACATAGAGAGAGATAGAGAGAGAGAGAGAGTGAGAGATAGAGAGAGAGGGAGAGAAAGAGAGAGAGAGATAGAGAGAGAGATAGAGAGAGAGAGAGTGTGAGAGATAGAGAGAGAGAGAGAGAGAGAGAGAGAGAGAGAGAGAGAGAGAGAGAGAGAGAGAGAGAGAGAGAGAGAGAGAGAGAGAGAGAGAGAGAGAGAGTGAATGAGAGATGCATTAGGGGAAATACATCCCGTTTCTCCCAGCACTATCATTACATACTTCTGGCAGACAAATTTCTTATTGTTCTGAACGGTACGCTTGAAGAAGCCCTTACAGCTCTCGCACGAGTAGATACCGTAGTGATAGCCGGACACGCGGTCTGTACACACGGGACAGGAAAGGGAGTTGTGAAGGACACCACTGGTAGAGGCTCGGCACACGCTCAACTCGTATATTACTTCATCGTTCTCTGCGGGTGTCGCCATTGTAGCTGTGGTGGTGGCGCTACCTGGTGGGTGTCTCGGCTGCGACGGTAAAAACTGTGGTGGTGGTAGGTGTAGGTAGATATTGTTATATATATTATTATTATATATGTAGTTATTATATATTATTATTATATATGTAGATATTATATATTATTATTATATATGTAGATATTATATATTATTATTATATATGTAGATATTATTAAAGTGTATTGATACAACTATAGCACATCATAGATGGGAAGGTTATACCCCACGTAATGGATATGCCTGGTGATCAGATGACTACATCGGTTGCAGACATCTTACTGTACTACAGCGTTACTTCACTGATAATGTACTATATGATATCATATATAGTATAGGTATGAGTAGTGGTGCTAACCTGATTAGGCGAAAGCATTAACAACTCCTGGGTATTGTGAACTGCTGTGTAATTTAGTGAACTTAATTAGTCATATGTATATAGTGACCAAATATGTCTACAATATATATATATATATATTTATATATATTTGTAATTAATATTAGGTTTACACTTTAAAGCTTATATGTTAAATTATAATGATAATTTAATTAATAAGTAATCATATGTATATAGTGACCAAACATGTCTACAATATAAATATATATATATATATTTATATATATTTGTAATTAATATATAGGTTTAAACTTTAAAGCTTATATGTTAAATTATAATGATAATTTAATTAATAAGTAATCATGAATTAATAGATGATTTGATTTAAATTAATTGATCAAACATCATACATACATTACATTTTTCTATTAAAATAAATATTAAAATTGTATAATTTATTGTAAAGTATCCACAGATACATGTATCTGTATCAGTATATATTATAAAGCTTTACAAAATAAAGTAGCAGTGATCTATTGTTAAATTTATCTAACAATAATTTATTTACAATATTTTATTTCTATATAATATAGAATTTCGTCTCTGGGTGTATATAGTACTATTATGTATATTTCTATGTATGTATGTTACTATGTATGTATGTTACTATATATGTATATTACTATATATGTGTATTGCTATGTATGTATGTTACTATGTATTACCTGATTCTGATGAGACTATCTGATCAGCGATAACTGAAACCATCATATCATAGTTATTCTGTGTCTTATTCACGATCATATACTGTAATAGATCAGGTAGTAATAGTTATGGATTAGCAATTACATTCTCATATCCCTAAGAAATTATGCATTAGATTAAATATATACAGGTTTAGTTATCAATGACTTAAGGATTTGGGGATACACGGGTTATTATTGTCAATGTAATTAGATTGGCTTTTTTTTGAAATTTGAAAATCTCGTCAATGAAATAATTTCAGTATTTACACCTCACCAATTTCTGGTATCTTATTACTATTAGTCCGGATTTTATTTTATATGTTTAGAGAACATGATATTCCCGTTTATCTACATTATATAAAGTAAATAAAATAAAATTAATAATTAATTACTTTTATAAATAATAATTTGTGGTAAATAAACTAAAAAATTAGTTACTTTCATAAAATATACTAATAAAGTGTATTTTCATTCAAATTATATATATATACCATATAATATATATTCTATATTATATATTAGTAAATTAAATTTAAAAAATTAAATACTTTAGGGTTATTAGTTAAATATATATTATGCAAGAATTTACAATAAATCTTGCATTTTAGATATAGAATTCTTGAAAATTCGTGTATTCATGTAAAATGCATGAATCTAGAGAGGCCTGTTCATTCCTCATAGGTTGGGAACCACTGATTAAATAGATCAATAGTTCTAAAAATAAAAGTGAATGCAGTTTTAATTGATAGTTTTATTTCATGAAATAAACAAGTAATACTGAATATATTAAGAATAGTTTGACGAAACTACTGAGTATTAGATACATGTACATATGGAATGACAATATTATAACTAGTAATTAAATATTAGTATTAAAAATATACATAAATATAATAGATTATATAAAAAAAATTTAATATAATTCGGATGACAAAATTAAAAGGTGTAACTACCCTCACGAGAACTTGAGCCCTAGGCTAAGGCACCTAGCTATAATAATATGCTTTTTTATACAAAATGCAATTTTAGCTAAATAAATACACGTATTGATTTATTCAAAAATGTCAAACCAATTTGTTGATGTGAATAATTGATAATTGAAATATCGTTTATAATGAATATATACGATACTTACAGTTACTTTATACGGTATAGGTATACCTAGTATACGTCATTTAAAAGAAAATTACATTTATTTTAATATTTTAATAAAATAATGCTGTTAAATAAGTTTAGCTGGCTGCTTTTAAGTAGTTTATCGATACTTTTAAAAATGTGATGAATAATATCGTAACAACAACAACAATAACTGCCTGTGTGGCTCAGTGGCTAAGGCGTCTGACGCATAAGTAGTAGGATACGGGTTCGACCCTCGTCCGGACCATTAATTAATTTTATAAAATAGATCTTAAAATATTATTTAGAGGTGATCTTATATAATTGTATATAAATAAATGATCGGCTTTCGTTAAAACCATGGATGCCTTAGAGCTGCTTCGAACAACAAAACTTAAATATTTGCATTACGATCGGGAACGAACCTGTTTGAAATCGATATTGTTCGAATTGATGACATCTTCTGGGTTCAATATAATCGGCTCGTTTATGTCTTTTAGTAAATCTGCCTTTGATATAGTTTCTTCCATTACTTTACCTTAAATACAAAATATATGATTTATAAAATTCATATATATATATATTTATGATATAGTTATATATTATATGTATATTATTTTATTATAAATATTAAAAAAAGTATTATATAAATTAATAAACCATAATTGTTATCAATATATATATATCACAATAATAGTAATTAGTAATTATGCTTATTAAAAATAATCGTTAAATATTAGTTATTTAAATAATTTCTATTCATATTTCCTTAATATATTAAAATAAAATCAATTTATTACAAATGTGGGTTTAAATATATAGTTAAATCAAAGATTTTCCGAAGGAAAGATATAACACTTACGCGAAATCGTGTAATTCGAATTTGTATACAAAATACCCTGGTGCCACCTATAGCGGGTTACTTTTAGGAACTATGCGTTGTTTATAATGTAAATTCTTATTTAACTATACACTTTTAAAATGTTAAATAATATGCTTTAAATTAATATTTATATGATGAAAACTAAGTGTTCATTACTAATGTATAACAAACAAATATGATATGTATGTTTTAAATGCTATAAGTATATATTTAGTTAGTAAAAGCTAATTTATATTGCATGTAATTTAATAGAGCAATGAAAACATTGTTGTATGCAAACAGAGCCGAACCTAAATCTATTTCAGTGATTTCGATACTACTGCTAGCAGCGGTTGGGGCTATTACTAAATGACGTTGCATGCATAGGGAGTGTTATATCTTTGCTTCGCAAAATCTTTGGTTAAATTATATAATAATTAAATCAACATATTTTTGAATTTAAAAAAATTATTTGTAGATTAATAAATATAATCAAAATCATTAACAAATATTTATTTAATTTTCAATTATTTATGTTACTTGTTAATTATATAGTATTACATATTAATTATTGGCATATATATATATATATATATATATATATATATATATATATATATATATATGATATATAGCTGTATAGTTATATAGCTTAGCATTCATTTTATTTAGATTACATTTATTTTTTATTTTTGTGGAGTCTTTTCATCCGAACTTAGATGAATATTTCACTTATAACCATATAGCTCTAATGTCACTTCGAATAGCTTATGATGATGATGATGATATTGAGTTTATTAGCACTAAAATAGGGTCATGTAGACCCCTTCGCTCGTGCGGGAAGAAAATAATAATAAAATAATAGTAATACGATAATAATTTGATAATAATATACAACGGAAAAACAATAATAAACAATATAAAGGACTATTATATACTACAGTCTGCATTGATATGGTGTAGTTGTATATACTACAGACTGCATTGATATAGTATAGTGTTATATAATAATAAGATAATAATAATACAATAACGATTTAATAATGATATAAATTTAATATAACACGGATACAAATAATAAGTTGGATGATTTAATGATTATGGGTAGAGTTTATTTTTATTATTATGTATCTGATACCTTAGCCAACTAAGCACCGCAGGCAGTTTATATCATAATATATATGATATATGTATGAAATACAATGTATTCGTTATAATTTATTTTACATACAATTATAATGTTTTTATAAATTTCAGAGTATTTTGTATATATTTTCTATATATTTTCTATATATATATATATATAAAATTCAGGATCAGTAGATATGTTCGACGGCAAGGACATGGGGTGATTTGTATTGTTATATGTAATGCGTTATTATATTTAAATTGAGTGGTGTGGTGGTGTCTTTGTTTATACCTCTAATGAATCATATATACTATTTATATATGTACAGTGTACATTGTACACTGTACATTAGGAGAGCCCGTTTTGGTAACTTTTTTAGTTCCTTTCATATAAAAGTGCCATATAGCTCGGAATAACTCCTGTTAATCATTACAGATATATATATATAAAAACTTCCTTAATAAATATTACAAACATTTTTTTTAAAATAATTAAATCGATCCACGGAAATTTTAATTTAATTTTAAAATTTTTTCTAAATCGAAAAAAAAAATTATAAAATGAATAATAAAAAAATTATATTATATATATGTCTATCATCATTATATGAATATAAAATTATAAGTATTGATATAATCATAGCATATATTTATTCAAAAAATGACTTTTATTGAGCATTTTAACAACAAATAAAATTTGGGGTAAACTAGTCGTAAACATTTTTTTATTAGAAAAATAAATATATTTTTTTTATTATACCTCGTAGATATCAATTATAGGCTCACAAAAAAGTTTGATCCTTAATTAAAATAATTTATCAAAAAATAGTCGAATAAATTACATTAATTAAAAAATAAAAAAAAATTAAATTAATTTGAAATTTTTAAATAATTTTTTACTTTATTAATTTTATAATATTATAATATTTATACACGTATTTGCCAAATATATTATTTTTATGACAACGCGCACTTGCAAATTATATAAAATAAATTAAAAAAAGAAATTTACATTGTAAAATAAATGCAAATATTTCTTCATTAAAGTGTTTTCGTTTTACCAATATTAAATATTTTTTGATTAAACTTCCTAAATATGTTTATTATGACATTTATGACATACTGTGAGTGAGATAGCTACACTTTCAAAAACGGGCTCTCCTACTGTATATTAGGTAGATCGTTTTTGAAAATAAGCATCAAACTTTGTTATAAGCTTATAATGGATATCTACGAGGTATAATAGAAGAAACAAAATTATATTTCTAATAATTAATTTTTTTTTACAACTAGTTTTTACTACAAAATTAATTTGTTGTTAAAATGCTAAATATGTTTGCTATAAAAATGTTAATTAGTATACGCTATTTTTATTTTAATACTTATAATTTGATATTCATATAATGATGATAGATATATATATATAATGTAAAACAAAATATTTGTATTATTCCTTTGATGATTTTCTTTTTGATTTAAAAAAAATTTCAAAATAAATTAAAATTTATGTTAGATCGATTTAATTATTTGAAGAAAAATTTTTTTAATATTTTTCAAGGATTTTTTATAGGGGGGATATTCACTGTAGCCGGCGAATTCACAAGAGGTGGGACTATAGGTGTGGCTATATCAAAAATACTATAAACGATAATTCGATTATATAATATTTGTTAGCAGGCTTTTTTTTAATAAATAACATGATATTGAAATTTTAATAAATGAGTAAATAAGTCAATAATTGTTATATTAGTAAAATGTAATCAAAGATTTTCAGAAGGTTTGCTTCGCAAAATCATTGATGTAATATTGTAAAAAAAAAATTATATAACAATAGAACAATAGAATGAATAATATTTTATTTATGATATTTAAAAAGATATTGTTAATATATATATATATATATATAAATATAATATACTGAATAGAATATTTATTTTTATATAGATAAAATTAAATATAGTTATAAAATCATATACATTTTTTACAATATGAATAGAGTTGGCATCAAAATCCAGTATGGGATATTTTTAATAAAGTTACTATAAATTGCATAATAAAAGCAACATTATATCTGGAATGATAAAAAGGAGTTATTCCGAGCGAGATGGCACTTTTATATGAAGAGAACTAAAAATGTTTACAAAACAGTATCTCATACTGTACATTGTACAGTAGGGTAGCCCGTTTTGGTAATTTTTGTAGTTCCCTTCATATAAAAGTGCCATCTCGCTCGGAATAACTCCTTTTTATCATTCCAGATATAATGTTGCTTTTATTATGCAATTTATAGTAACTTTATTAAAAATATCCCATACTGGATTTTGATGCCAACTTTATTCATATTGTAAAAAATGTATATGATTTTATAACTATATTTAATTTTATCTATATAAAAATAAATATTCTATTCAGTATATTATATTTATATATATATATATATATATATATATATATTAACAATATCTTTTTAAATATCATAATATAAAATCAAACAATGAATTTAAATTAATTAAACAAACATTTAAATAATTTCATAAATAAAATATTATTCATTCTATTGTTCTATTGTTATATAATTTTTTTTTTACAATATTACATCAATGATTTTGCGAAGCAAACCTTCTGTAAATCTTTGATTACATTTTACTAATATAACAATTATTGACTTATTTACTCATTTATTAAAATTTCAATATCATGTTATTTATTAAAAAATATTGTATAGTCACATTTAAGGTTGTTTCTAAAAAAATATGAAATATCTTATAATTATGATTTTAATTTAGTATTGTTAACTTTATTATGTATTAACTTTATAATTGTATATTATAATTATCTATTATAAAATATCTATAAATAATATATAATTGTAAATTATATAGACAATATTAAGTTTAAGGGCAGGCGCTGGAGTTTATCTACACCATGCTATTTATAGCTCCACCGAAAAAGTTTGGGATAAAAAATTAATAAAGATATTTATATAATTTTTTGTATTCAATAGATACTATCCAAATTCATCTATATACATTAATTTCATAAATATAATTAATTTAAAAGTATGAAATAAAACAGTTTAAAAAAGATGAATATATTTTATTATAAATATATTACATAATCATACATAATCATTATTTATTTAATTAATATAAAATATAATATAACATCAAGATTTATTTATATTGGTGCATGTTATACATTTACAGTAAAAATTGCAGATAAAAATAATATAAATTAAAAAAGTAGTAGGCATTTGGTTACTAAGTGAAAAAGTAAAAACTGTAGAAAATGACATTCAAAGTGTTTACATAAATAATCATAGATAATATGTACAAATATGCAACTATATAAAATATACAATATAAAAACAAATATATAACACATGATTTGTTTATTTATTTAATGCTATTTAATCTATGATCTATGCTAAAATAAATCTAGAAATTTTTAAATTAAACGATTATTCTAATAAATCGTAATATAAGATTACATATTACAAGTATTTACATAAATACAAAATATATTTATAAATTTATTACTCCTAAAACAATTTATATTGATAGAAATACTCAAAAATATTAAAAAATATTTTAGGATATTATAAATAAAATACAGAACTTGGATAATACATAATAAACAAATATTGGAAAAATTTAATTATTTAACACATTTTAACTCCAGCGCCTAAATTTTAGAGACACAGAACTTGATGTTTCTTTTATACATATGCTGATGTTGTTGGAATAGTCTTCCTGGTAATTACGCATTATATTATCATTATAACTTATACCTTAAAATTAAATTATTATTTTTATATGTTGTCATATATTTATGATTCCTATAAACATCTATGGTTATTTCTTATATAAATAAACTGCTATATTATTATTACTATTGATATTTATTTTATATGTAAGAATTAGAAATATATGATTAATAAATATATAACAATATAAATAAATCTACAAAATAAACTGTACAATATTTTAAATATATTTTCAAAACAATAATGTAATGTAATTTTCTACGTATATTTCTACATATTAAAATTATTATTATTATCAAATCTAGGAATTCCCGATTGTAATCGAAGTAGCATCCATTTATGACACCATTATTGTATATGCATATATCCAGTTACAAATGTAATATAACATTATTTTCAGTCAGAAAATGGCAGATTTTTAATTTAAAATATTTAAATTTAATAAAGGATACAATTATTTACAATTTTTGTATTCAAATTAATATATATCAACTTCTATATGAAATTATAATATTAGATTTGCATATAATGATTATACAGATTTTTCAATTTTTTTTTTGAAGTTAATTTATTTTGATAATCTAATTTAATATTAAAATTATTATAAAATATCAATATTATTTAAATATAAGTTTTTAAATTAATATTATTTAATTAAAATTAATAGTAACATTGAATACAAAATTGTAATCACTTTTAATTTGAATACATACAAATTTCAATATTATATAATATTTATAATTAAAATAATAGAAGGTAAAATGATACTAGGTAAAGTAGAGCATAATTTACTCTTATAATGAATATAATATCATAATGTAAAACATTAAATATCAATAACTTTTCTGAATTAAATGCATTGATTTTTATTAGGTACCCAATACAAGTTAATGAATTAATGAATATGATATTATAGTAATAATATTATTTATTATAATTTGGGGTTATAACAATTCTATTACTTCTCAAATTAGCATGAATAGTATAATATTATTAAATATATATAATAGTTGAGTTCATACAATTATGAACTCATCTATATATAAACAATTATATATATATATAATTGTTTAAAAGAATAAATATATTATATGTTGATTTATATAAATTTATGAGATTTATACATACATATATATTATATATTAATAATTATATAATATTTATATTATATACATGTTAGTATATACTATATACACACATATACATGTATAAATATATATATATATATATATATATATATATACAGTAAAACCTCTCTATAAGAAACTATTTTTTTTCAGTAATTTTTTTCTTATAGAGAGGTTTTCTTATAAAGAGGTTTTTACTTTTCCATTGATTTTAATAATTAATTTATAATTGAAAATGCATTATATAACCTATAGGTTGTATATATATATATAGTATATTTATTTATTTAAAAGTATTAATCAGAAGAATAGTTTAGAAATATGATTTATTTAAAAATAACATTTATTAATTAATTTTAATAAATATTAATAAATTTATGGATATTCAATAACAATTATTAATTCATTTTTAATTCATTTATGTAATATAAAATATTTGTAAGAAAAAACAATATCTTATATAATAATTAATTTCTATAATTTTTATCAATATACAATACTTCTAATTATATATAATTATTTTTTATATTTTGTATACAATAAGTTTCTTATAAAGAGGTTTTTCTTATAGTTTTCTTATAAGATTTTCTTATAAAGAGGTTTTTTAATGTGGAAAAGGTTGAATTCCAACCAAATGTGTAAACAATTTTCTTATAAAGAGGTTTTTCTTATAAAGAGGTTTCTTATAGAGAGGTTTTACTGTATATATATATATAAATTAAATAATATAACATAGTATATAATATACTAATTTACTAAGTATATAATTATTATATATAATTAGTTACTATGTTATAATATATTAACTATTAAATGTACATATATGTACATTATATATATATATATATATATATTTATATATTTTACATACTCTGTACATTAAATAGTAAGTTACTTACAAATAAAGTGTATATACTTACTAAATTAGTAATTTGAAGTAAATGTATACACTTTATTTGTATATGAGCAAGCAAGATAAATACACATGTATATTTAGAGCATGACTCATATGTAGGTCACTAGAGACCTCGAGTGACCTCGACCTAAGATTAACTAGATAATATTTCAATAAACATTCATATTAAGACACGTTATATTATTATAAATATTTAGTTTACATTTATTAATTAATTATATATTTATTAATATTACATGATTTATAATTAAAATATTAATAAACTATTCAACAAAAAATATATATATTCATCAATATTTAAATTTTATTTTATAAAAAGTTTGTTCGTGACCATGAACCGTCCATGACCTTTTTTTAAGAATTTTTAAACTTTAATATACCGAAAAACAACTTTTAATATAATACATATTGTATGTACTGTGAACCAACCTATTATACGGAGTTTGTATGGTATTTATAAAATGGTTGAATATATTATTAAAATTAATTTGTTTATTACTATGTTTACTTATTTGTTTTGAAATTTTAAAACCTGACGGCAGAGTATTATATTAATTTGAGAATGCCTAATATACCCTAAGGTTTACTAATATTCATATAATTATATTATATATTATGTTAACTAACTAATTGGTATACAAAATGTAATAAGATAATTTATATTATTAAAGGTAAATATTATTCTTGTTATTAGAAATAATCATCTCTCTGGAATAATTGATATACCTTATAAGGAAATTATTTCCTTATATGGAAATAAAACTTTCTTGAAAACTTGTTTTGAATTCTTGATTTTAATTTTATTAAATACCCGTTTCATATAGACATGCAAAGTATTCCCAATGTATTACCTGGTAATCGTCTTCAGTTTGTAAATGAAACAGATTCTATATTATCGGGAGTAGATATCATAGATGGAAGAGAATATTTTCAACATGGACCGGATTCAAAATTTGAAAATTTCAAATTAAAAAGAGATTGTGATGATTCTGATGATTTAACTCTTCAGAGTAGTCTACCTTTCAAGAAAACAAAAGGAAGGGTTAAAATAAAAATGGAATATATCGATAATAAGTTAAGACGTTATACTACATTTTCTAAAAGAAAAACTGGTATAATGAAAAAGGTAATTAATAATTAATAATTATTATTATAATATTATTTAATTTATTATCTAAATAAATATCATATTTAACCTATTTAGTATGTTATTAGATTAATAATTAATGACTAATGTATTACTTATATGACTAAATTGTAATATTAATAACTATTAAGTGCTATGTTATAATATCTTGGGAATGAATCTATGTGTATATCTACTATAGTCTATAGAGACTCTATTATTATATTTATCAATGGTGACCATTATGCAATAATGACATTATGGTCACACTAATATTTTAGTTCATCGAAACTTATAAATATTATAGAAATATACTTTTTAATTTAAAATATATGCATTGTTATCATTTGCCCTGTATTATTTAAATTATGATTAACAATGAAAACTTAATAGTGTTAATGAAATAAATAACTAACATCGTTATCTTGTTTTAGTATGTATAGATTAGTTCCCAGGTAAACTTGATTAGTGAATGAATAATTCACTGAATGATTATTAATATAAGTTAAGATATCCTCAAAAAACTTTATGACATTAGTCACACAGCACCCGAAATAGGGATATTTTATTTGTATATAATATCTATTAATCTAATACACATACTATTTGATATAGTAGATATCTATTAATTATATAAATAATAACGGGGCTCGCATGGTATGAAAAGTATGCCTGTATTGAGAATACATGGCGTGGGCAATCAATTGTCTTTATATTTATATATACGCGTATATAAAATATACATCGTTATTATTACATTTGAAATTGTTTTGTGTATTTAGTTTAATATCTATGATATTATTTTTACAATTTTCTTATATTTGTTAACAAAATAATTATAGTGTTCATATTACTTATTACTATAGTAATACTATAGATAGTATTTTCACTATATTTAATATAACTATAAATTATAGTCTATAATACAATTGTAGGTTTACAACTATACAAGTATATAATTAATTACTCATAATAATAGAAATATATTATATTGTATATAATTGAACTCAGAATAATATCATATATAGTGATGAACATATGATATACACTCAATTATATTTTAATTTAATCAACAATTAACTATATTTAATCGTTAACTAATTATTATAATAGGTTTAAATATATATGAAACATTGTTTTCTAATTATTATGGTAATATAGGTTCATTGTAATTATATATCTGAGCCAAAAAAATACAAAAAAGTTAATAAAATGCGATTGATATTACTAGTAACTACTACTAAATAATTATTAACCATATTTGTATATGTGTGCAATTTACACTATATAATATTATGTTATGAATATAAATAATTTATTTATAATTTAATTCTGGTTATATTAATATTCTATTGAATTAAATCGTATAGTTTTTTATTATTTATAATTAATTTATTGTGCATCTAGTAGGTCGATAAATTAATATTATTATATGTAACTAATTTTAGCATTGAAAATATTTAAAAGTGAATCCCTAATTTAAAAGGCGTATGAATTATCGAAGCTCACCGGCACACAAGTAATGCTGCTAGTCGCAAGTGAAACCGGGCATGTTTATACATTCGCCACTCAAAAGTTACAGCCAATGATAACTAGCGAAGGTTTAACCAACTCATCATATAACTAATATATATATATATATATATATAATTAAATATCCTCTAGCGTTCAAACTGAAAAATTTGCCATTACACGTGCGAGTGCATAAAAGCTCTGTTAGACTTATTTAATGCTAGAATATATTCGTTGTTAGCATTAAATATTTTATGTAATTTTTATGAGCGTAAAAAAGTAAGCTCATTTACGGATGTAATTCATTTAAAAAAAAACAGAAATCAAAACCTAAAATATCAATATATTTACTTATATGTTTGTGTATCGAATCAATTTATAAATAGATTATCTAATTATTCATTTGGGGATATAATCGATGCCATTACTACATAATTGCTGTAAATCTAAGAAAGTTCTAAATATAAAAATGACAACCGCCCATTACTATATATAATATATTATATATATATATATTTATTTTAGTTATTTATCGTTTCTGTTATTTTCTTTTCGTTTACACTTGTGAGATTGAAAAATGTACAAGTGTATAAATAAATAAATTACTTACTTACCTACCCGTGGAAGGACGATATAATATTTTTTTTGTATAAAGCTTATTTTAATAAATATAATTTATGAAAATATATATAGATAATTTTTAATATTAAACATTATATATAAATAACATTAAATTAAAATAAGTTATAATGTGACCAGGGTTCCATTATATTTAGCAAAAACCTGTTTTACTTGGAAAAAATAGTAAAAGCATCCAATGTATATAATTACCATGTTAATTATTAGTTAAAACTGATAAAATCATGTACCTAAAAAATATAATTTCTTTAACAAAATATTATTGAAATTTAAATAATATAATTTATTAATTTATTTTTATATATTTAAATAAAGGTTGTTTCTAAAAAATTATGAAAAATCTTTGCAGTATTACTGGTTATTAACATACGCTCTAAAAACCTATTGAACACTGAATGTGTCGTAATTAAGTATATAATTAAAATTAAAATTTAAAATTGAAAATAATTAAAATTTAATATCATATCCTAAACTATCAATTTAATTTGTTTCTAAAATAGGAAAATATGTATATGTATATTTATAAAATATGTATATATATATATACATATAACACTGGTCTGCATCACTTTTGTTATAAAGGGTTTCTTAACTGATTATAAGCTACTTTTTGACACTGAATTCAAATCTGAAAACCATTTTGCTCAATCAGCTCTAAATCTTTTTTTATTCAACTTTTTATTTTTTTGGAAATATCAGAAATTTCCCAAGTAAAATATAGGATTTCATATAAATTATATAGTATTTTAATCCGTTCATACCTATATATTTAGTTATTTTATTATATAAATGTGTTAGTAATATATAAATAATGTACCAATGGTACGGGAGTTGACTAGGGGTATTCCCTTAATAAGTTAATTAATATGTAATTACTAAATATTCAGAAATATATTGTATATTAATTTACAATAATTTTCTGACTCTTGAAATTAACAAATAAAAATCATTATTTTAAATAAGTCAATAATATCATTACATCATACACTTTAAATAAGTATAACGTATTTTAAACTACATTTACCATGAATAGAAGAACTTGTATTAACAATCCGGATAAGTTTTGTTACATTTGTGGTAAGTTAACATTGTTGAATCAGAAGTATAATATAACGCCATTTATAAAAAAAAATCTTTAAGGATTATTTCGGAATGCATTTAGGAGACCAAGACATATTATTTGCACAGCATATTTGTTGTAAAATCTGTACTATTAACGTACATAGTTGGAACAATAAGAAATTAAAATATTTAAATTTCTGAATACCAATAATATGGAGAGAAGGTCAGAATCATGTATCGGATTGTTATTTGTGCATGTTAAATATTAATGGTTCATATATAGAATACATATGTATACCTTTATACTATTTATATAATTTTATATGTATGAAGAATAAAGCACATGTTATATATCTTGATATACCTTCAGCTATACGGCCTGTACCTCATAATGATGATATTCCGATATCAATACCACCAGATAATCTTGATTCATCATCAGAATCAGATGATGAAAATGAAATTAATGATGATTTATCACAGGAATACATTCCCCATGAAAATAAAATAAATTTTGAACCATTTAATCAACATGATCTAAATGAGTTAACAAAAGATAAGAATCTGCTCAATTATTTGGGTCTAGATTAGCAGAACGTCAAATGTTATCAAAGAAACAACATAATCTTGGAATCGAAGTCGTGACATTGAGTTTAGGAATTATTTACTACCAATGGAGAACTTGTATATTGTAACATTATTGGATTGGTAGAAGGTATGGGTATTGCGTATGCAGATTCATACTGGAGATTATTTATCGATTCATCAAATAAACGTCTTAAGGCAGTTTTATTATACAATGGTAATAGAGTCTCTTCAATTCCTGTCGGTTATTCAATTAGTATATCAGAAAATTACAATAATATGATTGTACTTCTTGATTCATTAAATTATAATTTTCACAATTGGATGATTTTCGGAGACTTGAAGGTAATATATTATAATATTTATTATAATAATTATAATTATTTAAAATGTTTTAATTTTAATATATACATTTGTATATCGTCCCTATACTTTTGGGTATGCAATATGGGTATACCAAATACCCATGCTTTCTCTGCAAATGGGATACTAGAGCTGACCGAGAACATTATTCAAAACGCATATGACCAGAATGTAATAATTTACATACTAGTTCACACAATATAATCTAGAATTCTCTTGTTAATCCCAATAGAATACTATTCCTTTATTCCTCCATTATACATTTTTTAAGATCCCATCTTGATTATATTCCAAGCAGTTGTGGTGATTTTAACGAAGAACAAATGTCCTTAAGGAAAGTTCTTTCTCCAGGATATTACTATAATGAAAGATAGATATCAAGGAAAATGGGATGTAAATATGCTTTCGAACTACTGTTGGTGTTTAAAAAGAGACGATATTAATGCAAAACAAAAGAGAAAATCTATCAAACAGTCATTTATATAGTATTTAAATAATATTCTATAATATTAATACATATTATTGTTATTTTATATTCCTAGTAAATTATATATATCACCTATATATATTTTTCTTGATAATTTATTTGAAATATTTCTCATATTTTTTGACAAAATTAAAAGTTGAATAAAAAAAGAACTAGAGCTGATTGAGCAAAACGGTTTTCAGATTTGAATTCAGAGTCAAAAAGTAGCTTATAATCAGTTAAGAAACCCTTGATAACAAACCAAAAAAATTCAAATGCATACCAGTGTAATTAAAAAATAATACATTTATACATGGAGAATGATAGTTCTCGTCAGGTTGTATTTATGTATAGGAAGAACACATAGATAGATTTAATATACCTATAGATGGTTAATGTAATTTATTAATTTAAAGCAATGTAAGATAGTATGATGCAATGTATCTGTAGGTTATCTGGTGTACTGGTCATTACTGAGTGAAATGACCCTGTTGCTTTTATAGAGAACAAAGCTCCAAAACAAGAATATTTCCTTATGTGTAGTTTGTCTTGGAATGAGATCGATTTCTGTTAATGGTTACATTAATGGCATATACATAAATTAATGTGTATATCAATTTCTATAGAGATAGTTGACAATAACAAGTTTATGGAATAAACTAGAGTTTTAGATATATAATAATATATATATATATATATGCATGTGTGTATATATACATATAATATATATGCAGTAGTGTTGGAAACGGTTTTGAATATTGAATCGAATATTCAAATATTTGAATATTCGATCCTTTCTTATAGATATATTTCTTATTTTTGAATTTAACATATAGTCAAAAATGTCGAATACCCAAATCTAATTATTCAAAAATTTCGAATATCAAATTGAAATTTTTGAATATTTAATTTAACTATTCGAAAAAAAACGATAAAAGACATGCATATATTAATACTATATTATATTATTCCCTATTAATCTTTTATTTATTTATTGTATTTAGTAACAATCAGGGATGTTCAGTTTTTTTTGGTTTATTTGGTTTTTTTAATTTTTGTATATAAAATTATTGATAAATATATTAATTTCAATATTATATCATTTAAAATAAGTATCAATATTAATAATAATAGTATATATTATGTATATTATATACATTTATTCTTAAATATAATTTGGATAGAATTTACTGAATCTTTGTATAAATTATCCTATAATATTTTATAATATAATATACACGAAATATCTAATAATAATCATATATCTATAGAAGTAATTATTACAAATAACATTCAATATAACAATTTATTAATAACAATTATTTAAATATTATATAAAAAACCACTATTCTTCTCAAATAAACCGTAAAAAACCAAATAAGCCGGTTTTTTATAATATATACCGTATATGATAACAGAGAGTATACACTACTTCGTGGTATTGTATATAATAATACGAATATATATATTTTAGTTAATTCGGTTTTAAACAGGGTTGTTGGTTTTTTTTTAAAAAAACAAAAAATTATATGATATATATACACATATACATATATTATTATATTTCAAAAAATTAGGTTTATTCCATGAACTTGCTATTGTCAACTATATCTATAGAAATGTATATTGACAATGTCAATTTGACATAAATGTATTTATATGCCATTAATTTGACCATTGATGTAAAGAAATACTTTATTTATATCAATGCCATTGTTAGAAGTTATTTTAATCATTAACCTTAAATCTAAAAAAATTGATATTCAATCTGATAACATATTTTTCATATGAGATCACATATATTAATTTCAATATTATATCATTTAAAATTATTATCACTATTAATAATAATAGTATCAGGGTTCCATTATTTTCGGTAAAAACCTGTTTTTACTGGGCAAAACCGGTAAAAACCTATCTCTACCATGTTAATTTACGGTAAAAACCGGTAATTACCGGTAAAAACCTAGTACTCATAAAATATAATACCTTAAAAAAAATGTATATTGAAAATTAAAGTAATATTGATTCATTTATATATAAATGTTATGGCTAATCAATCTAGCAGATTTATTTGAAAATTTGTCAACATTTGTCTGCTTTATTATGCCATTTATAGTACATTTATTATTTTATGCCACCCTTATATTGTAAAATTAACAAGTTGATGTAATTGGATATATTTTATAAATGAAATAAAATCATACTGTGTTATATATTCATAAAATTACACAATGAAAATATTACTAAATAGTTATACAGTATTGTAAAAAATATTTGTAAAAACTATATTTAATTTCATATATATAAAAATAAATATTCTATTCAGTATTTATATATATATATATATATATATATATAATTAACAATATATATAGATATATTTAATATATTTAATTAAATATCATGGTATAAAATCAAATAATGAATATATTCAAATAATTTCTCAATGAAAATATTATTAGTTCTATTGTTTAATATATATATTATTTTTTACAATATTAAGTCCCTGTCACACCAAAAAAGTTGGCAGATTTTTCACCAATATCGTACGGATTTTTCTCTCTCTCACTGTGCTATACCCCTACTGATATATCACCAATATATCATCGATATCGTTACAATATCACTATTCATCATTATAGATATCTCTAAATATTTAACTATTTCTCGACGATATCGTTACTGCACATATCCTTGAAAAATTGCTTGCTTTATTTGGTGTGAAAGGGCTTTCCTTTTACTATGGCAAAAATAAATATATTATTATATTCAATATTTTATATATATATATATTGACTTATTTACTCATTTATTTCAATATCATATTATTTATTTTAAAAATGTTTTCTTTACATAGAGTCAAACTTAATAAAGTTTTTTTTTTAATATAAAAAATCTTATAATATTGATTTTAATGTAGTATTATTTAACTTTATAATTGTATATTATCTATTAAATATAAAATCTATAAATAATATATAATTGTAAATTATATAGACACTAGTAGGTTTTTACCATGGTAAAAACCTGTTTTTACCGGACAGGTTATTACCGCGGTTATTACCATAGGCGGTAATAACCTATGGAACACTGAATAGTATATATTATGTATATTATATAAATTATACCTTATAATTTTAAATTATATAAGGCAGTTTTGTTGGTTTTATAGTTTTTAAAAAAACCATAAAAACTAAAACAAAAATCAACAACCCTATCAATATTATTAATAATTGTATTAATATAGATTATGTGTATTATAGAAATGTATTCATTTAATAAACAAGCCTGGTCGAAATAAAAATATAATTTACTGAATCCTTGTATAAATTATACTACAATACTTTTTAATATAATATACACGAAATATCTAATAATAATCATATATCTTTAGAAGTATTTATTACAAATAATATTCAATATAAAAATTTATTAATAATAACTATTTAATAAATAAAAAAACCAACAACTCTGGATTTTAGTATATATAATGATATGAATATTTATATTTTAGTTAATTCAGTTACAAGCCACACCCAATTACACAAATATTCCACGTCACATATACACTACTTAATTGCCTTACTATATATATATATATATTGAGTTCAAATCGATATTATTAGTACGATGTTATATGGATAATTGTAATCTTCATTACAGGTGGCAAAACATTAATTCAAACATGTCTGAATAGTCCGGATGGAATGCAAGCGGATGAGTTCATCGGAACGGATGATATTCATGGTTACAATCATCTATGTTCTCTTTTTGTTATCAAAATATACCTGACATAATGTTATTTATCCTACCTTAATATTGAAATAATAATAATAATCATTATTGGGTATACAAATTTGTGATGAATTTCGAAGTCATTTAAATTTACGAATTTTAATAATATTTAAATGAATTATATTATTAAAATAATAAACTATAATAGTAATATCATTATATTACTAAGTTATTATTGTTACTATCCCGATTTACTAATTATTCATAACTAAATAATTACCCATAGTTAGATAATGTATAAATTAATTATAAAAGTTAAAACATGTCTTCTACAGATGATCAGATACTAAACACTCAAAATGAATCGATTGTTCCATGCGATAGTACGTCAATTGAAAATTCAGTTCGTTCAGTATATATACATATATATATTTATTTAAATTCTTTAATAATTATTTTTATTTATCCACGAACCAGAAAAATTAATTAAATACTTATACGTATAACTACTATAATCACTACTACTACTACGACTACTATAACTACTACGACTACTATAACTACTACTACTACTATAACCACTATTACTACTATAATCACTATTACTACTACTACGTACATGCATCATTATACATTACGTTATCAGCTATCGAAGGACATGATAAATAAGCTATTCGAAACCGAGCCGCCCTCCAACGCCATATTCCCGTCGCCCTCGTCCTACTACCAGTGCGTGGACTCCCGTCGCCCCGTCCAACTACACACCACCAACCTAATGCTACACCAACAGACAGTAACCCTACAACCGACCCCATCACCCCCGGGTGGGGGGCAACACACCCCTATAGCAGCCTCATCCTCGTCCGCTACCTCCGCTTCCTCCTCTCTATCCTCCACCTCCCTCATCCTCAACGCCACCAAGTCCACTACGGCGATGTGTCACATGACCGATGCCGCTGCCCTAGTTGAGGATGCTCTCAACCAATCGCTGCCTCCGTCGCACCTCCACCCACTCCACGCCCAGCCTAGTTCCAACACCGACCTGAACGGATACTCCACTACCCCTACCTCCCTACAACCAACGCACAACCAGCAACACACCACCACCGCTACCACCAGCACTACCACTACCCTAAACCCCGAGGATATCCTATACGCCACACTAGACACCGACACTACAACAGCCGCTGCGTTGACCTCTCAACTCTCGTCCACTACTCACGACGCCCAGGGTAAGCCTCTCTCTCGCGATACCGCCATCACCACCCTGAACGAGAACAACGAGATCATGCGAGCGCAGATCAAGAAACTCATGTTCAACCAGTCGCTGCTACTGCGAACTCCCTCGATAGACGAGAGCTTCAGGAAGTCCACGAATCTCAAACTCAGGCACCTCATGAAAACCCTGGACGCCGGTTTGTAACCCTCCCCCCGCCTCCCACTCCGTGTAAACTGTTTGCCACATCGCTGCGCGTAACTTTCCTCTTGTAAGTATTCATGCGAAGGAAAGATTAGGATAGATTTAGATTTAGAAGAATCGATTTCCTTTGTTGGAAGTAATGTTTTACGTTTTTAAGTAAGGTAAAAACAGAAATTATTCTATATTGTCATTCGCAACTAGTATTTGACAGATCACGCATTGTATGAATCATATGAACACCTTATAATAATGATTTCCTATCTTCGATGTACGCAGATCTAATTAAATATCTATTTGATATTCCATACTTTTAATACAGTCATCGGTGATGTTTTATAATTACATAATAGTTGCTACCACCACATCCACCACCATCACCACCACCACCACCACCACCACCACAACCACCACACCACCACAGCAGCCACAACAGTGCTATGTAATCATTAGATCTTGTATAGTTTAGGCAGCCATCATTAATCATTTTTCACCTCATTCATAACCGTGGAACACTCATTTCACTTAATCAATAGATATAATAGAATATAAGTATAGCCTAAGGGGGGTACTAATCAGATGAGTCACGTGTCTTTTGTCCTATGATAATAGAAGTATTCTAATCAGAGTTGTTTGGTTTTTTTTAATTTTGTTGTTGATAATATAGTTTATTTATATTATTTTTTGGTTTTTTTATATAAAATGATTGTAAAATTATATATTAAATTAAATACTATTAGTATTATTTCATATTAGTAACAATATTATTAATAATAGTATAGATTATGTATATTATATAAAGTTATTGATTTAACCTTCTGAGTCCCAGCTGTTTTTAATAAAATGTGAAAATAATGTATATTTAAAAAAGTGTAAGCACCTTTTTACAAAATGATTATTCGTATATTCAAATATTGATAATTAGGGGAATAAATGGGATTTGGGCAACCCCGAAGCTTCCTTCACTTATATATTCACTTTGATTATCCTTCTATACACATACATGTTTGAATGTATAATATGTAATAGCATTATTATTTACTCTGGCCAAACAACTCGAAAGTCAATTTGACTATTTTGTTTAGCCATTTATTGTTAAAAATCAAATTTTTTTGCAATAATAAATTATCCTTATCCTTATCCTTATATATTACAAGTTATATTTAATTTATAAAGTATATAATATATTATATAAATCTTGAAAAAAAAATGGAATTTAATTATTATTCGTAATATTATACTTAATTAATTAGAATAATTATAATTATTTGCACTTCAAAATAGTATCAAATTTCAATCAATACTCCATAAAATATTATAATACATATTGATTCTTATAGAAATATTTATAACATTCTACTTTATAATAAAATGAAAAAGTATTATATATTAATTAATCATTATATTAAAGTTATATATTTATTTAAAATTTATCAAGTATTTTTATAATAAATGTTATATAATGTTGTATTTAAAAAAATCCTATCACCTGTATTAGATATTATTACATATATAATCATTTTTATTAGCAAAATTCAAATACTTAGCTTTTTTTTAATATTCGTTTATCACCAAACGAAAAATTATTAAATTAAGAAATTAATGTACGATTAATGGGGCTTTCTGGGATTCATTAATAAATATGCCTGGCTGAATACAGAATATAATTTGGAAAGAATTTACTGAAATAACTAATAAATCTTTGTATAAATTATACTATAATATACATGAAATATCTAATAATAATCATAGAAGTATTTATTACAAATTATATAACAATTAATATAAATTATTTAATAAATAAAAACCAAAATACTTAATTAACAAAAAACCAACAACCCTGATTCTAATACATATTTGTTATTATATTCTTATTAGATCTATATTAATAGGAGTCAGAGAAAAAGTTTTCTAGAGAAATAAATATTAATATCAAGAAAATTTACATTTTTTTATACAGGATTACTTATATTCAAGATAATATATATTATCAATTAAATGTAAAAATTTGATATTTATTTTAAAAATTGAAGGCTGTTAATAAAATACTCTTAAATTAGAACGTAAAAAGAAAAAATACATTTTAAAGTTGTTGATTATTTATTAATAATGTGTTTGTAACCAATGATTAATCACTACTTAGAGCACATGATATTAATGTTTACACTATAATATGAACTTATGATCCATGAACAACAAAATATATATTGTCACTAGTAAATCTCTAACTTACATAACTTATCAGCAATATTATACCAAAATATGAAATATTTTAAATTTATAATCTTTTAATTATAGTTTTAGCTCTTAGAGTTAAATACTTTTTTATAAAAATTATTTTAAATTTTTAATATTATTTCTCGAATTTTTGTATCAATATGTAAACATATAAAAAAATATTTTATTTTAAATAAGATTTTTATTTAATCTACACTTTCCCCTTTAATTCTAAATATAAATATTTTCATAAAAACCGTCAGTTTAATTAATAATGATGATAATATGTTATTACTAATGAACGATTACGATTATAATTAATCACTACCTTCACACACAGATTTACCCGGAGTTGAGAATCTATGAGAATCTCTACGATTCAACGTTGATTTATTTATTTGTTATTTGAGTGCCTTGTTCAATTCGTATAAAACACATATTTGTCATTAATGTATATACAGTATCAACATCTAATCTACATACTCTGTTACCGTGCTACATAATTATATTCATTTGCTTGTTTTGAAAAAACATGATTTTTACTTTCGTCATGATCATCATCGTATCATCGATGGAACTGCGGGGGGGGGGACCCTCTCTCCTACCTACCTACAAGTGTACGCACACACACACACACACACGCCTTGCATTTATCACACACACACAAACACATACATACACTCGCGCGCGCGTGTACATACACACCAGACACACTTATATATTTATACATCGTTTAGACGCGAGTTGTTACTTTTATTATCGTAGTATTACCGACTGTGAGGTCTGCGCTAGCGATGGCTACCGTTACGTAACACTGTTATGTAATGAGATGTCATCACCCGACCGCTCGCCCGCCCGCCTCACATGTATTCACATTAAATATATATACATATTTCTCGTGTTTTTTCTTGTCACTTGTTTATACTATTCACATAGTTATGTAATACTATATAAGTAAGCGCCCCCTGTACCTGGATATCTATTTATAGACACTGAGGGCATATCTATCCTATTAGTCACCTGATTTAAATATTATCTAGCTATAGTATGAATAGGGTACACTAGGCATTGTGTGGTACACACACTCACAAAAGTGAATGACTCATGACAAATGATCTTTTCAATAATCTATTGTATGTTGTTGTGTTTCTTTTGAGTACAGAGTTTGTATTACAGCCAATAGACTTCAATAATTCTCCCATACACAGATATTACCTACACTTCATATTATCATAGGCTGCATGTGTGAACTGGTGATTAATTCATATATAAATTAGATATTTATATTAGAGTGTTTGTAATATATATTTTATGTTCAATTAAGTGCTCACAAATAAATACCTATACGCATTTATATTATGCAATATGATTAATAATATGCTATATTAATATCAATAATTATTTTGAAAATATGTAATAATGATTTATCATATATTTAATCGTATTAGATATAAATAATTATATTAAAAATTGTTATGAATTAATCATATGACTCATACGATAAATGGGATTCTTTAGTAGTGTTATTATAAAGCCTCGTCAATATTTATACAACATTTCGTACCTAGATAAATAGCATTATTAATAAACACTAAATAAAATAAATATATTATGATAATTCAGAGATTATTTGCGACCAAAGAATATACTTATGAATACATAATACCTGATTTGATGGTAAAAGAACACTGGTGTAAACACTTATAGCCTATGTATAAACCCTTAGAAGACCATTCAATTAGTCTATTTTGATATATATATATATTCTATTATATTGAATATATTATACCATGTGAATACCTATTTACACATATGTTATATAGTGCTATCTTATCAACATGCTAACTATAGCATAATAATTGTATACATAGTCATATTAAGTAAAGTCTAATTACATATTGAGCTATTTTTTCATAATGATCTCTAGTTTATTATAATTTACTAGTTAATTTTCACGAATATAATGTTTAATAAATTTGATTTCTAAAATAATAATTTATAAAATATTTACATTTAAATTAGTGATTATATTATACGTATTATCGAACTTGATTAACATAATAATAATACGTTAAAATGATTGTAATATGTGCTTGTCAGATAGAGTGATTACATAAGAATATGTATTAGTGTAATGAATATGCTAGGTAGTGTTCTAGAAATATATTGAAAATGTTTGGATTGCATGTAAGAAACAGTCATGTTATATATCGCATTAAGTATTACTGCTAATTATATAGATAAGTATGAGTCATCTACATATAATCAATCATCCTCATGTCACGTAGAAAAGGAAACAGAATTTTAATGATACAGTTTATATTTAATCATTATAAAATACATATTATTACGAGTATGATATATGTGCTAAATATAGATATTATAGGTATGCATACGTATTTATATACTTTGAATATAGGTCACTAGCTACACCTCTAGGTTATAGATTAAGATTAGCCTAAGGGTTAGATTTATGTAATGTATACAATATTTAAAATATATATTAATATTTTATATACTATAATTATATAATTTAGAAAATTAAGTTTATTGTATAGTGATGTTGATTCAATAAGTATACCTCATAGGATGATATGTCGTGCTATATAATAACTGAAGGACTAGGACTAGGACTTATGATTAAACATTCTAATATTTTTAAATAACAAATGTAATCCCTACTTAAAAAGATTATTATAGTTATATTTATGATCAAAATAACTAATATTTCTCTCAGGTCGAGAATGTAATATTAAAGACTATGTAGATATTTTGATATTTATTATTATTATAATAATGATAATTATCATATTTAGGTTTACACCAGGGTTTTTGTAGAAGCTAAAGCTTATCGAGACAATTACCCTTAATTTGATATGGCTATAAAGAATAATTACTTTATTTATTTTATATGAAGTATATATATATTATGATTTTGATTATTCATATATTTACACATATACGTATATCATTACAAATTATAAATAAATAACAATATAAATTTTATTAAAAAATTAATATAAAAATATCTGGAATGTTATGGTAATAATATATGGTAAAAAAATAACGAATTATAATATTTAAATATTCAATATATAACAAAATAAAGAGGAGTAATATAATTATATAATATCAAGAGAATATGGATCAATGTTGTTGCAGTCACGATGATGCAATGACAGGAACTGTGTCAGAATTGGCCCTTCGTCTAGTTGTAGCATCTCTAAGCATCCTGGATGTAAGTGGATGTGGCATGGTTATAAGATGGGGATACAGAGGTGAGTACACTAAGCTGCTTTCATACCAACAAAACCAGCTCGATATAGTCCCGATATTTATAACGCGATATCTCTTATTCGGAAATTATTATTTAATGGTTTTATACTTTATTAAATTAACTTATAGGATTATTAATTAATTCATCATATGGAATATTATTAAAAGTTTGTTACATAATATATATCCTACATGCTATTGAAATTGGTATAAATATTTAAATATATAAATCTAATATTACTTAATAAATAAAACACTTTAAATTATAAACAAATTAATATAATTGAATAAAAAGGCAATATAGGTAATATATTATTATGAATGGATAAATGCAAATGGTAAAACATGATCTAATATTATTTAGAGATATTAATATTTTATAATGTTATAAATAATTAAAATTAGATACATTTTAAAAGTATAAGATTACATAATGATGTATTGTTCAATATTTTAATTATACATAATTGTATTAATAAAATTAATAAAATAAATTTTTACAATTCAAAAATTAAGATTAATATATTTCTTATTATTTTCATTTCATTCTTTATTATTAATAATGAATATCTATATACATTATTTATAGATTAATTATAAACAATTTAACAAATATCTACCTATAATCAATTTTCATAAAACATTTAAATAGATATATATATATTATTAAATAATGATTATTCGATGAATACTATTCATTAGTGTTGGAAACGGTTTCGAATATCGAATTGAATATTCGAATATTTGAATATTCGATTCTTTCAAATAGTAAATTTTCGAATTTAACAGATATTCGAAATTGTCGAATACCTAAATCTAATTATTCGAAAATGTCGAATACCTAAATCAAATTATTCGAAAATATCGAATACCTAAATCTAATTATTCGAAAAATTCGAATATCAAAATTAAACTATTAAAAAAAAACGGTAAAAGGGGGAGACGATCATAAAGGACGAGTTGTGTCTCAAAGGTTAAAATTGACATGTAGGCTTGGCGATATATTCATATCCAGTAGACAATTAAGTGACAGATAACTAATATCGAAAAGTCGTCTCCTATTCCTTAATTTTGCTGGCGTCATGAATGAGCGCTAGACTAGCGCCGCTACTTATTCTATATTTAACTATGACTCATCATATGATAACATCTTGAACATCAATACAAAATACTATAAACGCTAATTGGATTATATAGTATTGTAGATAGTTTTACACTATGCAGTGCACAGAGCTATTATTACACATCAATACATGTGTGATTCAGGGACAAAGAAACAATATATATATATATATATATATATATATATATATATATATATATATACATATACATATACATACACACATATAAATACACACACACACATATATATATACATATACAAATATATATACATACAATTTATGTCCAGAGAAATTAGACTAATTGATATTCATTGATCATTAATCAAAATTCATAACCATTTTTAATTATATTACATTCTATTATTATATATATTTGTCAAAATAAATAATTATTATTATTTTTAATTATTAGATATATTTACTATTTGAAACCTTCAAAGTGTATTTATTTACTATTTTAAACCTTTAAAATGAATAATTTAATTATTAGAAAACTTTGTATACTTAACTTAATACAAATAATACTATTTTAAACCTTCGATGTGTATTTATATACTATTTTACACTTTATAAATGAATAATTTAACTATTTGAAAACTTTGAATACTTAATTTAATACAAATAATACTATTTTAAACCTTCAAAGTGTATTTATTTACTATTTTACACATTAGAAATGAATAATTTGACTATTTGAAAACTTTGAATACTTAATTTAATACAAATAATACTATTTTAAACCTTCGAAGTGTATTTATTTACTATTTTACACCTTAGAAATGAATAATTTAACTATTTGAAAACTTCGAATACTTAATTTAATACAAATAATACTATTTAAAACCTTCGAATTGTAACTAATTACTATTTTAAACCTTCGAAATGAATAATTTACCTATTAGAAAACTTTGTATACTTAATTTAACACAAATAATACTATTTGAAATTTCGAAGTGTATTTATTTACTATTCGAAACATTCGAATACTTAATTTAATAAAATAATACTATTTGAAACCTTCGAATTATATTTATTTACTATTCAAAACCTTCGAATACTTAATTTAATAAAAATATTACTATTTGAAACCTTCGAAGTGTATTTATTTACTATTCGAAACCTTCGAAAACTTAATTTAATAAAAATAATACTATTTGAAACCTTCGAAGTGTATTTATTTACTATTCGAAACCTTCGAATGAGTGAAAAATTTGAAAATTTCCAACACTACTATTCATACTAAATTTTAAATCAAAAATGAGTAAATAGTATATAATAAATACAGACTAAAACTAAGTGTAATACATTCGAAATAAATAGAATTGAAAGGCATGTAACAGTTCTTTTCGATACCCACGTCATCTGTATGGTTTAATTACGCATGCGTTGATAATGTATTGCCTTCTACTATAGTTACTCCTATTAAATATGCAGCGAATATAACATAATTAGATTAAAGATAACAATCCTTCATTGTAATGAATGGGTATACTATAACATATATGATACATGACATATTTATTATACCTTGATAATAGTTTAAATGGTGGTTAAATCTGGTTTCAATAAATTTTAATATATTGTGTAATTCTAATATTTCTATTAATAAAATAAATAGTTAATATTTGTTAATTTGATAATTTTATAACCATAAATAATGTGACCTTGAACAAGTGAATTTTTTAAGGATTTTAAAGTGGGGGTCAAATTCCAAATATAATTTGTTTTTTTTAATTAAATATGTATATTAAAATATATAACAATCTAATAAAATACATCTAATGATTTCTAATAAATAAATAGGATGGGTAAAAATTGTTGGGCAAAAATTTAAAATTGAGGGAGCAAAAATAATGTTGGATAATTACCCCTTAAATACCCTTATAATACCACTTAAATACCCCATAAAATACCACTTAAATACCCTATAAAATACCCCTTAAAAAGGCATTGCCTCGAACAAACCTCCGTCTTCATGATGACGCCGATGAATGAACGGCACTCGTGACTTCAGCTGGTCGCAGGGGAACTGTACGATATCGTTACGAAGGGCTTCGAGACGGTGGCTGTAGGTGGGGCTCCAACAAGAGCTTAAGAACGGGTCGTAGGTGTCGCGCAGGTGTCGCAGGGAGTCGTGAGGCGCCCACACCATCAGCTTCGATAGAGGTCGTAGGGTTAACGGGAAGGTGTCTGATTTCTGGTAAAGGATGTAGAATATATGTGCATACTGTTATCTATTATCTGTTATCAAGCTACTTATATATATTTAATTTAATTTATTTAATGACTCTTTGTGCTAGAGGCTCTAGCCTAGAGAAATCAAAGATTTTACGAAGGAAAGATGATCCACTCGACTTAATTATTGAAATGAAAACGACACTAGTTCAAGTACGACGGGTAGAACTAGAATCTACTTTTTGATTTCGTATCTATTTACATGTAAATTCAAAAAAAATACCATAATATAATCTTAAATTAAGATATATCTATATAAATATTATGTTAATATCGAAAAGTAAGTGTTCGGTAAAAATATTATTTGGAGATATCCAAAGTTAATTCATAATATTTTACTGACTATTATTTCAAGGTAAAAAGTAGATAGATTCAATGAAAAATCATTAACATGTAAACTGTCAATAACGTGAAAATGTCGTAATTTGAAAATATATTTTAAAAATATAATTCATATACCTATTATAATATCAAAAGTATAATAGTCTGATAATTAGATTAATTACCTCATGAAATATTAATAGTAATATAACTTATAATATTACATGTGTATACATGTCAGGGTTGGCATGAGAACTATATTTAAATAATTACATAGCTTAGATAGGGAGTGAACCATATTATCTTCGCAATATCTTTGGAGCAATCAAGCGTCGAAAGTAAAAATAAATTGTAAAATGCATGAAAAAAAAAATTACAAATAAAATAACTAGTAATATATGTATGAAATGTACTATTTATATACTTATATACAAGATGAATTGTCTCGTTAAGATTCTGCTTCTATAATTACACGGTATACTAAGCCTATATTTGATATTAATATTATACATATGTATATACATGTATATATGTATGTGTGTTACTGCAATGATTGATCGAGGGGCATCATTTCCTACATCGTGTGAGATAGTGCGATATCTACCTCCTATGTTAGAATTCATATATTGAGAGAGAGATAGAGAACGGAGATGGATAGCGATAACAAAAGAGGGAGCATATAAAATTATATATATATATAATATAAGATATAATTATATTAAATTTCATTAATTACGACGTTACAATGGTGACTATTATATTATATTATATTCCTTAATATCCCAATTTAATTAAACATTCCTGACATATTCATGTGATTATTTAATTTCTAGGTATTACATTTTAATTATGTCGACAAATTATAGTATATAGTATAGTAATGTTTAGCTAAGTATTAGTGTATAGTAGAGTAAGGTTTAGCTAATTATAGTAAGATGAACTTTTTTTAAATTACTTAT
>OZ025240.1:6858310-6980810 GCA_964019155.1 Osedax fenrisi
ATAAATAATTATTAATTATTATTAATTTTCATATTATTATTATTATTATAATATTTATTAATAATAATTATTAATTATTTATAATTAATTAATAATTAATAATTAATTATTGTTATTAATTATTTAATTTTAATAATTATTAATAAATAATTAATAACAATAATTATTAATTATTAATTATTTATTAATTATCAATTATCAATTATAATAAATCATTATTTATTATTTATTAATTTTATAATATTTTAAATTATTTATTATTTAATAATTATATAAATATTTTATTTATTTAATATTGAACTCTCCAAAATACATATATTATTTATAATAATGGTGTATTTTTAAATCACATATATTTTATATTATAAATATTATTTTTAATTTTAAATTTAGTATTATTTTAAATTTAGTATTAATACTTAATTCAACTATAACCAACTATTTTGTATAGAGCTTAGAAAAAATCTTTTCTGTAACTATGCCCTTGTGATAATAAATGAAAGAGAAAAATAAAAGGAAAAAAATTAACTGAAAAAAATGACAGTCAAATATTATAGATATATAGATTTTATTGATTTTATAAATTGTATTTTGATATATATACCGTAAATTCCCACTAACTTAGACTTGAAGAACAAATGTATCTGATATATCAACTTTCTGAGATATCGAATTGTGCTTATATATTTATGTGGATACAAAACAAACCATACTAAAAAATTTGAATTATCAGGGTTTCTGAGTTAGTGTTTGACTCTATATATATATATATATATATATATATATATATATATATATATTTATATATAAAGTTAATTCTAGATTTCAATCCATATCAAAAATCTTGGTGTTATATTTGACAATACTTTTAGTTTTTTATAGACAACTGTCACACATAACAAAGCTACTAAACTATCAACTACGTTCACTATTCCTTATTCGTCATTCAATATCAATATCCACAACTACTATTATAGATTCTGCCTACATCCTACCTCTATTCGAGTACCAAAATGTCATCCTTTATAATATCCCCTTATCATATATTATTAAACTTCAAATTCTCCAAAATTATTTAGCTAGGTGCATATTCAAAATATCAAAATAATGGCTACCTGTATGTCATAGAATCCTCTAGAAAACCATACTACTGGCACATAAAGCAATCCATAATAACTATTATGACTACCTAGCAGCCTTACTCAAACTTAAATTAATAACTAGTAACACTACACACGCTCCACCAATAAGTTTCTATTTCAATTACCTCCTGAACATAACTTACATTCAACTAACGCTCACGCTCACGCCTGGGAAATATCCCATACCCCTGGAATATTATCCATACATCCATTCATAATACATAATAATCTTTAATCTTCAAGAAACTACTGAAAACACATTTATTCAATCTCAAAATTAATTTCACCCATATATTGACGGCCGATTGCTTTATAAGCACAGTTTGCATTCAGAAAACCGAAACATGTAATGTAATGTAGATATCTAACATTTCAAGGAACCGAAGAATGTTTCTGAGATATATAATACTTGCATGAGGTTACATAGGTACAAAACCAAACTAATATTTGTAAAGTCTGAGTTAGCGTGGTTCTGAAATATATAGAGTTGATTGTATATGTAATAATATTTTTAATACATATCACTATATAAATTTTTTCTGTTATTTTTTTTCTCTATATTTTTACCTGGTCTCTTTTTTGCGGATCACCATGATAATAAGTTATAACCAATTATACAGTCAGCAATATAGGCTAATAATATCATATTAATAATATACAGTAATAGGCAAAAAACACAATTGTACTAATGGTAATAGGTCACCAACTTATAAATTACTTTATTCTAAAGACATATTATATTTAAAAAAAATTATATTATTTAATTTTATAATATTATAATATTAAAATTATATTGTGTATGGGATTATAGCATATATATTCAGTTGGGACTTCACTCTAAAATCTATGGACTATAGCCAAGTCTGCAGTAAATACTCTTACCATAATAGGTAAATAATTTACTATTTGAATAAATAAAGAAATATAAATTTAAAGTAATATATTGTTAATAAATTGTATTATATAGAATAAATATAAAAATAATATTAATCATAATAGTATAAATACAAATAAATATTATATAATTGTTATTTATTTAATATATACATCTATTTACTATAGTAATTTAATTATTTATTATAATAAATCATTATCTATATCTTGTAATATATATTGATTAGTTAGATAAGTGTGTGCTCCTAGAAACGGATATGGGATTGGGTCATAAGTGTTATTACATTCATAACATTTACATATATGTTTTCATTATACTTTTCTTCTAATCTATATGCATATTTATTTATGGGTAGTGTATTTAATGCTTGTTTACCAATGGTTGTTCTTCAATATGTATATATGCCATACTCAAAATAATTCGAATTGGTATATTGATCCTAGTATTTAGAAATGTTCTTGCTAGACTCATGAGATAACCAATATATTATTTTGAAAATATAAATTTTATAATCCATCAATTGAAGTATGTGTAATATGATATTTTAAAGACGATTATTTAATATTTGTATGATAGATATAACGTGTAATGTTGTAAAATAAAAACAAAATAACATGGAAAAAAAAAATTTAAACAAAATAATAATAAATAAATAATTGATATATATGGGCTAATCAAAATAAAGCCTACTAGCATATAATAAAAGAATGAGAGGAGCATATGAAAGTGATGATTGTATGTTATGTATTACTAGAGTAATACATAACATTCGAATATAATGACTCAATACACATATAAATATATGTAGTAGACAAATTTAAAGCAAATAACTACAATTAAATAAAATTAAATGAGATTATTATATATATGGAATTCTGTATAATGTAATATAGATGAATTAATAACATTTAGAAAATTACTAAGGTTGATTTAGCTTTTACTAAGACGTAACTCTATATCCAAATTAGTTCAGGTGGATGATCCACCGTGGATCTGCACTTGGAAATCAAATGTTGATCCAAGGACCTCTTTAGTTATTCCTTTATATCGCAAATATCTATGACACTTCAATATTCATAAGTTCATGTAATATCTTGTATGTGAGAAACATGTAATTTATGAAATAAACCATTTTTATTTTGAAATTCATCATATATTTGAAAATATTTAATTTTAATTATATTTATGTTATTATATAACGATTATTTATACTATTATTACTCTATAGATTAATATGTATTACTTTAAATATCAAATATATTTATATAAATTGTTCAAAATTATATAATATATTTATGATTAATTATAGTATTTATTTATTATAGTATATATATAAATATAATATTTATAATAATATAATATATAATATATATAATAATATATATTAATAAATTTATTATTAAATTTTTGTATAATAATGTTAAATAATAAAATTAAACCGCTAACTCAGAAATCCTGATAATTAAAATTATTAACATTAAATAAGTAATAAATAATTAATAAATAATTAATAATTATTATTAATAAATATTATAATAATAATAATACAAATTTATAATAATTAATAATTATTTATTAAATATTTAATTTTAATGATTTTATGATTAATAATTATTAATTATTAAATAATTATTAATAATTTATAATAATTTAATTTTAATAATTATTAATTATCCAATAATTATTAAAATTAAATAATTAATTAATAAATATTATAATAATAATTACTAAATTAATTTATAATTACTAATAATTAAATAATTATTTATTAATAAGTATTAAATAATAAAACAGCTTGAATAAACTTAAATAATAAAACAGCTTGAATAAACTTAAATAATAAAAGCAATTTTCACTATATATATATATATATATATATATATATTATATAAAATATATAACTTATAAGTAATACCAAAGCCCTTTGGTAATACTATAATATATAAGGACTTTAACCTATATATAATATATATTATATATTATATATATATATATATAATATTGAATAACAAATTTGTTATTAGATTTTGTACAAAACAATGTTAAATAATAACATTTAGTAATAATATGATATAAACAATATAATTATATCACTTTGATCCAGATGACTAATATGAAATAACAAAAGAAAGTAATTATTCAACATAAGTAAGAATTACTCTATAGAGAAGTATACCTATTTGCATAAGCTCATACAAAACACATACACACAAAACTTTATAATATATATAGATTATCTAGATAGATTATATTTGTTCATATAGTAAAATAAATGTAGGCTATAACCTCCCTGCTATAACATGAATTTACATATATATATATAAGATAGATTTGATTTATTCATATAATATAATAAATATATAATTATAATATATATATATATTAGTTCATATATATATATATATATATATATATATATATTAGTTCATATAGTAAAATAAATGTAGGATATAATATGCATTTACATATTACATCATCTTACTTAAATTAAGAAAAACATGTGAAAATACTAAAATAATACAAATACATATATACCTACACACAATATACATACATGTATGTGAATATATATGCACGAAGGTATGTGTATGTGTGTATATATGTGTTTGTGTATATATGTGTATGTGTGTATTTGTATATGTAAGTATATCATATTAGTTCATATATTAACATAAATTTAGGATATAAAATTCATTTACATATTACATCTCCTTACTTAAATTAAGAAAAACATGTGAAAATACTAAAATAATACAAATACATATATACCTACACACAATATACATACATGTATGTGCATATGTATGCATGAAGGTATGTGTATGTATGTATATATGTGTTTGTGTATATATGTGTATGTGTATATGTATATATGTGTGTGCATGTGTATATATGTGTATTTGTATATATAAGTATATCATATATATATCTATATTAGTAGATAGATTATATTAGTTCATATAGTAAAATAAATAAAGGATATAACATGCATTTACAAATTACATCTCCTTACTTAATAACATACAGGTGGAAATACTAATACAATAAAACATACATACACACACAATATACATACATGTAATACATGATGATCATGTATGTATGTATGTATACATGCATGTGTGTATATGTGTATGCGTGTATGTGTATATGCGTGTATATGTATGTATGTATGTATGTGTATAGCATACACATATACACTGTATATATGTATTTGTATGTATAGATGTTACTCGGTCAGATTATTTTAAATTGTGCAGTGGTGCGTAACATATGTACTTGAGTGACAGATATAAGCACCGCCCACCTCGAACTCTAAAATTCATATCATAACAAACGGCGGCCTGCTTCGATGTAATTCATTATTATGATAATATAATTATTATATATTATAATAATATTAAATATTTAAATACTTGATATCATGTTTTTTATAAATAAATTAATATATAAAAATATTAAGTGAATTTTAAATTCAATTTATTTATTCAATTACTAGGTATGCAGATATATGACATATACATATATAGAAATATATATGACTAATATATATTTATATATATATTATTTTTATAGCAGTATTTTGATGGAATGAGTGTTTTTATAATTATATTTATATTGTAAAGAAAATATAAATTATACGAATGCGGATTCAAATCTGAATTCAAATGTAATTTATTTGTCAAATGAGGTCAATAATCAAAGATAATAAAATATATAATTCTCAAATAACATAGATTACACTTCGTTCTCTATGGATTTACACATAGGAGCACTGACTTGTATTAGGTCCATAGATATAGAGTACCATATGGTACTCTATATCTATGATTGGGTCCACAGAGCTAGATATTTATCTATAGCTCTATGATTGGGTCCTACACAAATAAATACCTCGGAGGTTATAGGAGGTCTTGATAGGAGCGACATTCGCTAATATGTCCAAAGATTTTTCGAAGGAAAATCTTGCTTCGCAAAATCTTTGATATGTCTATGGATTTAAACAATAGATTTACAGTTTACCAAATAATATTTGGTATATTTTGAAATACAAATCTATGAATAACATACATCCTTTATTAGATTACATTAATTAGTAGCATAGTTAATAATTACTATAGTAGTTTTATTAACTACTATAGTAGTTTACTATGGTAGTTAACTATAGTTATGTATTATAAATATTAGTATATATATATAGTGGTTCTTAACAAGACTTCCTATAACCTCAGAGGTTTTAGGAGGTCTTGTTATATAACCTATATAGGAGGTATTGCTATTACATTGCCATTAATTGTCTATTATGCTGCTATTATTTGTTCATGCTATTATGCTATTATTATGAACTATTAATTTATAAAGTATATTATGCTGCTATTATGTTGCTATTCTAATAATAAGTATACTTTATATCTAAGTATACTTAGATTACATCCTACGTATTCTATTTTTTAATGTATACATCCCATAGGATAAATTATTATTTCTATAATCAAGTTAAGATTTAGCGTATTCTAGAATCTAATATATCTCCCTAGTATATTAACCTAGTGTTATATACACCTATGGGTTAGATGTATAATTAACTAATTATGGTTATTTATATTATCGCATAGGATATCACAAACTATAAAGGTATAATAATTAAAATAATAATTAATTAATACGAATTAATCATTAATAGAAAACTTTTGTAAATATATCTCATTAAATTTTATTGCTTATTTTGATTTTGATATATTCCTATATTACTATATTATAATATTACAGTAGCTAATAATTTAAATTTTAAACATATGCATACAATTAACACGATACCACAATCAATTAAAGAATATGTTCATTGCTGTAAAGATAAAGTTCTTCATCCAATAATTATTATACTTAAGTATAAGAACATCTAGAATATTAATAGTGCTATATATATGTGTACACCAACACACATATTACTATTATCATCTATAGAATCACACATACCTATTGATGTACGCGTTGTTGCCACTTCTCGCCGCCAGTCTCGTTACGTCACTGCCGATGATGTCATCGTTGAGTTGCGACGCCCCACCTAGCGAGTGTAACGATCTGTTCACTTTCTCCTATCTGACGAACCGGGAACGACTTCGCTACCAGCATCGCAGTGAGGTCATCTTCATAGACGGCGCACCCGTTCAGGTTACAACCCGATGCGATGTATAATTATACATAGCTATATATATATAATAATAATATAATAATAATATTTATTTATTGAATCACACATATAATAATATCGGATACAAATGGATCCCTCAAGAAGTCATAGACTTGTAAATGTTATATATAAATGTGAAGGGCCCAGGACAATACAAAACAAATAGTAACATTTTTGTTCTTGTGTTTTGATTTATCGTATATTAAGTTCTTGATAAACACAACAGAAAAATAATAACTACCTGGCGTTGAACCTCTGACCTCTGCAGAAGCCATGGCTTACTAGCTTTTGGTTTTCCTACTGAGCTATAGACCCCAGACTATATATATATAATCAAGTATAGTATGGTAACTAGTAGTTACTACTAGTAGTTACTAACTACACAGAATACTTATATATTTATGTGAGATTTAAGATTTGATAGGTTAATATTTTTTTTTAAATTGTAAGAATTGGCGTGGTTTATATAACTGAATTAACTAAAAAATATATAGGTATATATAGGGGAAAGTCCCCGATTACCGACCCCTAAATGATTATTTGTAATAACTTATTCAATATTAAATATATTTAATTGAAATTTTGTAATTAGGGTAATAGTATGGCAATGAATAAAGTGGCTATTTTAAATTTTGGATATAATTTTATTTACAAGAATAAACAGGGTGGTCGGTAATCGGATACATATGCCTAATACCGACCCCCTTCCCCTATTAGCGACCCCCTAACATAATCGTAGTATAAATACTTGTAGTATTATAATATCCAATAAAAAGAGTAGATATACATAATTATAATTAATTATAACATGACGTAATTTATTTTTTATTGAATTTATATTTTAATAGTGATATTAAATTTAAATTTAAACTTTATAGTAATTATATTAAAATATTGTATATTATTATTTAATATTTATATATTAATTTAAATTTAAACTTTATAGTAATTATATTAAAATATTGTATATTATTATTTAATATTTATTTATTAATCAGTATGTATATAATCAACTGGAATTATGAATCCTAAATCTATATCAATGATACATAAACAACTTACGACATATTTTAAAGTAAAATACGAATCTATTTTGATTGGATATTATAAATCACATGGGGTCGGTATTAGGGTAATTTAGGGGGTCGGTAATAGGAAAATAATATGGGTTACTATAATTAAGATATATTGGTTAATAGTTATTCAAATTCAATTATTTTTATAATAGTTATAAAAATTTTATTGTTCTACAATATTATGTACAAAATCAAGTTTTCTTTTAATTAATAAAGTATTTACAATGATTTAAAAAAAGTTATTATTCAAATATTAAAAAAAATAAAACAGAATATTACATTTTATCAAATAACAATTGTAGGATTAAATATTTTTTAAAACAAAATACGTTTTCATATTTATCATTAAATTACTAACAGTTCATGTATATATTATTTGTTGATATCTCTTATATTTACTGAGATACGAGAGCGGGTCGGTATTAGGAGGGGGGTCGGTAATCGGAGACTTTCCCGTACCTATATTCGTATTATTATATACGATACCACGAAGTATTGCATACTCGTCGTCATCATATACCTTAATATATATTATATGTATAAATATATATATATATATATATATATATATATATACATATATACATATATTATTATATTTTCAAAACTCTGGTTTATTCCATAAACTTGCTATTGTCAACTATAGTTATAGATATATCTCTATAGAAATGTACAGGCTATTGACATCGATGTATTTATATGCTATTAATTTAACCATTAATTTCACCATTAACGTTCGATGTAAAGAAATACTTTCTTTATATCAATGCCATTGTCAGAAGGCTGTTATTTTAAACATTAACCTTAAATCGATCTAATGCAAAGACAAACTCCACAAATGGAAATATTCTTGTTTTTGCGTCCGTTCGTTTCTCTATAGATATATACAAAGACGTTATATATTTATATATTTTAGGCTTCGCCCCTTAGATGTCTATGTATATCATAGACACATTCGCTCCTATGACTATGATGTATATATGTATATATAAATATCAAAGATTTTGCGAAGCATTCCTTCGTAAAATCTTTGTAAATATTCTATATATATATATATATAAAATCAATAGGGTCACTAAACTCAGGGGTGATTACACCAGAACCCTGTACACATGTTACCGTATTATTTACTTTTAGTTACATTACACTAAATACACATTATATAGGTATACTAAATTTAATATACCAATGTGTTCTTCTTATAAATAAATACAACCATATATGTTATCCATATATCGTATACGATAACTATCATTCTCCGTGGATAACTCATTTTCATGCATTATTACACATATATATATATAAATAATAAGTTATACCGTATAACTATGGTTATGCATTACACGTATATTTAACACAATACTATTATCAATAATTATTATTATCATAAATTATATATATATATTATATTAATTATATATATATATATATATATATATATATATTATATATAATAATTTATAATTATATATATAATGCGGCCACACTATATATAAGTGCTACGTTACGTAAATAATCCTGCATAAATTTGAAAATATAATTAAATATTATATAAAGTATAAGTGAAAGTGCTATTTATATAGTAGTACTACAGTAGTATAGTATATCTAGAGCTAGTACAAATATGCAAGGGAACTGCAGATTATAACTAATGGTTTCACAACACTGTATAACTATATATACATATATATATATATATATATATATATATATATATATATATATATATATATATATATATATATATATATATATATATATATAACATTTGAAAATAGATTTTAAATTATCTATAGATTATTGAGTATTGAGTATTGATTAATTGTCAAAAGGTGAACTGTTCAAGATTACTGGGATATTCTAATTGGATAGTTATAGAAAGAAGAAGTCACTCCGAAATGAAATATTTCTACGACGACAACACTCGCGGTCAATGGAAACTCGATATAGGCGGGTTCACGACCCCGTCCGGAAGATCTCATTGGATAGGAATTCAGAGATTCGTAACTATCATTAAAAAGGTAACTCCAACAACCACTGTGGGTAACCTACTTTGTAACTCTTTATTATTCCATTATATTTATATTTCATTTTATTAAACTCCGGGGTCAAATAAAGTAATTTGTATACATATTATCTATAGCTAATATGCCTACATAAATTATAACGGCATATATGCCTTCATATATGATGTGTCATTATTACGACATATCATGTAATATATCATACACACCATTCATTATATATGCATTATAAACAAACATTCATGATTGTATTACGTATATTAAAAATCATACGAATTCATTAATAAAAATAACCACCATTTAATTTATAAATAACTGATTAAAGTATAATTAAAATTATAATTTAAGTATAATTACTATTTTAAATGCACACTATATATATATATTATATAATGTCTAGGGAGACTGGGATTTACTTCTGCAAGTGAAGTACAGCATACGAACGAGTAGACTTCGAGTATGTAACATATATTTGTATCGGATTAGTTTTACTAAGAAGTTGATCATGAACTTTAGATCGATCGAGATGGAAGGTTGCGAACTATCAAAGAAAGATATCCTCTCCGGCCTACACAAGTAGGCTATTATATAATATATTAATATATATGTAAGTATTAGGTACCTATATATAATATATGTATACGCGTATATTGTGTTTATTAGACAATATTCAAATGGGAAGTATAGTGTAAACAACTAAATAAACTGCTATATATAATATAAAAACTAATTTTATTTATTATAAATACTACCTAATAATTTAAAACATATTTAATGATTATAGGTTATAAATAACGGTTACCGAGTATATATATATACATGTATGCATAGCTATAGCATATAACTATAGCATATATGCTTAAATTATAATGATAATTAAGTAATTATTCTACAAGTTCTCAATACCGCGAGAGTTTATGTGTAGGTTCTTCATGTTAATGTACTCGTATACGTATAATAAATATATACCTTCAAATCGTATACAAATCGTATTCAAACGTATATGTAAAATATATCCTTGTCTAACAACCATCTACTCACGTGACTAAACACACGTGACTATGCACACGTGACTAAACACGTGACCACAATACTTATATAATACATAGTACGTTCTGGAAGAGACAGTCTACGGAGTGCATAGTACGCGGGTCGTGGTGGGCCGACTCGTGCATTCTGTTCCGCTTGAATGATTACGCCTACAAAAGTAGGCTACAGTACAGCACCATACTGATGAAGCGACACGTACATCGAGTACCGCCGTGCTCACCCAGGGGTACCCACAGCTGCGTTACCGGAAAGGATCGGGTGGACACGTGTACCTGCAGGAGGCATTACTGCGGTAAAAAGTACGTACTCACTTATTTACTGTATACATATTATATATATATATATATATATATATTAATTATTTGTTTACATTAATTAATTTATGTTATATAGTTGTTAATATTTTAATATATTGATAACCTGATTATATAAATATATATATATATATATAATATATATATATAATAGTATGATTCATCATATTTAATTATAATTAGAACTATAGAACTATAGTTATAATATATATAGTTATTATATATATATATATATATATATATATTTATATATATATATTTATATATATAGAAGTTAGACATTACTAATTATATATATATTTGATAAATACAATTTTCATTTAATATTACAATTTTAATTTATGATCAACAATAATTTATAAACACTATTTTCATTATCTTCTACAAAATTAATAATATATTTTAACTTCAACAGATGTTTGAAATATAAACGTTGTGGAAAGGGAACTTGTAGCTATGACATAATAATGAAGCTTGTTTCTTGTATTTGTCTCAAAGGGTATTGTGGGTTTTCATGCCAAATAGTTAATATTTTACACCTCTTTTAATAGAAGACAATATATATGAATATTATTGATATGAACTAATTAAATTAATATCATCTACATATTATACTAACAAGAATAATCTTATCATGATACTTATGAATACATGCATATGTTTTATCGATAACTTTAAACTACTATTAATATAATAATTGCATTTATATTTAAATTTGATTCGTTAACTTAAAAATACTCATAATATATACCAATATATATATATATATATATATATATATATATATATATATATATATATATTATAACTTTTCTACTTTTTCATTAAGCTATTAAAAATCGACATGTATGCATGTATAACTATAGGTATACCAAAGTATACTATAGTATATAGTATACTATATTATAGCGGACATATGTTATTAATATTATATTCATATTAACTTCATATGATTGAATACAATTAATTTAAATTAATAATAATAACCTTAGTTAATTTAAACTAAACTTTAACTCAACAGTTCCTCCTTATTCACCCCTCCACCGCCCTTCATCAGTCGGCGTCTCAGAACGGCTGTAAGAATGGCGCCGGTTGTTACGTCAACAACAAAGGCCAGGTGCGATGTAGGTGTGCGAACGATTACTGCGGACCTAACTGTGGTATTAGGCACCAGTGTCAGAATAAAGGACAATGCACGCTCGCTAAGGTAAGCGTGTAAAATTTAATCATACACTCAATAATTTCATCATTTTAAGAGAAACATATTAATACATTATCTTTATTAAGAGAAACATATTAATACGTTATCTTTATTGATTATCTTAAATAATATGATATAGAATATAGAATATATTATAATTACACTGGAATACATGTTAGCATTATAGTGATACACGGCTTGGTGTACAATATGCATTACATATGCCTATAGGTATACTTACTACTTTACTTTAGTCGAGTTATCACTCGACCAGATCTTACAATTGCTTTCCATCCTTATCTGTCCATCATCAGTGTTATTCACATGTCTTCTTATTCACATTCGCAGTCATTCTAAGATGTATATGAATGTCTTGGGTTGTCTCCCTCTGTTTCGTATGCAGTTCTTTGGTTTCCGTAAAATAAAGTTGTGCACTATAGATCACAATTTAATTTTATTGAATATATTTTATCTAACTAAAGTTCGTAGGTGTACCTTATGCAGAGACCTGCTAGTCTTCTTGACTTTACTAGATATTCAAGTATAATGTTGACCGGTACTGTGTGATTGAACGTCATGTCTTAGGTTTTATTTGAGTTCAGTTGAAGATCGATGTTAGCGACTTATGTTTCAATGGATTGTAATAGTTGTTGAGCTTGTTCGATGTCTTTTGATATAAGTGCTATATCATCGGCGTAACTAAGGTATGTTAGCTGTATTGCTGGATGTCGTCTCCCTTGTTGTTGTATTATTTCGAGTCCAAATTCTGCTTCTCGTAATTCAATGCCTTGTTGCAATCCAGTGTGATCACAAAGAGAAAAGGCGCAAGTGTGTCACACTGCAAGACTACCTTTGTTATTTGAATGTTTTCGGTCTCTCCGTCAGGTGTTAGAACTTTTGCGTAAGTGTCTTTATACGTTAATGCGATCACTTGTATAATGTTGTAGGGTATGGTACCTAACATATGATTTTAGTATACGGAGAATGATTTCTCTATTGATACTATCGAATGCCTTCTTAAAATCGACAATAATTATAATAACCTTAAGATTGTGACTTTTCACTCCTTCGATTAAGCGTTTGTGAGCTACTATGTGTGAGACCGTAGTTCTTCCTGGTCTGAATCAGTTCTGATTGGGACGTAGTAGGGTTTATGTATGATTGAATTCAATTTAGTATTATTTTATTCGTCATTTTAGATGCTATTACTGATAGTGGTATGCCACTGTAGTTCCTTGCTTCTTCAAGATTACCGGATTAGGGAAATTGAACAATGTTGAATTTTAGCCATTGCGATAGTGTTTCGTCTCGTATGAGTATCTTGTTAGGTAATTCGAGCATGATGTCATCGAAGTTGCCTTATTTTTAGATTTCTGGAGCTACTCCGTCAGGCCCTGCAGCTTTACCATCTATAAGATTTTCCTTTACTTTGCTATATTCTTCATTCGTGAAAGTTCTAGTTTGTATAGCGAGGATATACCCTACAAAGTATACTTTCAACGATAGTCTTGATTTGTATATAACTTTGTTCATGTTCTTGTCCTTAACATAGACATTTCTCAAAGTATGTGTAACATTTACTTACATGATCATTCTTGTTGCTGGCCTTGTTTTCTCTATTTTGGATTTCTCCGTCCAGTCACTTTATTAATTAATTCCAGTTCTCTTTATGTCTAATTTGTTCAATAGATTGTTCAATATATTTGACATTCGATTTTGACAAATAATTTTAGCTTAATTGTATCGTAATATTCTTGTAGAAGTTGTTTATCTTTAGTTAGTTTTTCTTGTGAATAATTTGTGTGTAGAATTGTATTCCTTATATAGCAGCAGTTCAAACATATGTTTGAACATCGTTTCATTGTTCGCTAGTTCTGCTGTCTTTGGAGATTATTTTATCTCGTGGTTATATTTTCAAATATATTAATCAGGCTGCTGCTTCTTAATTCGATTTTATGAAGTGCTCATATGTATCCGAGATGCTCATGTCGTATTACAACAACATTACCCCATAACCCATAACCCATCTGTCTCGGATACATATGAGCACTTCATAAAACCGAATGAAAAAGTAGCAGCCTCATTAATATATTTTAAAATAAAACCATGAGATAAAATAATCTCCCAAGACAGCAGAACTAGCGAACTATGAAACATATATGTTAATATATTCATTGCTAATTTTTGGATCACAGTCAGAGATTTTCCTTTTGTTCTGTTTAACACTTGATCTTAGGCTTAGACGCATGGTTGCTGCGACGATTCTATGATCTGATCCAATACTGCTGAGTTTATGTATGTTTCACAATTTTGCACACTATTTTTCCAATTGTTTCGAATGAGTATGAAATCTACCATGTTAATATATAAACGGTATATTTAGTATAATTAAATACAGAAAAATATAATTAAAATTGTATTATATAAGTATATAGATCTAACTAGAATACACACACACATACAGGCAATAACACACACACATACACATACTCACATACATATATAAATACACGCGCGCACAGAACGACGGGAGCTACAGGTGCAAGTGTACCGAGAAGTATTGCGGCTACTTCTGCAATATCGCCAACATATGTGACAATAAAGGCGAATGTCTGGTCAATAAGAACAATCATGTTAGTACTAACGATGTTTCGAAGCATCCTTAGTAAAATCTTTGTTAGTACTAGTAGATATATATCAATATATAATACAATTATATATATATATATATATATATATATATCAATATATAATACATATATATATATATATATATATATATATATATATATATATATATATATATATATATATTAACAACATACGCCTTGTATAACATATCATGGTAGATTATATATAATCGATTCACATCTAGATAACGTGTATATGTATAATGGGTTACTGCGGAAATTACTGCAACAGCACGAAAGTATGTCAAAATGATGGAAAATGTGTGAAAACAGCCGGGAAACAATGGGATTGTGTGGTATTTACCTTCTTACATACCCACATGAATACATATATCTCAAACATTAATATCACGTATATATATATACTAGGCGGTCGGGGCCCGGCTTCGCCCGTGATCGCGCGTAACGTTCACTTGATGATGTAATGTACTCGGGAGGTGATGTAATGTACTCGGGAAGTGATGCAGCTAAAAAAAACCACCAATATTAAAACTTAATCCAATCTAACCACAACTGTGAATATAACTATATAAATAAAGCTACTTTTATAGGCAAACTCTGGAAGTAATGCAGCTAAAAAAAACCTCCACAAATTAAAACGTAACCCAACCTAACCACAACTGTGAAAATTAAAGGTAAATTAAAACTTAAGCCAACATAACCACAATAGTTAAAATATACATATATAGGTTCACTCGGGAAGTGATGCAGCTAAAAAAAACCACCAATATTAAAACTTAATCCAATCTAACCACAACTGTGAATATAACTATATAAATAAAGCTACTTTTATAGGCAAACTCTGGAAGTAATGCAGCTAAAAAAAACCTCCACAAATTAAAACGTAACCCAACCTAACCACAACTGTGAAAATTAAAGGTAAATTAAAACTTAAGCCAACATAACCACAATAGTTAAAATATACATATATAGGTTCACTCGGGAAGTGATGCAGCTAAAAAAAACCACCAATATTAAAACTTAATACAATATAACCACAACTGTGAATATAACTATATAAATAAATATGTTTATATAGGTTCAATCGGGTAGTAATGTAGCTAAAAAAAACCTACACAACTTAAAACTTAACCCAACCTAACCACAACAGTGAAAATATACTTTTATAAGCTCACTCGGGAAGTAATGCAGCTAAAAAAATCCTCCACAAATTAAAACTTAACCCAACCTAACCACAATCGTGACAATATACTTTTATAGGCTCATTCGAGAAGTAATTCAGCTAAAAAAAACCTCCACAAATTTAAACTTAACCCAACCTATCCACAACTGTGAAAATAACAATATAAATAAATATGAAGTTATAGTCTCACTCGGGAAGTAATGCAGATTAAAAAACCTACAAAAATTTAAACTTAACCCAACCTTACCACAACTGTGAAAATAACAATATAAATAAATATGCTTTTATAGGCTCACTCGGGAAGTAATACAGCTAAAAAAACCTACATAAATTAAAACGTAATCCAACCTAACCACAACTGTGCAAATATGCTGTTATAGGCTCACTCGGGAAGTAATGCAGCTTAAAAAACCACCAAAAATTTAAACTTAACCCAACCTAACCAAAACTGTGAAAATAACAATATAAATAAATATGCTTTTATAGGTTCATTCGGGAAGTAATGAAGCTAAAAAAAAACTACCAAAATTAAAAATTAACCCAACCTAACCACAACTTTGAAAATAACAATATAAATAAATATGCTTTTATAGGTTCACTCGGGAAGTAATGCAGCTAAAAAAAACCTACCAAAATTAAAACTTAACCCAACCTAACCACAACTGTGAAAAATTACTAATACTCTAAAAGCAATGACCACACAAAGACATATATCAATATACTTGTATAGGCTCACTTGGGAAGTGATGCAGCTAAAAAAAACACCAATATTAAAACTTAATCCAATCTAACCACAACTGTGAAAATATACTTATATAGGCTCACTCGGGAAGTAATGCAGTTAAAAAAAACCTACACAAATTAAAACTTAACCCAACCTAACCACAATAGTGAAAATATACTTTTATAGTCTCACTCGGGAAGTAATGGAGCTAAAAAAAACCTAAGAAAATTAAAACTTAACCCAATCTAATAACAACTGTGAAAATAACAATATAAATAAATATGCTTTTATAGGCTCACTCGGAAATTAATGCAGTTAAAAAAAACCACCAATATTAAAACTTAATCCAATCTAACCACAACTGTGAAAATAACAATATACATGAATATGCTTTTATAGGTTCACTCGGGAAGTAATGCAGCTAAAAAAAACCTACACAAATTAAAACTTAACCCAACCTAACCACAACTGTGAAAATAACAATATAAATAAATATGCTTTTATAGGTTCACTCGGGAAGTAATGCAGCTAAAAAAACCTACACAAATTAAAACTTAACCCAACCTAACCACAACTGTGAAAATAACAATATAAATAAATATGTTTTTATAGGTTAACTCGGGAAGTAATGCAGCTAAAAAAAACCTACCAAAATTAAAAATTAACCCAACCTAACCACAACTGTGAAAATAACAATATAAATAAATATGCTTTTATAGGTTCACTCGGGAAGTAATTCAGCTAAAAAAAACCTACCAAAATTAAAACTTAACCCAACCTAACCACAACTGTGAAAATAACAATATAAATAAATATGCTTTTATATGCTCACTCGGGAAGTAATGCAGCTAAAAAAACCTCCACAAATTAAAAAAATTAGCTAAAAAAATCACCAATATTAAAACTTAATCCAATCTAACCACAACTGTGAATATAACTATATAAATAAATATGTTTATATAGGTTCAATTGGGTAGTAATGTAGCTAAAAAAAACCTACACAAATTAAAACTTAACACAACCTAACCACAACAGTGAAAATATACTTGTATAAGCTCACTCGGGAAGTAATGCAGCTAAAAAAATCCTCCACAAATTTAAACTTAACCCAACCTAACCACAACCGTTATAATATACTTTTATAGGCTCACTCGAGAAGTAATTCAGCTAAAAAAAACCTCCACAAATTTAAACTTAACCCAACCTATCCATAACTGTAAAAATAACAATATAAATAAATATGAAGTTATAGTCTCACTCGGGAAGTAATGCAGCTACAAAAAAACCTCCAAACATTAAAACTTAACCCAACCTAACCATAACAGTGAAAATATACTTTTATAGTCTCACTCGGGAAGTAATGCAGCTAAAAAAATCTCCAAAAATTAAAACGTAACCAAACCTAACCACAACCGTGACAATACACTTTTATAGGCTCACTCGAGAAGTAATGCAGCTAAAAAAAAACTCCACAAATTAAAACTTAATCCAATCTAACCACAACTATGAAAATAACTATATAAATAAAAATGCTTTTATAGGCTCACTCGGGAGGTAATGCAGCTAAAAAAAACCACCAATATTAAAACGTAATCCAATCTAACCACAACTGTGTACATATCCTAGGGTCACTCGGGAAGTAATGCATCTAAAAAAAACATACACAAATTAAAACTTAACCCAACCTAACCACAACAGTAAAAATATACTTTTATTAGCTAACTCGGGAAGTAATGCAGCTAAAAAAAACCTACACAAATTAAAACTTAACCCAACCTAATCACAACTGTGAAAATATCCTTGTATAGGCTCACTCGGGAAGTAATGCAGCTAAAAAAAACCTACACAAATTAAAACTTAACCCAACCTGAACTAAACTGTTAAAATAATACTCAAAATATAATTTAACATACATACATATACATACATATATCATTATGCTTATATTGGTTCACTCGGGAAGTAATGCAGCTAAAAAAAACCACCAATATTAAAACTTAATACAATCTAACCACAACTGTGCAAATATCCTTGTATAGTCTTACTCGGGAAGTAATTCAGATAAAAAAAACCAACGTATCGTATCACCTATGTTTAATAATTTATGTTTACATGGCGTAGATAGGAAATAATTAATATTAACTCGATTTTACATAGTCTTGAATTTCACCTCAATAATACGGGTAAATAAATTACGATGCAACAATTTGTATTTAGATATTCAAACCGGAAGTACGATTTCGTAAATCTACGTAATGTATTCTAAATTAAAGAAACTCATTTTTACGAAATTATTTACCATCAAATTCTCCTAGATAAAGTTTGTTATTAAAAATTTGCGTCGAATTTAAATTTTTCGATTACGTAAATCGACTAAAAAATGACACTATTTAACGATTATTGGTATCACGTGAATACATATTCAAAAAAGTAAATCATCTATTAAAACCCCGCTGCCCCACTTTATCACCCGACGTTTTCCTTACGGAAAACGGATCTCGCGTTCGCGAGATCCTAATACTTACACACACAGACACACACACAGACAACTTCGCTCTTATAGTATAGACTAGGCGGCCGGGGCCCGGCTTCGCCCGTGATCGCGCGTAACGTTCACTTAGTGATGTAATGTACTCGGGAGGTGATGTAATGTACTCGGGAAGTGATGCAGCTAAAAAAATCACCAATATTAAAACTTAATCCAATCTAACCACAACTGTGAATATAACTATATAAATAAAAATGCTTTTATATGCTCACTCGGGAAGTGATGCAGCTAAAAAAAACTTCCACAAATTAAAACTTAACACAACCTAACCACAACAGTGAAAATAACAATATAAATAAATATGCTTTTATAGGTTAACTCGGGAAGTAATGCAGCTAAAAATACCACCAATATTAAAACTTAATCCAATCTAACCACAACTGTGAATATAACAATATAAATAAATATGCTTTTATAGGTTCACTCGGCAAGTAATGCAGCTAAAAAAAACCTCAACAAATTAAAACTTAACCCAACATTACCACAACCCTGACAATATACTTTTATAGGCTCACTTGAGAAGTAATGCAGTTAAAAAAAACCTCCAAAATTAAAACTTAACCCAACCTAACTACAACATTGAAAATATACTTTTATATGCTCACTCGGGAAGTGATGCAGCTAAAAAAAACTTCCACAAATTAAAACTTAACACAACCTAACCACAACAGTGAAAATAACAATATAAATAAATATGCTTTTATAGGTTAACTCGGGAAGTAATGCAGCTAAAAATACCACCAATATTAAAACTTAATCCAATCTAACCACAACTGTGAATATAACTATATAAATAAAAATGCTTTTATATGCTCACTCGGGAAGTGATGCAGCTAAAAAAAACCTACCAAAATTAAAACTTAACCCAACCTAACCACAACTGTGAAAATAACAATATAAATAAATATGCTTTTATAGGTTAACTCGGGAAGTAATGCAGCTAAAAATACCACCAATATTAAAACTTAATCCAATCTAACAACAATAGTGAAAATAACTATATAAATAAATATGCTTTTATAGGTTCACTCGGGAAGTAATGCATCTAAAAAAAACCTACCAATATTAAAACGTAACCCAACCTAACTACAACATTGAAAAGACACTTTTATAGGTTCACTCGGGATGTAATGCAGCTAAAAACTTAACACAACCTAACCACAACCGTGAAAAGCTACTTTTATAGGCAAACTCTGGAAGTAATGCAGCTAAAAAAAACCTACCAAAATTAAAACTTAACCCAACCTAACCACAACTGTGAAAATAAAAATATAAATAAATATGCTTTTATAGGTTCACTCGGGAAGTAATGCAGCTAAAAAATACCTACAAAAATTAAAACTTAACCCAACCTAACCACAACTGTGAAAATAACAATATAAATAAATATGCTTTGATAGGCTCATTCGGGAAGTAATGCAGATTAAAAAACCTACAAAAAGTAATACTTAACTCACCCTAACCACAACTGTAAAAATAACAATATAAATAAATATGCTTTTACTCGGGAAGTAATGCAGCTAAAAAAAACCTATACAAATTAAAACTTAACTCAACCTAACCACAACTGTGAAAATATCCTTGTATAGGTTCACTCGGGAAGTAATGCAGCTAAAAAAGCCTACAGAAATTAAAACTTAACCCAACCTAACCACAACAGTAAAAATATACTTTTATTAGCTAACTCGGGAAGTAATGCAGCTAAAAAAAACCACCAAAATTAAAACTTAACCCAACCTAACCACAACAGTAAAAATATACTTGTATAGGTTCACTCGGGAAGTAATGCAGCTAAAAAAGCCTACAGAAATTAAAACTTAACCCAACCTAACCACAACAGTAAAAATATACTTTTATTAGCTAACTCGGGAAGTAATGCAGCTAAAAAAAACCTACACAAATTAAAACTTAACCCAATCTAACCACAACTGTGAACATATCATTGTATAGGCTCACTCGGGAAGTAATGCAGCTAAAAAAACCTACACAAATTAAAACTTAATCCAATCTAACCACAACTGTGAAAATAACAATATAAATGAATATACTTGTATAGGCTCACTCGGGAAGTAATGCAGCTAAAAAAAACCACCATCATTAAAACTTAACCTAACCTAACCACAACCGTGAAAATATACTTGTATATACTCACTCGGGAAGTAATGCAGCTAAAAAAAACCACCAAAATTAAAACTTAACCCAACCTAACCATAACAGTGAAAATATACTTTTATAGGATCACTCGGGAAGTAATGCAGCTAAAAAAAACACAAAAATTAAAACTTAATCCAACCTAACCACAACTGTGAAAATAACAATATAAATAAATGTGCTTTTAAAGGCTCACTCGGGAAGTGATGCAGCTAAAAAAACCACCAATATTAAAACTTAATCCATTCTAACCACAACAATGAAAATAAGGTTCACTCGGGAACTAATGCATCTAAAAAATACCTACAAAAATTAAAACTTAACCCAACCTAACCACAACTGTGAAAATAACAATATAAATAAATATGCTTTGATAGGTTCACTCGGGAAGTTATGCAGCTAAAAAAATCTACCAACATTAAAAATTAACCCACCTTAACCACAACCGTGAAAATATACTTTAATAGGTTGACTCAGGAAGTAATGCAGCTAAAAAAACCTACCAATATTAAAACTTAACCCAACCTAACCACAACAGTGAAAATATACTTTTATATGCTAATTCGGGAAGTAATGCAGCTAAAAAAAACCTACACAAATTAAAACTTAACCCAACCTAACCACAACTGTGAAAATAACAATATAAATAAATGTGCTTTTAATGCGTAGCATCATTTTCCCTGCGAATGGCTAGTAATGAAGCTAAAAAAAACCTACAAAATTAAAACTTAACCCAACATAACCACAACTGTGAAAATAACAATATAAATAAATATGCTTTTATAGGTTCAATCGGGAAGTAATGCAGCTAAAAAAAACCTACCAATATTAAAACTTAACCCAACCTAATTACAACAGTGAAAATAACTAACACTCACAATATCAATGACCACACACACAAATATACCAATATGCTTTTATAGGTTCATTCGGGAAGTAATGCAGCTAAAAAAAACCTAATAATATTAAAACTTAACCCAACTAACTACAACTGTGAAAATATCCTTGTAATGGCTCACTCGGGAAGTAATGCATCTACAAAAAACATACACAAATTAAAACTTAACCCAAATTAACCACAACTGTGAAAATAACAATATAAATAAATATGCTTTTATAGGCTCAATCGGGAAGTAATGCAACTAAAAATAACCTACCAAAATTAAAACTTAACCCAACCTAACCACAAATGTGAAAATAACAATATAAATAAATATGCTTTTATAGTTTCACTCGGGAAGTAATGCAGCTAAAAAAAACCTACAAAAATTAAAACTTAACCTAACCTAACCACAACTGTGAAAATAACAATATAAATAAATATGCTTTTATAGGTTCACTCGGGAAGTAATGCAGCTAAAAAAACCTCACAAATTAAAACTTAACCTAAACTAACCACAACAGTGCAAATATACTTAGTCTCTATCGGGAAGTAATGTAGCTAAAAAAAACCTTCAAAAATTTAAACTTAACCCAACCTAACCACTACAGTGAAAATATACTATTATAGGCTCACACGGGAAGTAATACAGTTAAAAAAAACCTCCAAAAATTTAAACTTAACCTAACCTAACCACAACTGTGAAAATAACAATATAAATAAATATGAATTTATAGGCTCACTCGGGAAGTAATGCGGCTACAAAAAACCTACAAAAATTAAAACTTAACCCAACCTAACCACAACTGTGAAAATAACTATAACTATAACTACAAATATCAATGACCACATACATATATATATATATATATATATATATATATATATATATATATATATATATATATATATATATATATATATATGCTTGTATAGTCTCACTCGGTATGTAATGCATATATAATTATAGAATAGTTTTAGAAAAAATATTTTTTTATAAATCTATATTTTTTTCTTTGACCATATATATGATGACATTTGGCGAAATATTAAAACAGAGATGGAAACCCTATTATTCATATTTTCATGATTTTTCTCATTTTATTACATGTATTTTCGTACTCCTAATCTGATGAATCCATAATTTATACGAAAATATTACCGGAAATCGGTCAAATAGACTACTCTAAAATCATGTATTTTTCACTATTTCAGCCGTAGCTCTAAGAATATTAAACATAAGAAGTCCCAATTTATAAAATTATATTCTATTTTAATTATCTATTTAATAAAGTTAAAATTATTGAAATCGAATAATTATTGTAGATTTTGTTTTTTTACATCACCGTATCGTATCACCTATGTTTAATAATTTATGTTTACATGGCGTAGATAGTAAATAATTAATATTAACTCGATATTACATATTAGTAAATTTCACCTCAATAATACATGTACATTAATTCCGATGTAAAAATTTGTATTCAGATATTCAAACCGGAAGTACCATTTCGTAATTCTACGTAATGTATTCGAAATTAAAGAAATTCATTTTTACGAAATTATTTACCATCAAATTATTCACGATAAAGTTTGTTATTAAAAATTTGCTTCGAATTTAAATTTTTCGATTACGTAAATCGACTAAAAAATGACACTATTTAACGATATTTGGTATCGCGCGAATACATATCCAAAAAAGTAAATCATCTATTTCAAGCCCGCTGCCCCACTTTATCACTCGACGTTTTCCTTACGGAAAACGGATTTCGCTTTCGCGAAATCCTTCTACTTACACACACACACACACAGCCAGACATTTTCGCTAATATAGTATAGACTAGGCGGTCGGGGCCCGGCTTCGCCCGTGATCGCGCGTAACGTTCACTTAGTGATGTAATGTACTCGGGAGGTGATGTAATGTACTCGGGAAGTGATGCAGCTAAAAAAAACCTACCAAAATTAAAACTTAACCCAACCTAACCACAACTGTGAAAATAACAATATAAATACATATGCTTTTATAGGTTCACTCGGGAAGTAAAGCAGCTAAAAAAACCTACACGAATTAAAAATTAAACCAACATAACCAAATCTGTAATAATAACAATATAAATAAATATTATTTTATAGGCTAAACTCGGGAAGTAATGCAGCTAAAAAAAACCTCCACAAATTAAAAATTAACACAACCTAACCACAACAGTGAAAATAACAATATAAATAAATATGCTTTTATAGGCTCACTCGGGAAGTAATGCAGCTAAAAAAAACCTCCCCAAATAAAAACTTAACCCAATCTAACCACAACTGAGAAAATAACAATATAAATAAATATACTTTTATAGGTTCACTCGGGAAGTAATGCAGCTAAAAAAAACCTCCACAAATTAAAATGTAATCCAACCTAACTAAAACAGTGAAAAGATACTTTTATAGGTTCACTCGGGATGTAATGCAGCTAAAAACTTAACACAACCTAACCACAACCGTGAAAAGCTACTTTTATAGGCAAACTCTGGAAGTAATGCAGCTAAAAAAAACCTACCAAAATTAAAACTTAACCCAACCTAACCACAACTGTGAAAATAACAATATAAATAAATATGTTTTTATAGGCTCACTCGGGAAGTAATGCAGATAAAAAAAACCTACACAAATTAAAAATTAACCTAACATAAACACAAACGTGACAATATACTTTTATAGGATCATTTGGAGTGTAATGCAGCTAAAAAAATACACAAATTTAAACTTAACCCAACCTAACCACAACCGTGACAATATACTTTTATAGGCTCATTCGAGAAGTAATGCAGCTAAAAAAACCTTCAAAAATTTAAACTTAACCCAACTGTGCAAATATAATTATATAGGCTCACTCGGGAAGTAATGCAGCTAAAAAAACCTACACAAATTAAAACTTAACCCAACCTAACCACAACTGTGAAAATAACAATATAAATACATATGCTTGTATAGACTCACTCAGTAAGTAATGTTGCCAAAAAAACCTATCCAAATTAAAACTTAACTTAACCTAACCAAAACTGTGAAAATAACTAATACTCAAAATATCACACACAAATATAATAATACTTTTATAGGCTCACTCGGGAAGTGATGCAGCTAAAAAAAACACCAATATTAAAACTTAATCAAATCTAACAACAACAATGAAAATAACTAACACTCATAATATAAATGACCACAAACACACACATATCACTATACTTTTAAAGCTTCACTCGGTATGTATTGCATATATAATTATATAATAGATTTTATAAAAAATATTTTTTTATAAATCTATATTTTTTTTCTTGACTATATATATGAATATATTTAGCGAAATATTAAAACCGAGATGGAAACCCTATTATTCATATTTTCATGATTTTTCTCATTTTATTACATGTATTTTCGTACTCCTAATCTGATGAATCCATAATTTATACGAAAATATTACCGGAAGTCGGTCAAATAGACTACTCTAAAATCATGTATTTTTCACTTTTTCGGCAATAGCTCGAAGAATATTAAACATAAGAAGTCCCAATTCATACAATTATATTCTATTTTAATTATCTATTTAATAAAGTTAAAATTATTGAAATCGAATAATTATTGTAGATTTTGATTTTTCACATCACCGTATCACATATGTTTAATAATTTATTTTTACATGGCGTAGATAGGAAATAATTAATATTAACTCGATTTTACCCGTCCGTGAACTTTTTCTCAATAATACGGGTAAATAAATTCCGATTTAAAAATTTGTATTCAGATATTCAAACCGGAAGTACGATTTCGTAAATCTACGTAATGTATTCGAAATTAAAGAAACTCATTTTTACGAAATTATTTACCATCAAATTATTCACGATAAAGTTTGTTATTAAAAATTTGCGTCGAATTTAAATTTTTCGATTACGTAAATCGACTACAAAATGACACTATTTAACGATTATTGGTATCGCGCGAATACATATCCAAAAAAGTAAATCATCTATTTCAAGCCCGCTGCCCCACTTTATCACCTGTGGTTTTCCTTACGGAAAACGGATTTCGCTTTCGCGAAATCCTTCTACTTACACACACACACACACACACAGACAACTTCGCTAATATAGTATAGATATATATATATATATAAAGTGTATAGGATAACTATAAACCTACATAAACTATTTTGTTCTACCACTATTTTACCGAATAGTATACCATTGTACACATTTACCACACGCAACACTCCCTAGCCACGCCCCCTCCATTACGTAATCCTCACATAGTGCAAGTATCCGTACTGCGGATATCAGTGCGTCATAGACTACAGCTGTCAACACGGAGGTGTCTGTCACGTGGCCTTGGATAAGCCTATAGAGGTCGCTGTCGCTGTAGCCGGTGTCGCTGTAGGGGATGTCACTACACCGATAGTAGTCGAGTTATCGGATAACTCTACGACCGAGCGCGAGTACCCGTACGACGACGATGACCTTGACCCTATAAGCGAGTTCCGGCCGACTACTATGATCAGGGGTCAAGCCGTCAGTTGTAAATGTCCGCGCCACTATTGCGGTATCAGGTGTGAACTGTACTGCGCTAATGGCGGGTCTTGTCAAGGTCGGTATTACGTAATAATTAGCATCAACCTGTATAATTGTACAGGTTGTATAATTGTAATGTATCATTTAACACATATTGATAAATTGTAAATTCTTAAATTCATACTTTATGCTCGCGATCTAATTTTAAAATCATTATTTTCATGTAGAACAAAATGTCGTCAATAAAATAATATAAATATGTGTGGTTTAAACAATGAGCTAGAGAGAAACTTTCTCTCAAGCTCTATGGGTTTAAACAACTTAAATAATTATTTATTTATAATTTTTAAATATAATTTTTATATTTATAACTTCCTAATGTCCATTCCAGTCATGAAAAAATGAATTATAATATTATAAACATATAAACGTTCTTATAAACTAATATTTAGACTAGTGATCATAGTTATTTAAACTCTTAATTTAAACCCTAATCGATTATACCCTACAATATGACCTATGACCTACTGTTAACCACACGTACAATGTACGACGTACATTGTACGTCATACATACTTACCATACGCAGTAAGAGGATCAGGTTCTTCACGTGTACAAGTTTGCAAATGTACGCCGGGATACTGCGAACCTAACTGTCACGAGAAGAGTCCGTGTCGCAACGGAGGAATATGTTCACTGAAGCGTGACCAACGTTCGGATGGCAACGTTACTAATAGTTACGTTGTTAGTACGTAGAGCAAATATGATTTTTCAATAGATTCACCGACATTCATCGATACTATAGTTGTAATTCATAGCAACTATTAGCGTATTCGATGTAATCGTAGATATTTTACTCTTACACTCTATCAAAATATACATCTATCATTGTTATTTGTAATATTACTCGGCATCTTCACATCCTACATATCCTCTCATTCTTGTTTTATATACTAGTAAGCTTTATTTTTACCGGCCCGTGTAAATCAATTATGTATTTATTATTATGAATTTTTGTATACTTTTTTGTTGTTTCGCGTCCTTTTATTTTGTTTCATTACGTTAAACTTTATATCTTTATAGCAATCTCAGCACGTCCTAAAATATAAAAACTAAATATATCAGCATTTAGAAGCTTTTAAAATAAAAATCGAACTAGAATCACATTGACTACATCACATATATGTCTAGTTATAATTAATTTAAATTGAAATTTGAAAACTATTTGTTACACTAATTCTAGTGATAACAACATTTATCAAGCTAACTTTTAAATATTATTTTGGTGGAGTCCGTTCATCCCATCCAGGAACTTAGAAGGAGTTTTCACTTATAACAATATATAGATCTAATGTCACTTCGAATCCGCTTTCATGTTAACGCATCCATGGTTTTAACGAAAGCCGATCATTTATTTACACACAATTATATAAGATCACTCTAAATAATATTTTAAGAACTATTTTATAAAATTAATTAATGGTCCGGATGAGGATCGAACTCGTGTCCTACTGCTTGTGTGTCTGGCGCCTTAGCCACTGAGCCACACAAGCATATACAGTTCATATAAATACTAATATAATACGAATGATACCTAATAGTTCTATTCTATTGACAGGTGGGTAGCGACCTAAGGAGGAAGACCTGCGAATGTCGGCCTAACTATTGCGGCCTTTACTGCGAGCGATACACGGCCTGTAAGAACGGAGGTCATTGTAGACCGGACTACAACGCCAAGGGCTGTCTCTGCTTGACCGGTTACTGCGGTCAGTATTGCGAACAGGAGGACATGTGTCTCAACGGAGGAGTGTGCAGGTACCTCTATTTTAGGATATTTTATATATATATATAATATTTATTTATTGAAATCTCATATATATCGAATACAATACAAATAGCTGATACAAATAGACCCCTTGATATGTCATAAACTTATACATGTTATAAATAACAGTGAGGGGCCCGGACAATACAATACAAATAGTAACATTTGTTTCTTGTGTTTTGATTTATCGTTTATTAAGTTCTTGATAAACACAAGAGAAAAACAAGAACTCCCTGGAATCGAACCCGGGACCTCTGACTTACTAGTTTTTGGTTGTCCCCCTGAGCCATAGACCCCAGACTAATATATATATATATATATATATATATATATATATATATATATATATATATATATAAACTACATATATGGTTCTAACTTAAATATTAGAATTTTTTTGATATTACCTAAGTATTACATAATGATTGTAACATTATTAAACATTATTATTGAATTATATTTTTTCCATTTATATTATAATTTTATACTTTTCATATTATATTAAAATAAAAACATTGTATTACATATATTATTTACGAAGGGAATTTCTTATATATAAACATATGCACACACGTCTATATATAATGCTACCCCGTTATATTTAAGTACACCGCCATGTTGCCTGCCCATAGCGTAACTAAAGAGAACAACGTGAAGTGTAAATGCATACAGGGTTACGCCGGTTCCAACTGTCGCTACCGGGACACCCATACTATAGGTTGTTATAATGCATACATCGTTATATGACACCTCCCCCGAATATAATGGAACAGTCCAATAGATTATCGATATATCACTCAATATAGGTCTCATACGATAGGTTGTTATACATTGTGCATACATCGTTATATGACACCCCCCCCCCCCAATATAATGGAACCGTCCAATAGAATGTCGATATATCACTATACATACCCTTAAATATAGGTATCATACTATAGATTGTTATAATACATGAATCGTTATATCATATATAGCAGTGCTGGACACGATACTCATAAAATATATAATAGATACAATTACAATTACATACTTTTTTCTTATAATAGAACCTACTACAAGTACTTTACAAAAATATATGATGATGCCAACGATAAATCTTTTAGTGTACCAGCGTTTATTTCATCTGAAATTATACTATGAGCCATATAGTATAATTCACAGACTATAGAGAAATATACATTATTACAATGTACTATTTTTCAACTAAAAATAATTACTTAATTTTCTAATGTTCAACCATGGCATACTTTAGAAGCTAAAGGAGGCCATGGTTCAACACTAAAGTAAATTAAAGTAAATTATCAAATATACAAAAAATAAATAATTAATATATTATTCATTATTATTTTTTAGAATTAATGCTATTTATTAAAATGATTTTATTTTGGATAAAAATATAATAAATATAAATCAATTATTATATAAAATATATTATCTTTGTTCATTAAATGTATATAATGGTTTTTGAGAATAAATCATTATAATTGATAAATCATAATTTTTAACAATGAGTTTTTTCAATATTTACAAAAGATATTTTATTACAAATATATTTATAATTTATATATATTAATATTAATTTATAATATTATAATATAAAATACATTTAATAACCAAATGATATATTATTTAATGAAATGTATTTGTTTACATAATTTTATATTTTTTTAGATACTATTTATGACTAATAGATATGATTACAAATACTTTTTAAATTTTATAATAGATACAAATATAAATACAATGTATCTACGATAGTTATTTTTTTCCTTAATAGATACTGTATCGGCGATACTGCCAAGCTCTGGTTATATAATACCCTCCAACCATAGTATATAATGGAACCATCCAATAGATTGTCGATATATTACTATATACATACTTAATATCGGTCTTATACGATAGCTTGTTATAATGCATACATCGTTATATAATACCCCCCAATATAATGGAACAGTCCAATAGATTGTCGATATATCACTATACATACTTACTATAGGTCTCATACGATAGCTTGTTATAATGCATACATCATTATATAATACCCCCCATCCCCAATATAATGGAACCGTCCAATAGATAGTCGATATACACTATACCACCAACTCACAATAGGTCTGATTATATTCTCTATCGTATCACTGCCGTGTATCTCTGTGCTGGTGTACGTACTCTACCGCTGGACTAGGGACCGTTACCTGTTCGCGTGGTTTGGGCACGATCGCCGTAAGAAGGCGGGGGGACGGAGCCGTAAAGGACCCCGCACAATTGTTACCCGAGTAAACGTCCCTGATAAAGATGCTACGCAACACATTGTCGACGCACCCGCGAATAAATCTACGAATATCGGGGTTCCCGTAGAAATGGGCGATAGAAACGCGGTCGGTAAGGCCTACGAACGAAGTCAACTCGCGACCGCGCGGAAGAGTATGCGAATGTCGGCGGGACGTGTTGTCAACAACAACAGTAACAAGAAGAAGGGAAGTAAGTTCGTAGATATGGACGATCAACTTAACGACGCCCTACATAGAATGCACAGGAAACGGAGAGATACCGATAACGAGGCTGTGTTACGTGAGGGGAGGCGGCGCCGGGAACAGTACGACCAATCAAGACTCGACGAGGATTACAATTATTCTACGAAACGTAGAAATAAATCTTTATCGAAAAAGAAGTTAGTCGACTATATTATACATGTACGAATACTTACAAATATATACATACACTAAATAATATACTATAAAATATTAAACAGATATTAAATATGTGATTATTATCATGCTACGTCCAATTCATTAGATTTCTTAAAAAAATGTTCGATTGTAATGCAATTATTTTGTTTTAATATTATATATATATATATATGTGTAATTTACATTTAAATCGATATAGGAAAAGTAGGAAGTAATCTAGTAATAAATGAGATTGACGTAACGATAAAGATAACTTCCATTATTAAAGAAGTATATTCAACATCAGAAAAAATATCATTATCCCATAACTATAATAAAAATATGTTACTTTATTTATTTAATATTTAAATACATTATACTATAATAAATAATTTATAAAGAATATATATATATGTTTGAAAATAATAAATTTATTATCTTGAAGCTATAGGGCATGACTGAGTAAATATAAAGTATATTAGGAAATATATTTATATGTGTATGATAAATAACATATTGAAAACATTGAATCAAATACTTTATAATTATTAATATAAAATTAAGAAAAAATTTAAAGTTCATTGTCAATACATTTCGGAAGTATACTTTAGAATATTATTATTATATAATATATTTTTTTATTTTCATTATAGCACTTTAAAATTATATAGAATAATAAAAATATAAGAAAAGTTATATTTAAACAGTAAAAAAAATGTTATATTTTTGTTTTGTATTTTCCCCCACAGTTATTTATAACATGTACAAGATTTTGACTTCTTGAGTGGTCCATTTGTATTTGTTATTATTATACATGATTCTATAAATATGATATATCTAAATTATCTTAATTATTTATTGACTAGTATTAGTTGTATAATATTTTATTCATTGATATTATCACGGTTATCTCCATATTTCCACACTATTACTAATATCAATTGCATTAATAATAAGAGTTATTATCTGTAAAGATCTTGATTAACATTTAATCCACTTTTATGTAAATGAACCAATTTATGTTTAATTTACTTACATTTGAGATTCATATTTGTAATAATTTGTATTATATTAACAATGTAAAAAAATAATTTATTTTAATTTATTATAAAATTTGATATAATATATCTAAATATAGATAATGGCGTAGTAAAAATACAATAATTATTACATATAAACATATTTATATGTATATATATTAAAAGTTAACAAATATATTGGTTATATATAATAGATATACATAGAACTTACATGAACAATACAATAACATATATTTGTAATTAATTAACTTATAAAAAAATTAATATATATATACATATATAGACAGTGTAACGTTGTATGAACATTCAGTAAAGCAATTCCTTGCGATCGGTCTGTAAAGTTTGCATAGGTAGTGTTCTCCTCAGCGTGATATCTGCTAACGAAGGATTATATCGTCCTGTAGGTAAGACATCCATGTTATCAGTTGCATATAGTATGTGTATCGCATTAAATTATACCAGTAGTGATTATAACATTTATATTTTAAGAACTATATAAGTTATAATTATATGGAATATAAAAACTAATAGTACAGAGGTAGTAATAAATTAAAATGGTTTATTCTGCTATTACTTTACATTTAATTACGTTTATAATCATAATCACATAAGCAATCAATACGTTACGCTATTAATTACAGTATCAATAAAGATGATCAGTTATAATATAATACGAAACCCTTATATTGTCGTGAATGTATTCTATAGAGAATGAACAGTATGTTAACAAGTAATATTACTATTATAACAATGCTGCCAATGACTATGTACATTTTCCTATTGCTTGTGTTATTATAACTGGCAACAATTTCGTGTTCACAGGTTGTACCTATTGAATGTATAGTAACATGAGTTAACACAAGTATAAACAATGATTATTTTATGAACATATTTATATTTTATATTACTATAATTAAATTAATGATTTTTATTTAATGAATTTATTGATTTAATTTATTCAATTGAATTACATAATATGTTTTTAAATGAATTCAGATATGTATTAGGTAAATACTATTTACCATTATATGCATCGTCGCAAAGACATTCGAAACCCCTTCTGCCATTATTGACACAAGTTCCGTGATTACTACAGGTGACCTTGGAGCAAGAGTTTATCTTTACGGCGCATGAATCTCCTTCGAATTCAGTCAAAGAACAATTACAACTGCAAGTAATTTTAATAGATTAAATATTAAATATATATGTATATAATATATATAATATATATATATATTGTTATTGTTATTGTTATTTTTATTTGGTGGAGTCCTTTCATCCCATCCAGGAACTTAGATGAAGTTTTCACTTATAACCATATATGGCTCTAATGTCCCTTCGAAGCTGCTCTCATGTTAAGGCATCCATGTTTTTAACGAGAGCCGATCATTTATTTATACATAATTATATAAGATCACTTCTAAATAATATTTTAAGACCCATTTTATAAAATTAATTAATGGTCCGGACGAGGGTCGAACCCGTGTCCTACTGCTTGTGTGTCTGACGCCTTAGCCACTGAGCCACATAGGCAGTTAATAGTTATATGTATATAATATACTATATAATATACTAAGAGCAAACTTGATGTTCTCAGTGTAATTTGTAGAATAACATACTCCACCATTTAAACAAAGGTCAGGGTTCAATTTACACTTGTCAATCAATACGGAACAATGGGGGCCTTTCCATCGAGACCGACAAATACATCCGTAAGACCCAGGGAAATTCACACAGGTGCCTTATGGGTATGAGAAAGGTAATCAATAATCATATATAGGGGGAAGTATATTACATTCAGATATACACTAACAGAAAATTGTTCAATTAATTTTAATAATTATTTAAAGATATACATAATTAGATATATATATTACATTATTTTATAAATAGTGTATAATCTATAGTACCTATAGTTAGCTTCCTATAGTTATGTTTAACGAAGTTCTCAAATAAGATAATTACACCTATATATATATCTTCAATACCCATCTGATATTACTTATAAGTGGATATATCTGATATTATGATGTGTATATATCTGTGTATATAAACATGTAAACATGTATGAAATTATATATTAGATATTACCATAAAATATTACGTTATACATATTTTGATATTAATATTTTATGTTGGTAAAAATGCTGAATATTGCTTAATATAATAGTATATATTATTAATACAAAATAGTATTACTCTAAATTATCGTATATATAATTTATAAATAAAAATGAATATGATATATTAAGCACTGTTTACATGAGAAATCTATTACAGCAAGTTCAAAGTAGAATATTAAGAATTTCAAAATTGTAAAAGTGTTTTTTAAAATATGTTTTTTCGACATTATTGCTAAATATTCTAATACGAGTTTATTCTAGTTTTTATGATAATGTATCCAATTGGTAAATAAACACATGCACAAGTATTGATGCATACGAATTTACCTTTCTAGATCTCTATTTATAATCTTTTACGATTATACGTGATTAAGATTAAGTGATTTTAGTGTTTATTAATGTACTTGTGTAAATTATATCAAATAATCATAATTAATGATTATAATTATTATATATAATTATGAATATATGTATATTACCACTTTATGATTATATAATTAACTTATGTTCATAAAATGTATGTATTTTTACTGAGAAAATAGCCAAAAATAGATTGCTCATGTGAGCATCCTAAAATTTATACTGCAAGTGAATTGTGTAATTAAAATTCTTAAGTATTCTACAATGAAATTGTTAGAATATATTGCTCATGTGAACAGCGCTTCAGGGAATATATTTTTATATATTAAATATATTTGTAATATTTAATACGATTATTTTCCGTACAAATATAATTCAACAAAATATAATATATAGATAGTAAGGCATGAGGTTATACTAACCAGCATTGAAGCATGGTTCAGCCACGGTAGCGCACTCGTTGATATCTTGATCGCAGTAACGCCCCGAGAAGCCGGTACCGTAACAATCACAAGACCAAGAGCCAATCGCATTCACACAGTTGCCATCATTCTTACATCGGTCGCCTACTGCACACTCATCTATGTCCTCGTCGCAATGTATTCCTGGTGATCAATTAATATTCAATTAACTATAATGCAAATATATAAATTAATAGAGATATATCAATTATTAATTATTAATTAATTATAGATATTTTTATAATAGTTTAATGTTTAGGTAATTTATAAATAATTCATAAACTATGTGACAAGTTTATGAAATACCTAGCTTTGGTTAAACAATAATATTATACAAGTGAATTAAAATATAGATATATTTAGGATATATTTAAGATTAAAAGATGATTCACCTGATAAATATTAATAATATTCATTTTAGATACAAGGAAGAAGTTATAAGTAATGTATAAAGCATAATTGTAAAATATTTTGATAAGAAATTTAAATTTGTTGACGTAAATACAATAAATACTATCTTTATTTTACATACAAAAAATATATTATATTTTTTGAAACTTATGAATAGAATTATAATTTATATAAATATATATATATAATTTAGTTATTTATACTCATAGAATAGATCACACTAGTATAATAATTATTATTATTGATAAAAATACGATATCACCGCGAAAATTTGATACCGACCTTGATAACCGGTGTCATTGCAGTGACAGCGATAAGTTCTCATCGTGGGCAAACATCGGGGAAAGAGGTCAGCGCACGACCTTCGCTGACACCTCTCGTCGTGGAACCCGCACAGGGCCATCACTTCGGGGCAATCGCACGCCCCCCGGTATTCGCAGAGGGCGTTATTAGCGCAAGGGGGCGGAGGGCGGGTGCAGGAGTCCAGTCGACTGTCACACCTCAAACCAGTGTAGCCAGCCGGGCATTCGCACCTGTTTAGTAGATATCATCATGTGTAATATAATGTATTCAAGTTTAAATAAATTTAACAATAAACTACATAGATACTTACTTGAACTGGACTAACTAACTTTATGAACTGCAGTTTAATACTCTACATACTTTAACATATTTACAAATAATTAATTCTTAATATTATTATTTTATTTTGTATTACGTATGTTATAATAACTCTATATATCACTTCCGAACAATTTATTTAAAATGGATTTTTGACTAAATAAATTACACTACATACAGTGCATTCAATTTCTCAATTTCTCATTTTTACAAAGCTCTATATTTACACTGCTATTATTTTCGTATTTATAGTTTAAATATAGGTCGTGTATATCTTATCATGTGATAATGGTTAGTTAAGCTTGACACAAGTAGCTCTATTATATATTACTCTTATATATTACTTATCATTATAATATACTTTTATAAATCACATACTAAAATACGGATAACTGTACGCACCTGTAACCCGACAGCGCGTCAATGCAGGTGGAGCCACCGTGGCAGGCGGTCGGGAAACAATCGTCGCGGTCGATCTGGCACCGGTCTCCTTCGTAACCCGGCTGACATTCGCATAGGTAGGGGGCGCTACCGGTACCGTTAAGGGGGGCACACGTAGCGTTGTGAAGGCAAGGTGACGACAGACATCCTCGTAGATCTCGCTCGCACCGCAGCCCTTCGAACATCATGTCGCAGTCGCAGACGTACCCGTCCACTGCGTCGTAACACGTTCCGTTGTGCAGACACGGCTCGCTCAGACATTCGTCCACATCATTAATCAGGCTGCTGCTTCTTAATTCGATTTTATGAAGTGCTCATATGTATCCGAGATGCTCATGTCGTATTACAACAACATTACCCCATAACCCATAACCCATCTGTCTCGGATACATATGAGCACTTCATAAAACCGAATGAAAAAGTAGCAGCCTCATTAATATATTTGAAAATAAAACCATGAGATAAAATAATCTCCCAAGACAGCAGAACTAGCGAACTATGAAACATATATGTTAATATATTCATTGCTAATTTTTGGATCACAGTCAGAGATTTTCCTTTTGTTCTGTTTAACACTTGATCTTAGGCTTAGACGCATGGTTGCTGCGACGATTCTATGATCTGATCCAATACTGCTGAGTTTATGTATGTTTCACAATTTTGCACACTATTTTTCCAATTGTTTCGAATGAGTATGAAATCTACCATGTTAATATATAAACGGTATATTTAGTATAATTAAATACAGAAAAATATAATTAAAATTGTATTATATAAGTATATAGATCTAACTAGAATGCACACACACATACAGGCAATAACACACACACATACACATACTCACATACATATATAAATACACGCGCGCACAGAACGACGGGAGCTACAGGTGCAAGTGTACCGAGAAGTATTGCGGCTACTTCTGCAATATCGCCAACATATGTGAGAATAACGGCGAATGTCTGGTCAATAAGAACAATCATGTTAGTACTAACGATGTTTCGAAGCATCCTTAGTAAAATCTTTGTTAGTACTAGTAGATATATATCAATATATAATACAATTATATATATATATATATATATATATATATATCAATATATAATACATATATATATATATATATATATATATATATATATTAACAACATACGCCTTGTATAACATATCATGGTAGATTATATATAATCGATTCACATCTAGATAACGTGTATATGTATAATGGGTTACTGCGGAAATTACTGCAACAGCACGAAAGTATGTCAAAATGATGGAAAATGTGTGAAAACAGCCGGGAAACAATGGGATTGTGTGGTATTTACTCTCTTACATACCCACATGAATACATATATCTCAAACATTAATATCACGTATATATATATATATATATATATATATAAAGTGTATAGGATAACTATAAACCTACATAAACTATTTTGTTCTACCACTATTTTACCGAATCCCCCTCCATTACGTAATCCTCACATAGTGCAAGTATCCGTACTGCGGATATCAGTGCGTCATAGACTACAGCTGTCAACACGGAGGTGTCTGTCACGTGGCCTTGGATAAGCCTATAGAGGTCGCTGTCGCTGTAGCCGGTGTCGCTGTAGGGGATGTCACTACACCGATAGTAGTCGAGTTATCGGATAACTCTACGACCGAGCGCGAGTACCCGTACGACGACGATGACCTTGACCCTATAAGCGAGTTCCGGCCGACTACTATGATCAGGGGTCAAGCCGTCAGCTGTAAATGTCCGCGCCACTATTGCGGTATCAGGTGTGAACTGTACTGCGCTAATGGCGGGTCTTGTCAAGGTCGGTATTACGTAATAATTAGCATCAACCTGTATAATTGTACAGGTTGTATAATTGTAATGTATCATTTAACACATATTGATAAATTGTAAATTCTTAAATTCATACTTTATGCTCGCGATCTAATTTTAAAATCATTATTTTCATGTAGAACAAAATGTCGTCAATAAAATAATATAAATATGTGTGGTTTAAACAATGAGCTAGAGAGAAACTTTCTCTCAAGCTCTATGGGTTTAAACAACTTAAATAATTATTTATTTATAATTTTTAAATATAATTTTTATATTTATAACTTCCTAATGTCCATTCCAGTCATGAAAAAATGAATTATAATATTATAAACATATAAACGTTCTTATAAACTAATATTTAGACTAGTGATCATAGTTATTTAAACTCTTAATTTAAACCCTAATCGATTATACCCTACAATATGACCTATGACCTACTGTTAACCACACGTACAATGTACGACGTACATTGTACGTCATACATACTTACCATACGCAGTAAGAGGATCAGGTTCTTCACGTGTACAAGTTTGCAAATGTACGCCGGGATACTGCGAACCTAACTGTCACGAGAAGAGTCCGTGTCGCAACGGAGGAATATGTTCACTGAAGCGTGACCAACGTTCGGATGGCAACGTTACTAATAGTTACGTTGTTAGTACGTAGAGCAAATATGATTTTTCAATAGATTCACCGACATTCATCGATACTATAGTTGTAATTCATAGCAACTATTAGCGTATTCGATGTAATCGTAGATATTTTACTCTTACACTCTATCAAAATATACATCTATCATTGTTATTTGTAATATTACTCGGCATCTTCACATCCTACATATCCTCTCATTCTTGTTTTATATACTAGTAAGCTTTATTTTTACCGGCCCGTGTAAATCAATTATGTATTTATTATTATGAATTTTTGTATACTTTTTTGTTGTTTCGCGTCCTTTTATTTTGTTTCATTACGTTAAACTTTATATCTTTATAGCAATCTCAGCACCTCCTAAAATATAAAAACTAAATATATCAGCATTTAGAAGCTTTTAAAATAAAAATCGAACTAGAATCACATTGACTACATCACATATATGTCTAGTTATAATTAATTTAAATTGAAATTTGAAAACTATTTGTTACACTAATTCTAGTGATAACAACATTTATCAAGCTAACTTTTAAATATTATTTTGGTGGAGTCCGTTCATCCCATCCAGGAACTTAGAAGGAGTTTTCACTTATAACAATATATAGATCTAATGTCACTTCGAATCCGCTTTCATGTTAACGCATCCATGGTTTTAACGAAAGCCGATCATTTATTTACACACAATTATATAAGATCACTCTAAATAATATTTTAAGAACTATTTTATAAAATTAATTAATGGTCCGGATGAGGATCGAACTCGTGTCCTACTGCTTGTGTGTCTGGCGCCTTAGCCACTGAGCCACACAAGCATATACAGTTCATATAAATACTAATATAATACGAATGATACCTAATAGTTCTATTCTATTGACAGGTGGGTAGCGACCTAAGGAGGAAGACCTGCGAATGTCGGCCTAACTATTGCGGCCTTTACTGCGAGCGATACACGGCCTGTAAGAACGGAGGTCATTGTAGACCGGACTACAACGCCAAGGGCTGTCTCTGCTTGACCGGTTACTGCGGTCAGTATTGCGAACAGGAGGACATGTGTCTCAACGGAGGAGTGTGCAGGTACCTCTATTTTAGGATATTTTATATATATATATAATATTTATTTATTGAAATCTCATATATATCGAATACAATACAAATAGCTGATACAAATAGACCCCTTGATATGTCATAAACTTATACATGTTATAAATAACAGTGAGGGGCCCGGACAATACAATACAAATAGTAACATTTGTTTCTTGTGTTTTGATTTATCGTTTATTAAGTTCTTGATAAACACAAGAGAAAAACAAGAACTCCCTGGAATCGAACCCGGGACCTCTGACTTACTAGTTTTTGGTTGTCCCCCTGAGCCATAGACCCCAGACTAATATATATATATATATATATATATATATATATAAACTACATATATGGTTCTAACTTAAATATTAGAATTTTTTTGATATTACCTAAGTATTACATAATGATTGTAACATTATTAAACATTATTATTGAATTATATTTTTTCCATTTATATTATAATTTTATACTTTTCATATTATATTAAAATAAAAATATTGTATTACATATATTATTTACGAAGGGAATTTCTTATATATAAACATATGCACACACGTCTATATATAATGCTACCCCGTTATATTTAAGTACACCGCCATGTTGCCTGCCCATAGCGTAACTAAAGAGAACAACGTGAAGTGTAAATGCATACAGGGTTACGCCGGTTCCAACTGTCGCTACCGGGACTCCCATACTATAGGTTGTTATAATGCATACATCGTTATATGACACCTCCCCCGAATATAATGGAACAGTCCAATAGATTATCGATATATCACTCAATATAGGTCTCATACGATAGGTTGTTATACATTGTGCATACATCGTTATATGACACCCCCCCCCCCAATATAATGGAACCGTCCAATAGAATGTCGATATATCACTATACATACCCTTAAATATAGGTATCATACTATAGATTGTTATAATACATGAATCGTTATATCATATATAGCAGTGCTGGACACGATACTCATAAAATATATAATAGATACAATTACAATTACATACTTTTTTCTTATAATAGAACCTACTACAAGTACTTTACAAAAATATATGATGATGCCAACGATAAATCTTTTAGTGTACCAGCGTTTATTTCATCTGAAATTATACTATGAGCCATATAGTATAATTCACAGACTATAGAGAAATATACATTATTACAATGTACTATTTTTCAACTAAAAATAATTACTTAATTTTCTAATGTTCAACCATGGCATACTTTAGAAGCTAAAGGAGGCCATGGTTCAACACTAAAGTAAATTAAAGTAAATTATCAAATATACAAAAAATAAATAATTAATATATTATTCATTATTATTTTTTAGAATTAATGCTATTTATTAAAATGATTTTATTTTGGATAAAAATATAATAAATATAAATCAATTATTATATAAAATATATTATCTTTGTTCATTAAATGTATATAATGGTTTTTGAGAATAAATCATTATAATTGATAAATCATAATTTTTAACAATGAGTTTTTTCAATATTTACAAAAGATATTTTATTACAAATATATTTATAATTTATATATATTAATATTAATTTATAATATTATAATATAAAATACATTTAATAACCAAATGATATATTATTTAATGAAATGTATTTGTTTACATAATTTTATATTTTTTTAGATACTATTTATGACTAATAGATATGATTACAAATACTTTTTAAATTTTATAATAGATACAAATATAAATACAATGTATCTACGATAGTTATTTTTTTCCTTAATAGATACTGTATCGGCGATACTGCCAAGCTCTGGTTATATAATACCCTCCAACCATAGTATATAATGGAACCATCCAATAGATTGTCGATATATTACTATATACATACTTAATATCGGTCTTATACGATAGCTTGTTATAATGCATACATCGTTATATAATACCCCCCAATATAATGGAACAGTCCAATAGATTGTCGATATATCACTATACATACTTACTATAGGTCTCATACGATAGCTTGTTATAATGCATAAATCATTATATAATACCCCCCATCCCCAATATAATGGAACCGTCCAATAGATAGTCTATATACACTATACCACCAACTCACAATAGGTCTGATTATATTCTCTATCGTATCACTGCCGTGTATCTCTGTGCTGGTGTACGTACTCTACCGCTGGACTAGGGACCGTTACCTGTTCGCGTGGTTTGGGCACGATCGCCGTAAGAAGGCGGGGGGACGGAGCCGTAAAGGACCCCGCACAATTGTTTCCCGAGTAAACGTCCCTGATAAAGATGCTACGCAACACATTGTCGACGCACCCGCGAATAAATCTACGAATATCGGGGTTCCCGTAGAAATGGGCGATAGAAATGCGGTCGGTAAGGCCTACGAACGAAGTCAACTCGCGACCGCGCGGAAGAGTATGCGAATGTCGGCGGGACGTGTTGTCAACAACAACAGTAACAAGAAGAAGGGAAGTAAGTTCGTAGATATGGACGATCAACTTAACGACGCCCTACATAGAATGCACAGGAAACGGAGAGATACCGATAACGAGGCTGTGTTACGTGAGGGGAGGCGGCGCCGGGAACAGTACGACCAATCAAGACTCGACGAGGATTACAATTATTCTACGAAACGTAGAAATAAATCTTTATCGAAAAAGAAGTTAGTCGACTATATTATACATGTACGAATACTTACAAATATATACATACACTAAATAATATACTATAAAATATTAAACAGATATTAAATATGTGATTATTATCATGCTACGTCCAATTCATTAGATTTCTTAAAAAAATGTTCGATTGTAATGCAATTATTTTGTTTTAATATTATATATATATATATATGTGTAATTTACATTTAAATCGATATAGGAAAAGTAGGAAGAAATCTAGTAATAAATGAGATTGACGTAACGATAAAGATAACTTCCATTATTAAAGAAGTATATTCAACATCAGAAAAAATATCATTATCCCATAACTATAATAAAAATATGTTACTTTATTTATTTAATATTTAAATACATTATACTATAATAAATAATTTATAAAGAATATATATATATGTTTGAAAATAATAAATTTATTATCTTGAAGCTATAGGGCATGACTGAGTAAATATAAAGTATATTAGGAAATATATTTATATGTGTATGATAAATAACATATTGAAAACATTGAATCAAATACTTTATAATTATTAATATAAAATTAAGAAAAAATTTAAAGTTCATTGTCAATACATTTCGGAAGTATACTTTAGAATATTATTATTATATAATATATTTTTTTATTTTCATTATAGCACTTTAAAATTATATAGAATAATAAAAATATAAGAAAAGTTATATTTAAACAGTAAAAAAAATGTTATATTTTTGTTTTGTATTTTCCCCCACAGTTATTTATAACATGTACAAGATTTTGACTTCTTGAGTGGTCCATTTGTATTTGTTATTATTATACATGATTCTATAAATATGATATATCTAAATTATCTTAATTATTTATTGACTAGTATTAGTTGTATAATATTTTATTCATTGATATTATCACGGTTATCTCCATATTTCCACACTATTACTAATATCAATTGCATTAATAATGAGAGTTATTATCTGTAAAGATCTTGATTAACATTTAATCCACTTTTATGTAAATGAACCAATTTATGTTTAATTTACTTACATTTGAGATTCATATTTGTAATAATTTGTATTATATTAACAATGTAAAAAAATAATTTATTTTAATTTATTATAAAATTTGATATAATATATCTAAATATAGATAATGGCGTAGTAAAAATACAATAATTATTACATATAAACATATTTATATGTATATATATTAAAAGTTAACAAATATATTGGTTATATATAATAGATATACATAGAACTTACATGAACAATACAATAACATATATTTGTAATTAATTAACTTATAAAAAAATTAATATATATATACATATATAGACAGTGTAACGTTGTATGAACATTCAGTAAAGCAATTCCTTGCGATCGGTCTGTAAAGTTTGCATAGGTAGTGTTCTCCTCAGCGTGATATCTGCTAACGAAGGATTATATCGTCCTGTAGGTAAGACATCCATGTTATCAGTTGCATATAGTATGTGTATCGCATTAAATTATACCAGTAGTGATTATAACATTTATATTTTAAGAACTATATAAGTTATAATTATATGGAATATAAAAACTAATAGTACAGAGGTAGTAATAAATTAAAATGGTTTATTCTGCTATTACTTTACATTTAATTACGTTTATAATCATAATCACATAAGCAATCAATACGTTACGCTATTAATTACAGTATCAATAAAGATGATCAGTTATAATATAATACGAAACCCTTATATTGTCGTGAATGTATTCTATAGAGAATGAACAGTATGATAACAAGTAATATTACTATTATAACAATGCTGCCAATGACTATGTACATTTTCCTATTGCTTGTGTTATTATAACTGGCAACAATTTCGTGTTCACAGGTTGTACCTATTGAATGTATAGTAACATGAGTTAACACAAGTATAAACAATGATTATTTTATGAACATATTTATATTTTATATTACTATAATTAAATTAATGATTTTTATTTAATGAATTTATTGATTTAATTTATTCAATTGAATTACATAATATGTTTTTAAATGAATTCAGATATGTATTAGGTAAATACTATTTACCATTATATGCATCGTCGCAAAGACATTCGAAACCCCTTCTGCCATTATTGACACAAGTTCCGTGATTACTACAGGTGACCTTGGAGCAAGAGTTTATCTTTACGGCGCATGAATCTCCTTCGAATTCAGTCAAAGAACAATTACAACTGCAAGTAATTTTAATAGATTAAATATTAAATATATATGTATATAATATATATAATATATATATATATTGTTATTGTTATTGTTATTTTTATTTGGTGGAGTCCTTTCATCCCATCCAGGAACTTAGATGAAGTTTTCACTTATAACCATATATGGCTCTAATGTCCCTTCGAAGCTGCTCTCATGTTAAGGCATCCATGTTTTTAACGAGAGCCGATCATTTATTTATACATAATTATATAAGATCACTTCTAAATAATATTTTAAGACCCATTTTATAAAATTAATTAATGGTCCGGACGAGGGTCGAACCCGTGTCCTACTGCTTATGTGTCTGACGCCTTAGCCACTGAGCCACATAGGCAGTTAATAGTTATATGTATATAATATACTATATAATATACTAAGAGCAAACTTGATGTTCTCAGTGTAATTTGTAGAATAACATACTCCACCATTTAAACAAAGGTCAGGGTTCAATTTACACTTGTCAATCAATACGGAACAATGGGGGCCTTTCCATCGAGACCGACAAATACATCCGTAAGACCCAGGGAAATTCACACAGGTGCCTTATGGGTATGAGAAAGGTAATCAATAATCATATATAGGGGGAAGTATATTACATTCAGATATACACTAACAGAAAATTGTTCAATTAATTTTAATAATTATTTAAAGATATACATAATTAGATATATATATTACATTATTTTATAAATAGTGTATAATCTATAGTACCTATAGTTAGCTTCCTATAGTTATGTTTAACGAAGTTCTCAAATAAGATAATTACACCTATATATATATCTTCAATACCCATCTGATATTACTTATAAGTGGATATATCTGATATTATGATGTGTATATATCTGTGTATATAAACATGTAAACATGTATGAAATTATATATTAGATATTACCATAAAATATTACGTTATACATATTTTGATATTAATATTTTATGTTGGTAAAAATGCTGAATATTGCTTAATATAATAGTATATATTATTAATACAAAATAGTATTACTCTAAATTATCGTATATATAATTTATAAATAAAAATGAATATGATATATTAAGCACTGTTTACATGAGAAATCTATTACAGCAAGTTCAAAGTAGAATATTAAGAATTTCAAAATTGTAAAAGTGTTTTTTAAAATATGTTTTTTCGACATTATTGCTAAATATTCTAATACGAGTTTATTCTAGTTTTTATGATAATGTATCCAATTGGTAAATAAACACATGCACAAGTATTGATGCATACGAATTTACCTTTCTAGATCTCTATTTATAATCTTTTACGATTATACGTGATTAAGATTAAGTGATTTTAGTGTTTATTAATGTACTTGTGTAAATTATATCAAATAATCATAATTAATGATTATAATTATTATATATAATTATGAATATATGTATATTACCACTTTATGATTATATAATTAACTTATGTTCATAAAATGTATGTATTTTTACTGAGAAAATAGCCAAAAATAGATTGCTCATGTGAGCATCCTAAAATTTATACTGCAAGTGAATTGTGTAATTAAAATTCTTAAGTATTCTACAATGAAATTGTTAGAATATATTGCTCATGTGAACAGCGCTTCAGGGAATATATTTTTATATATTAAATATATTTGTAATATTTAATACGATTATTTTCCGTACAAATATAATTCAACAAAATATAATATATAGATAGTAAGGCATGAGGTTATACTAACCAGCATTGAAGCATGGTTCAGCCACGGTAGCGCACTCGTTGATATCTTGATCGCAGTAACGCCCCGAGAAGCCGGTACCGTAACAATCACAAGACCAAGAGCCAATCGCATTCACACAGTTGCCATCATTCTTACATCGGTCGCCTACTGCACACTCATCTATGTCCTCGTCGCAATGTATTCCTGGTGATCAATTAATATTCAATTAACTATAATGCAAATATATAAATTAATAGAGATATATCAATTATTAATTATTAATTAATTATAGATATTTTTATAATAGTTTAATGTTTAGGTAATTTATAAATAATTCATAAACTATGTGACAAGTTTATGAAATACCTAGCTTTGGTTAAACAATAATATTATACAAGTGAATTAAAATATAGATATATTTAGGATATATTTAAGATTAAAAGATGATTCACCTGATAAATATTAATAATATTCATTTTAGATACAAGGAAGAAGTTATAAGTAATGTATAAAGCATAATTGTAAAATATTTTGATAAGAAATTTAAATTTGTTGACGTAAATACAATAAATACTATCTTTATTTTACATACAAAAAATATATTATATTTTTTGAAACTTATGAATAGAATTATAATTTATATAAATATATATATATAATTTAGTTATTTATACTCATAGAATAGATCACACTAGTATAATAATTATTATTATTGATAAAAATACGATATCACCGCGAAAATTTGATACCGACCTTGATAACCGGTGTCATTGCAGTGACAGCGATAAGTTCTCGTCGTGGGCAAACATCGGGGAAAGAGGTCAGCGCACGACCTTCGCTGACACCTCTCGTCGTGGAACCCGCACAGGGCCATCACTTCGGGGCAATCGCACGCCCCCCGGTATTCGCAGAGGGCGTTATTAGCGCAAGGGGGCGGAGGGCGGGTGCAGGAGTCCAGTCGACTGTCACACCTCAAACCAGTGTAGCCAGCCGGGCATTCGCACCTGTTTAGTAGATATCATCATGTGTAATATAATGTATTCAAGTTTAAATAAATTTAACAATAAACTACATAGATACTTACTTGAACTGGACTAACTAACTTTATGAACTGCAGTTTAATACTCTACATACTTTAACATATTTACAAATAATTAATTCTTAATATTATTATTTTATTTTGTATTACGTATGTTATAATAACTCTATATATCACTTCCGAACAATTTATTTAAAATGGATTTTTGACTAAATAAATTACACTACATACAGTGCATTCAATTTCTCAATTTCTCATTTTTACAAAGCTCTATATTTACACTGCTATTATTTTCGTATTTATAGTTTAAATATAGGTCGTGTATATCTTATCATGTGATAATGGTTAGTTAAGCTTGACACAAGTAGCTCTATTATATATTACTCTTATATATTACTTATCATTATAATATACTTTTATAAATCACATACTAAAATACGGATAACTGTACGCACCTGTAACCCGACAGCGCGTCAATGCAGGTGGAGCCACCGTGGCAGGCGGTCGGGAAACAATCGTCGCGGTCGATCTGGCACCGGTCTCCTTCGTAACCCGGCTGACATTCGCATAGGTAGGGGGCGCTACCGGTACCGTTAAGGGGGGCACACGTAGCGTTGTGAAGGCAAGGTGACGACAGACATCCTCGTAGATCTCGCTCGCACCGCAGCCCTTCGAACATCATGTCGCAGTCGCAGACGTACCCGTCCACTGCGTCGTAACACGTTCCGTTGTGCAGACACGGCTCGCTCAGACATTCGTCCACATCGAGGTCGCAACGCCGGCCCTCGTAACCCGCGCTACACCGGCAGCGATACTCACCCGGCGGTTCCCGCGCCTGCAGACAGGTGGCGTTGTTGCTGCACGGTTCGGCGAGGCATTCGTCTACGTCGCGGTCGCACAGTCGACCTTCGAACCCCGGTAGACAAGAGCACCACACTTCCACCCCCACAAGGGTGATGTTCTGTTTACAGTAGCTCGAGTGTAGACAAGGGTTAGAAGCGCAACGATCGACTACCCCCGCGCAAGTCACCCCCGTGAAGTCCGGTAGACAAAGGCACGTGTAGTTGTTACGGTTACGCGTGCATTCGCCTCGATCGCTGCACAACGAACCACCCTCGTAGCACTGGTCTATGTATTCGCACTGCTGTCCGTGGTAGCCTAATGGGCGTAGGGGAAATTGTATATTTTAACTATATATATATATATATAATATAATGTGGTGAAACAACAGGCTTTAATATGTTATATTATTGTGAAGCACTTTAGTAGGAAATGGTGTATTAATATTATAAACTAGAAAACGAAATAGAAAAAAAATAAATTTCTTCTAATAAATATTAATATTATTATGATTATGTAAAAGTAAGATACCTATTTATGAATATATTTAATAATATTGAGAATAATTATAATAAATATATCATTGATATGCAATTATAATAGTTGATAATAGTTAATGCAAACTTACCTGGATTACAAATACAATCGTATATGAATTCATTCGTTGGATCCACTCGACAAATTGAATTATTTCCAATGCAATTATTCTTTAAGCATGAGTCATATTGCTGGCATCTACTACCCACAAATTGTCCAGGACATGTACAACTGTAAGGTATATAATATCAGAGTTATTTAATATTTACTAGTTTATATTATAGCTATAATATATAATATTATATAAATATTTTGTTAGTAATTTTCGTAAAATTTTATTTTAAATATATAATTTATACATAGTAAATATTTATTTCATTAACTTAGATATATACATCATCAAATATATAGATTAAATAAGTTAAATTCATAATAATTAAAAATATATTTATGATAATAAATTTTATGAAAGTCTATTGGGTCTATCATGTGATTTCCCCTTAATTAATAATACGCATATGGTTTAAGATCATGTTAAAATCTATGGTATAAATAGGTAGTACTTGTTAAGAATTATCTCTATAATTAATTATTAACATGTAAATATATAATACTGAGAACATACATATTGTAGTACTTGAAAAGTAGAGTGAAAGCATTGTATTGTATTGTATTGTTTATACACACATAAGTAGGTATTGAACTACAAATATGCTATATTATTATAAATGTTAAATTATAATGTCAATAATAAACTATAAAAATAATAATGTATTACTATTACAGGTTATAAAGTTAAGTAGAATTCAATATATTTAAAGTAGAATAGAATATTTCATCGATGCCCTCAATTATAAAACAATGTATATTATTTCTATTATGGATTATTTTTCGTTTATAATTTTATTACGATATACTTTAACTCTAGTTTCGAATATATTACTGTAAATGTAAAACATTTTAATTTCGTATTAATCCTTGTTTAATCAACTAAAGTTGTTATCATAAACAAATATTGATACTTTCGATAATATATTTCGAGTTTAATAGTTGCTTAACTAAATGATCAATCAACAATACTATAACGCGATGTGGGGACTTAAACTTATACTGGTGCGAGTCCTGAGTCAGCACGAGTTCATTACACAGGGCTCCATTCTCGCAGGGGCTGGAGGCGCAGGCGTTCTGGTACTGGCAGCGTGTGCCGTGAGCTTCGGGGGAACAGAGACACTTGAACTCTGCATCGAGGTCAACGCAGGTGGAGTCTCGGTGGCAGGGGGACGACGCGCACTCGTCTACTGACTCGCTACAGGTTCCCCCTGGTGAGAGGGGTGAGAGTTTGAGGGTTATGTCGTGGTGATGGTAACTTATTATTAATAATTATAATAATATTTATTCATTGAATCACACATATAATAATAGCGGATACATTAAACATAGAAGTCATGAAAACTCAGATATATTGTTATTAATTCATATGTTTTTAATTGGATATATTTAACCATTATAGCGATACATACTTATTAACTTTAATGATATATATTTGAATATAGTTCATTGAAGCTGCCTCGCTGAACATATCAGCGTGCATTATTATTATGTATTTGTGTTATATCTAATTACAAGTAATGCTTTATTACATGAAATTGTAGATTATTTACTGGGATCATAAATAGCATAATTGTGGTAGATACATCATGTGAACAATACAACTCAATGTGATGCTTATAAATTTGTATACAATGAAAAAAAGGCTGATCATTTCAAATACAACGATATTAAATAAATCTAAATTATAAATTTAGTGGAATATAAATATTGTTGAATATTTGGAATTAAATTCCATTCTCTTTATAATAATATCTGATTATTAAAATATTTTAATTGACGTTATTTTTATAAATAACACATTTACTTATTATAAATAAATTCTAGATATTGACATTATTTGTGTAAATATATGCATTTCTAACAATTATATCTATATGTATACTTTAGTATGATTTTATTAATTTTATGATTGATACAGGTATTGAATAATTATTAAAGTTATTAATAATTATTAGTCTATTATATAACATACATTAATATAGTATAACTAATTTAGTAATACCCTATACTAGCCTGTCCATCCATTGTTACAAAGACACCTGTATTTCGCAGGGAAGATGCTAATACATCTCACCGTATTATCTATTTCACAGGGCAGGTATTCATTGCAGGCGAATATTAATCTCTCGCAGTAAATTCCTGTTGTAGAGGTCATAAATCAAAGATATATATATAATATATATTATATATATATATATATATATATATATATATATATATATAAATATAGGTATAAATAAAGATATTAATAATAATATTAATACTTTACTAGTGAATATTTATAACTCTAAATTAAATTAGACTTGTTATAATATGTCTTCGTAAGTTATTCTATAAACTTCATTGATATTCAGAATCATTTTTATAAAATAATAGCACACATACAAATATACAATTTTATATATATAATACATTTTGTTTTGAATTGAATATTTGTAATGCATTGTGTAAAGAACCTCTCAAATAAAATATAAAATAATTTAATTTGATATATAATTATAAATAATTTAATAAATAAATCAAAGAATTTAGATAATTCTAGTGGGATAAAGATAATTTACATTTAAATATAAAAATTAGATTTTTTTATTTTTCAAAATAATAATTATACTTATAAAATCATTAAATATTGAAATATATTATATGAACATAAATTTAATAAATAAATCAAAGAATTTAGATAATTCTAGTGGGATAAAGATAATTTACATTTAAATATAAAAATTAGATTTTTTTATTTTTCAAAATAATAATTATACTTATAAAATCATTAAATATTGAAATATATTATATGAACATAAATTCTCTTACAACTTTGATATACTATAGTATTGGATGGTCATATTATGATATCCTATATATTGTATATGTTATGTGTTATAATGTATATAAACATCATGCCCTAATTCACGTTTTATAAATTATATTATCATCAGATACAATTATATAAATAAATAGAATAAATATAAAAGATATATAATTATATACCATCGATAGCGCTTATAATCACAATGTATTCCGGCGCCGAGATACTAACCGCTATAACCGGGAACGCAGCGACACTCGACACCGTTATGCCTATCTACACAGGTGGCTCCGTTAAGACAATGTGCCGCCGCCGCCCCATTGGTTCTATTATCAGTGGGGGTGGGGGTGCAGTCGTCAATGGAGACGTCGCAGTTCACCCCCTTCCAGCCCCCGTCGCAGTCACATCGGTGCGTGTTCCACTCGTCTATACAGTACGAGTTCAGCGGACACTCGGCTGTTGATATAGGTGTAAGGTGTACTTTGTGAATGAATGAAATCATTTGTCTGGGGTCGATGGCTCAGTGGGACAATCAAAAGCTAGTAAGCCAGAGGGCCCGGGTTCGACTCTGGGCAGTTCTTATTGTTGTCTTGTGTTTATCAAGAATTTAATAAACGATAAATCAAAACACAAGAAAAAAAACTGTTACTATTTATATTGTATTGTCCGGGGCTCCTCACAGTTATTTATAACATGTACAAGTCTATGACTTCTTGAGGGGTCTATTTGTATCCGATATTATTATTTGTGTAATTCAATAAATAAACATTATTTATAGACATACGACATACTATGTATATCATACGTCTATGGAGGATCAGTGAAAGCCTAGGCTTTATTTGGTCGATACCTCCGATATGTTGTACGGATTACAATATTAGTTAAAGTAATAATATAATAATAATGATTCATGTGTTAGCGTTCTTTGTAATATAATTAGATAATGAAACAATAAAATAGAAGATACATATATAGTTAGGCTTAGTATATAAGTAGATATATTATAGCAGTCTATTATATAAAATTTGTTTTAAATTAATTATATATATATATATAAATAAATGTAACACATAGTTTAATATTTAATAAAATAATAAGTATGGAATTTTATAGAATAAATATTACAATATATTTCTATAACTTAGATTGTGTACTGTAATAATTAAATTGTTAACTAGATTAATCAGGTTTTAAGTTTATGAGAGATATAAGAAAACATAGAATTATAATACACAAGATTATATATATATATATATATATAGTTTGCTGGTACTGACCGATGGAACAGACATCATCACCATGGCAACCTTCTTTTATGGCTACATCATTAATGACCTTCACACCCATTGTATCGGAGGTCAGATAATGCTGGTTCAAATATAATTGTTTAATGCATCCTTTGTAGTACCCAATCATAGTGTGGATCTCTCCTGATAATAATTTGTATAGACTGCATATATATATATAATTCCCACTATATACACCATTAAATATACACAAAACACACATATATATATATATACTAACTATACTAATTTGTAAATAACTTATAGTCAGGTATGATACCCATTTGAGGAACATTTGAACATTACATTTATCAATATAGAATATTTAACTAGATATTTTTTGAATAAAACAAGTTTAATATATAAAATCCGAAAGCAGATGTAAAAATTGCATTATCCGCAGATATATATATACAATTAATAAATTTAGCTTGCCAACAAGATATATTCAAATATACTATAATATTGCTTATTTAGTTATACGCATACATATAATTAACTGTTTAGTATCCCACTATGTACATATCCAACTAGAGATATTATTATTAGTAGTAAATAGTATTTATTAAATACTTATTATTCATTCATTGGAATAATTATATTGTACACATATTGACAAACCAGGTTTAAATGGTCTCGCTCCAATGTATAATTCTATGTTTTGTGTGTTATCAATTAAGTTTGGTATTTTTTTGAACTCCAGAATATATGAATATAAATCGAGTGAGACTAGGATTTGTTTATTTGACTGAATTTCATATTTCACATTATGCCATTCACCATCCGATATTGCTCCGTTAATTTTCTTGAATTCTATTAATTATATTAATTAAAAAATATAAACTTTTTATATAAAAATATAATATATATATATAATGCAATATATATATGAACATTATCGAACAGTTCACGAATAAAATTTAAAAATAAATATTATTATTAAATTTAATAATTGTTATTACTATTGAATATGTTCCAAAAACACAAATTATTCAAATATATATTTAAAAAAGATTTCATACGTATGTCATGATCAATATTTATTGATTTAAATTTATATATTCTAATTATATATTTAATATTTTAATATTTCATCATTTCATTATTATTATAACCTGTTATATTATTTATTTCTACGAATAACATAAGTTTTCCATCGTGAATTAGTAATTCTATACTCGAGTGAAAATTTGTAAAATAAAGCAGACGAGAATTTACAGATCTAGTTTTAATGTGAATTGTAAAAGAATCTCCAAAAGATAAGGTCTTTGTGTCCAATGAATAGTGTAAATAACTAGTGATTCCATTGAATGTTTGTGGATCCTCTGAAAATGTGTTCATATAAAATTATGATACATGTTTGTGACTTTTATGTATTTGAATATACATAAATTATTATTATAAATAATAAAAATAATAATTTATAATTATGATAATTTTTAATGTAATTAATAAAAATGAATTAATTTTTGGATATAATAAGTTTGTAGTTTAATTTTCGAATATATTTATATAATAGAATAAACTGCATATCTAAAACTAAACTCACTAATTATTTATTTAATTTAGATACATAATACCATGGTTCAAAACAAAGAAAAATTAATGATTAAATATATTTTCTAACTATCTATTAAAATAATATAAATAATAAACTAATAATATTTAATCATGATTTAAATAATGGATTATAAGAAACCGTGTTGGCACGTAGTTCCGATATATCCGTCCTTACACTCGCAGTAGCCATCCGTAGACCAACTACCGGTACATACGCCTTCATTCTGACAGGGGGTACGTTCGCACTGAGAGGTCCAAGGACAGTGATCGGTGGGGGTCACGGGGTCGTTCCTTATCGGCGACGGACTAGACTTGTCGAATGTCAGAAGAGTGTCGTCGTTTACGATTATGTCCTTTATGCATCCTTTATTTGAGGTTATAATGATATATACTTAATATATATAAAATAGAACAAATTTATTGAGTTTTTAAATTAATGTTTTCTTTCTTACGTTAATTTATAAGTACCCCAACATACATTATAATAAGATGAGTATATATATACATAAATGTTACCATATAATATATTACATTATATAGGAAGAAAATGTAATAAAATGTCGCAGTGTCTATCGGCAATACTAATAAATACCTTAATATAGTGTATATATATATATATATGTGACTAAAGAATAAACCACACATATGTAACCGATGAATGAATCAGACGAGAGATCACCGCTGCCGGTACTGCTATCTCCAGGTCTCCAGATATCAGCTACGGAGTTGTGATGTAGGGCCCCCACAAACAGTGGCTCCACCACTGACAGTATGCCGGCTAGAGCCTGTATGTGATAGAACAGCACCTCCTCATCATCGCTATCGTAAGTAGAACCTGTTATACAGGCAATTTAGTTATTATCTATGTTAGATTTATACAATATTGAATAGAATATATATTGAATAGAATCAATATATATTAAATAGAATATAACAAATTAAATTTTTAAATTAATCTCCTATTTCATAATTTTATTTCTTCTTTTAATTCATAATTCTCAAACATGTTCATAAGTGAATATTAAGTATCACTAACATTTTATATTTACTTGCTTACTTAATTAATAACTTGTTTGGTTTGTCATAAAAAGAGATACGGAGATATTTTAATTATGAATGTTAAATTCACAAATGAAATATTCACATTATTGTGCATCACTAATTATCGCCTACCTTTAATGTATACTTGATTACTGTACAGGCTGATACGGATAAGAATCCACTTGTCCAATTGCTCGGAGGTAAATATGCTAGTGGTAGTGGTAACATCCACTCCATTCAGTCTTATTATCAACTGGAACGAACCGTTCACTATCTTCAATACGATAGGGTCCCTGGTTAGCTGGTAGAGGGGGAGGTGTGATTAATGCCATTGTATGTGTATTAGTTATTATAAATAATTAATAAAATATTTTTGTATGTATATAATATTGTATAGGATATTACATATAATAATATATTAGTCTATTAAATTAAAAAAAAAGTACATATTACCCAAATATCATTATTATTATTAAATGAAATTAATTAAATATGAATATTAACAATGAATTTGAAGATATCAAATTTTGTTAAAATGATAATTTTTATGAAGACTGCCTAACCATTATAATAAATAATATTCTATATTATTAGAATAAGTATATATAAATATATGTATATAACTCATATTAAAACCGTATAAAAAATGATCCCATCGGCAGATTTTAAGGTAATGCCGAATTGAAGAGAATTGATTATTTGTGATCCGTGAAAATATGACATTTGCGATATATCGAATGACGCAAGACTTTGAGTTTTGCATTGATCACCTAGCATGGAATATGTTAATACTTACAATCAGGGATAATGTATCATATATATATATTAATATTTATTCAATAAATTAATATTTATGATTTAATTTTTAATCATTTTAATAAAAATATGTATGAAATACACATTCTTATAATGATATAATAACTATAATATATACATATTAAAACTAGTAGTATTTAAGTATGAATACTTCATAGTTGAACACATTAAACACTTATTTAGTAAGATTTTCGTGTAATTCTTGAACAAGATATTTAAAAATAGAATTTGGAAATGCATTAAATATATATTAATATATAATTATATAGAATATATATCATTATTACATCATTACATGGTTAAATCTACATTTAGAAACCTTGGAATGCGGTATCACATTCACAAGTAGCGTTACTCCAGAGATCCACGCAATGTCCGTTATCGGAGCATTGTTTACTTTCGCAAAGAGACTGGTTTCTATGGCAACCGGCTATAGGTGATCGTAACTGAACTGAATTGTTCGTTTCCGGTGGTGATTCGAAATCGTAATTCAATATTTCTCCATTTATCGTTACATTCTATCGAATATTTATTTAAAAAATTAATAAACAACAAGTTATTCTCATATTATATATATATGTGTGGTATATATCATTAATAAGAACAGGTGTTTATTGTTAAACATAAACATAACTGAAATACAACATTTTCAAAGTATATATTTGAAGCCCTTTAGGAGAATGTGAAGCAGCATATATTCTTTTATTCATTATATAATACAAAAGAAAAACTACTAATAAATAATTATTATTATACTCAAAACATACATCCACCTAATGATCTATAACCCCACCGCTAACCGTTAAACATCCGTAGAGGGTGCTGGATGATTGCACCCTACTTCTCAAGAACGGGGTGATGTCATCGATACCTCCGAGATGTATTACATCATTAGTGTTCACGTAATCAGGCCGTTCACTTACTACAGATGTCCGAGTTACCTAATGTATTAACATTTAGTAATTTATAACAAAATACAAAATTGAACAATATACATTTATTTACTTTAATTTAAAATAATAATACTATTTTCTATCGCTAGAATATTTACGATAAAGTCATATGATATTGAAAATATCAGTCAACAGTTCTAAATAAATAAAATTCAATCATTCTTGCGGATATCCGTGAGGATTATCTGCCAGATAATCCGGCTACTTATTTGGTATGAGGGCAGCTTTATGTTCCATTTAATGTTTAGTAAACTTATACATATTTTTGTTACTCTCTATGCTTGATTACCTTGGCAATAAGTGTCATAAATTATATTAAATATTACGTAGAATAATAGTATAACTTTAGTTCATGTAATTTCATAGTTTTATAATAAATTAAATAATCCAATGTAATATAGAATTATCACAAATGAAATCATAATAAATAGTAGATAGTGAATATCAATATAAGGAAAACATTTTAAATTTTACGACAATATTATTTTGCATATAAAAAATATATGATATAATATATTATAAATACATTTTCTTATATTTGAGCTCAACATTTAATATTATACACATAGTCACATCTACTATATCTACACTATATATATATGATATACACATCTGCAGCTATTAACCTGGCAAGGTTGAAATAAACACTTCCTATTATCAGACAGCTCTATAGAGAGATAATTAGCTTGCACGTCGATTGCTATCTTCATTTCGTATTCGTGATCCAGCTTCTTTGATGACACCACTAGTTTTATGTGCAGTAGTTCCTGACCAATCATCGACGAGCTGACGTGTAGAATTCCGTTCAGCATCTCGCATGCTATGAAACTGCTAGTAGATGGCTATTCAATAGGAAGTACAATAAGATATATTTACAAAACAATTTATATCTATTATTGATAGTCTTTAAAATAATAAGTAACTATTATAATTAAAAAATATAGGATAATTATAAATTATATTTTTATAAATACTATACTATTTATATATATATTATTTATATATATTTATTGATGATAATGAGTAAAAGATGAATATGTTAATTAAAAGTCGAATAAGTTTGAGTTACAGATATCATTAAAATAATATAATCATAATACATGAAAACTATTATAACTTTGAATTCAATATAATTATTGCACTATATTCTTTATAATACACTATTCGTAATACAAATACCTATAATCAATTATATAATTATATAAAGATTACCTTGTGCAAAAAGAATACTAATCCAGTAGTAACAGTAGTTGACAGGGCTAAAGAGATATTATAAGCAGTTACATTTGAAGAGAGTAGATACATCTGCAATAGGTATTAAGTAAAATTTAATAAAGTCAAAATATATGTATAGTAAATAATCACCATATGCATATAAATATACATATTAATATACATTATACTCTGAAAATAATATATGTATACCATTGAATACTAAATATATTGCATTAAACTCTATTGCATTTAAAATACACATTTGATTAAAATAGATTGTTATTCTAGTATATTTTATATTATTATATTCATATGTATAAATACATAAATAAATAAATAAAATAAATTTCTATAAATCATATAACAATTCTAATAATGTCGAATACTAACCGGAAATGAAGATCCACCATCGAAAGTAAGTGAGAATACATCTTCACATAGGTGACCGGAGATACCCGAAGGACATACACACGTGAAAGAGGACACAACCTCTTCAACGCATATGCCACCATTCATGCAAGGGTTCGAATTGCATTCTGGGATGTCGATTTCGCAGTTCTCCCCTGTATCATATGTATGTGAATATACAATCGATTATTCATTATTAATAGTATTAATAATAATTAATACATTATTTGAATTCATTTCTATTTAACTATAATTCATATAAGAATAATGAACTAGGTTTATATTATACTATTCGTTAATTTTGAATAATTTAATTTGATATAAATATATATATATATATATTATACTTTAGTTACATAATGATATTTATTTGTTTAAAATAACAATTAATGTATATATTACACTAATAACAAATATTGTTAACTATCTCTAAGCATATCTACTACTGATCATGTGACGAACCTTGATAACCAGCTAAACAATAGCACGTATAGGACACGACATCATCGACGCAGGTTGAGTTGTTAACGCAGTTGTTAGGGAGGCAATCGTCGATGTTCGTCTCGCATAGCACTCCTATGTATTGCTTTATAGGTCAGGATTGATGATAATAATAGGGTGTACTATGTTAACACACATATATCATTTAAATTTATTATTATACTACAAATGTAGTACATCGTAGTCAATTATAAAATATAATTATGTGTTATAATGATATGACATATTCTCTCTAATATCTATATATTATAATATACAGTAAAAGCCGCTTGTATCGACATCCCAGGAGATCCACAAATATGTCGATACATCCGATTGTCGTTACATATGATGAAGGCGTGGCTAATTTTTAATTAAGCCCACTTAATAGAATATGTACTTTTATTATCAAATATCACATATATGCTATCCTTAATTTCTATTATATCGTTAATTGTGTATATTAATACTATTAATGCGAGCGACTTCGATTACGTAATATCGCGCGCGCTCACATTCCAGAGAAGCGTGCGTTGGCAATAACAAGTCGTGGAATTAACCCAGCGTGGTAGGGACATTCGTATGAGTCTATATATGGGCAAAAATGCTGGCATACGAATATCTACGTACGAGTATACAATACTGCGTAGTATCAAACATGATATTAATATATATGTATATAGGGGTATATGCATATATATATATATATATATATATATATATATATATATATATATATATATATATATATATATATAAATGGGTATGCGTGTATATGGGTAATATATATATATATATATAACAATGTGCATAGTGTAGTGAATCTACAATAATACAAAGATTAATTCTTCATATCATCATAACTTATTTGATAATATACATATATATATATGTACTATAGTCCATAGTTTATTAATATGCTCAACTCTATATCATACATACTATAATATATATGGTAAAGATGTGTACTATTTTCATAATGTCGATACACGTGATGACAATTTCTAAATTGTATAGTAAAATTTTGTCGATACAGCCGATTTATCGATACAGCCGATTGTCGATACACGTGATATTCTGTAACATGTATTAGATGGAAATTCCAACAAATATATTTGAAATTGTCGTTAGAACCGATATATCGATACATGTGGCTGTCGATACAAGCGGCTTTTACTGTATATATATAATAATAATAATAATAATAATCAGAGTTTGGGCATTAGCCTGGATGAACAAAAAAGCAGAGCTTATCAAGTCGTTCACCCAATGTGATTGTGGGGGGAAAAATTATGTATAAAATTAAAATAATATTAAATAAAATATTAGATTATAATATAAATTTCTATCCAGGATATCAGTAAAAAAATCTACCTAGAATACTTTATATTGATTGCCAATGAATTCGATAAAAGTGTATCAACTTGGAGGATTTGGGGTTTCTATATCCAATGCCTTAAGGAACTCACTTTCGCCAAGAGTAAGAGCACTGGCAACAATTGCCCCCACACAACAATTGCTCATCCCCGACACGAAACATTACCGGCCACATACATAATCAATACAAAGTACTCGTGAATATCTTATATTTAATATTTAATATTTAAAATAAAAAATTGACTTCCTGAATAGAAAATAATACTGAATGTTAAATAAAATTTAATATGTAAGTAATTAAAAGTAAGTAATAACAAATATGTACAATTAAAAACTTAATACAAAAATAAAAATAAAAATAAAATAAAATTACAAAAAAGCCCACAATCATTCTCATCATGTATTTAAAATAAATAATTGAATAATATGTACCTACAAAAATATAAACCAATAAAACACTAATATTAAAATTGTATAACAAATTATAAAAATATATTAAAAAAAAACTATAACTAAAAGCTATAAAAGCTATAAAACTATAAAATAAAATATATAAAATAAATACTGATAATATAAGGTAGCAAATAAATTAATTAATATATCACATAATATAATAATTAAAAATAGGATATAAAAATATAAAATTAAAATTAATAAGACGATATCATAAATGATTTAAAAATTGTTTTAAAATTATTCAATTTCGTAATCTTTCTTATTTTTTGTGGTAATCGGTTCCACAGCATTGGACCAGTATTCGATAAACAAAATGCTTTTCGGTCAGTTCGTACTTTTATTCTATGAAACAGATTTCCATTATAAGATTTAGCTTTATATAATAATTGTAAATTCTTAGGTAAAATATTATTCCTAGCTCGAAACATAAATTTTATAATATTCATTTTTACAATATCGTCAAATTTAAGAGAATTAGAAATAGTATAGAAATTTGTATACATAGAATGAGTATTACAAATACATTTTATTGCTCTTTTTTGTAAAATGAAAATATTTTTTTTATATATATATATATATATATATAGTGTAGTCTATACTATACTAATAAACTACTTTATAATACTACGTTAAATAAGACAAATGGTTTCATTCCTTTATTACAATTAAAATCTCGTCGACGTGTAGGCACCACGATCCAAACTCTAAAATGCCAAGATTCGTGTTGGCTCGACACGCCCACGATATTTTAGGGGCGTGTCTATACAATTGGTTTCTTGCAGTTTCGTACAATTGGGTTTCTTGAAGTTTCGATCCTTCATGGCGCGTGGCCACCTAATCGACCTTATATAACATATAACAACTCGCCGAATACTCCGCGCCGCACGATATATAATATTGTACCTATATACGATTCATACCCACACTTATACCTTAGCTTATTCATTACCGCGCGCTGATCTAAAGATAATTCATTCGCACACACATATACACTAATATACACTACATAAAATTCCTCCCGGCCAACGTTTTTAGTGCCCACACTAAACAGTAAATACTTCATATATCCTAATATATTTAAATATAACCACTCTACATATAATAATAATATATAAATATAATATATATAACCTAAATACTCTATCTAAATAAGGTCACTATTACCCTCGCTATTGTGTAAAACCATAACGGTTTGGGGGTACCCCTTTGTTGATTCGGGAACTCCTACGGGGAATGCTGGGTATGGGGTGTTCAATTAGATTGTCGCCCAGCCTAACATTCGATCTATTTACTACTCTAGTTACCCCTCTATGCATTATTTGGTACGTTTGCGGCGATAACTGATGAGTTATCTTATAGGCGTCCGGTTTATACCTAGCCTGTATTTTGTTCCGGCCAATCAGATGATGGGAGATATGGACCTTCTGTCCCTCTTTCAGTATGCTACGTCCCGCCTTAACCCGTTCTCGCTTCCGCTCGCTTTCCTTCTCGTTCGCCCTTTTCCATACCTTGCTTAATCGCACTACCTTGCCTTACTTTCGCTTCAATAACATATCAATTGGTAGAATCGGTTCTCGGCCAAAAAACATATAGTATGGCGAATAACCCGTAGTCGCATGTGGGGTACAATATAGGCATACAATACTGTTGCTATATGGTCTGGCCACACTTTCTTCTCTTCTTCGCTTAATGTCCGTAACAGATTATGTAGGGTTCGATTAAACCGCTCTACCATCCCATTTCCTTGTGGATGATATGGAGTAGTTTGTGATTTAACGATACTATGCTCTTCGCATAGTTCTCGAATTATGGCCGACTCGAAGTTTCGACCTTGATCACTGTGGATCCGGCGTGGTAAGCCGAATCGATCAAACCAGGTATTTTTAAGAACCGTGGCTACACACTTAGCTGTCTGATTCCTAGTCGGAATCGCCTGCGAGAATTTAGTAAAAACATCCGTAATGACCAATATATTTTCTATACCCATGTCACTTTTCTCTACTGTGGTAAAGTCTATTGCTATCACCTCTAAAGGCCGCAGTGCCCGCCATGTTCCCATCTCGGGTTTCGCACGCGCCGCCTTATTTAACCCACATCGCTTACATGATCTGCAATATACACACACCGCTTCCCACATTCCTACCCAATAGAATCGGTCGCTGATCAGAGACCATGTTCGTTGTATCCCTTGATGGCCTAGCCCTTCATGTAGCTCATAGAGTACACAAGCTTGTAGAGACTTTGGGATGACTGGTTGTCTCTGGAAACTTCCCTCTCTCTCTTTACGTCTATATAGCACACCTGATATTACCTCCAATCGCTCTCTCTCGCGCCATAAAGTTTTCGCCGCTTTAGTCCAACTACTCGCTATATTACTACGCTGCCGCATCGCTACGAATGCTAGATCGCTGTCCTCGCTTTGTAAAGCCGCTATTTCACTATCATCTAATGAGATACCGTCTTCCGGTATATCCGGTATTCTTGCTTTTACCCCTAGCGCTCTCAAGTTTACCGGTAAATACGTATGCTGTCTGCTTAGTGCATCGGCGTTAGCATTCAGTTTTCCTGACCGGAAATGCATTATCAAATGGTAGTCGCTTAACTGCGCAATCCATCTCATCTCTGTCACCGCTGCATTTGATGATTGGAAATGAACGATAGGGTTATTATCAGTGTATACATGACACTCCGATCCGGCTAGATACTGTTTGAAAGCTTGAGTTACTGCCCATTTCAGAGCAAGTAACTCTAACTTCATCGAGCTATAGTTCGAATCATTGTACTCCGCGCCGCTTAATTTACGACTCGCATATGCAACTACATAGTTAAGACCCTCATGTTTCTGCGAAAGCACAGCTCCTAGCCCTTTTAAACTAGCGTCAGTTTAGAGAAAATCTTGAAGCAAGAAATAGGCGATTATCTCTTAAGAGAGATGCAGCAAAGAGAAGAATTCTCAATGAAACCACAGAAGAAAGAAGTTCACGATTATCAAATCTCTCTACTAATTCTCAAAAATATATCGAACAGGAAACTGAAACATTGGCAAGATTGTTTATTGTAAATTCTGATTCTAGAAGAAGAATTGACAATGAAACTGAAGAAGAGAGACTAGCTAGATTATCAAATGTAAATGCAGATACTCGAATGAGAATTGATAATGAAACTGAAGAAGAGAGACTAGCTAGATTATCAAATATAAATGAAGATACTCGAAGAAGAATTGACAACGAATCTGTTGAAATAAGAACAGAAATATTAATAAGTCTAAACGTTAACAATAAGCCTACCCATGAGAGAGAAACAGAAGAAAACAGAAACAAAAGATTGAGATTGGCAAGAGATTACCAAACGCAATCTACATCAAACACAGTTTCTGTTGAAGATAGAAGATACAACATATGGCGAAGAAATGTATCCGGCAGTCAATGGAAAAATGCTGCATATAATTACAATATAGATATAGACTATAAAAGTGATAATAGAATTACCATAGGAAGTATGAATGTTGTATGTACTTATTGTAAGGCGTACAGATTTAAAGGAGAAACCAAAGGACTTTACTGTAACCAAGGTAAGGTAAAAGTTGAAGTTATAAAGGAACCACCTTTTCCCTTAAATTAATTATTATTTGGAAGATCTACAAATTCAAAACATTTTTTTATGAATATTAGAAATTTTAATTCAGCCTTTCAGATGACTTCATTCGGAGCTTCCAAAATTATTCGAGAAAATTTCATGCCGACGTTCAAAATTCAAGGCCAAGTGTATCACAATATAGGATCCGTATATCCAGAAATTAGCGGAGAAGAAAAATATTTACAAATATATTTTATGGGAAATAATGAAAATGAGATTAATAAAAGAAGCTTTTTTTTTCCCACATTAACTAAAAGCATACTCAAGGAAATTCTAGATATGCTACATATTAACAACGAAAAAATCAAGAATATAAAATACGCTTTAGAAAGAAATAATGAGCCCGACTTCAAATTGGTAATTAAAGAAGATTGCAGACCATCAAACGAACACGAAAGTAGATTTAACATACCAACAAATAATGAAGTAGCTATTGTTATGATTGGAGATACCACCAACAAAAGAGATATCATAATACATAATAGAGACTCAACCGTACACAGAATAAACGAGATACATCCGGCATAAGATTGCCTACAATACCGCTTAATATACTGTAAAGGAGAAGATACGTGGGACATAAATATGAAACAAACAAATGAAACAAAATTGTCATGTATGAGATATTATGCATATATTATTATGATGCGAGAAAATTAAAATAATGTCCTATTACAATTTAGAGAACTATTCCATCAGTATATTACCGACATGTATGCTAAAATAGAAGGACAAAGATTAGCATACATAAGATTTAACCAAGGAAAATTAAGAACTGATAGCTACGACAATATTAAAGACACGATGAACAATGATGAAGATATAGAGAATCTGGGACATATGGTGATACTACCCTCTTCGTACACCGGCAGTCCTAGATATATGCAAGAACGCCAACAAGACGCCATGGCATACGTAAGAAAATATGGAAAGCCAGATTTATTCATTACTTTTACATGCAACCCCGAATGGACAGAAATAAAAGATAATTTATTCGCAGATCAAAAGCCGATACATAGACACGATATTACGGCATGGGTATTCCGGCAAAAATTTTTAAAATTTGTAGACTTAATGAAACTAGCGGAAATATTTGGAAAACAAAAATGTTATATGTACACTATTGAATGGCAGAAGAGAGGTTTACCCCACGCACATTTTTTGAGTTGGTTAAAAGAAAGCATAAAACCCGAACAAGTAGATTGTTTAATCAGAGCAGAAATCCCCAATGAAACTGAAGATAAAGAATTATTTGAAATAATCAAGAAAAATATGATTCACGGACCATGCGGAAAATTAAATGAAAATTCCCCATGCATGCATAATGGCAAATGTTCAAAAAAATTCCCTAAACATTTTATTCAATAAACTCAAACGGATAGAGACGGATATCCGTTATATAGAAGACGATCTCCTGAAAATGGAGGTGCAATCATAAAAAAGAAAATTAGAGGAAATGAAATCATATTAGATAATAGATGGGTAGTTCCGTATTGCCCACTATTATCGAAAATCTTTAACGCACATATTAACGTAGAAATGTGTAATTCGGTAAAATCAATCAAATATATCTGCAAGTACATCAACAAAGGATCGGATATGACGATGGTACAACTAGAAGACAAAGACAAATACGATGAAATAAAAAGATTTCAAATGGCCCGATACATAAGTAGCAATGAAGCAGTTTGGAGAATATTGGATTTTCCAATTCAACAGAGGTATCCTGCAATAATCCAATTAGCGGTGCATTTAGAAAATGGCCAAAGAATTTATTTTACAGAGAACAATATAAGAGAAAGAATACAGACACCACCGAAAACTATGCTAACATCATACTTCCATTTATGCGGCATAGATGAATTCGCAAAGACTATACTTTATCAAGAAATTCCCCAATATTACACCTGGCAAGTAAGCAGTAAATCATGTAAAAGAAGATTGCAAGGAGATAGAGTTAGTGACTGACTTTTTAAATCAGAAGCAATAGGAAGTATATATACTGTACACCCCAAAAATGTAGAATGTTTTTATCTTCGTTTACTTCTAACAACTGTTAGAGGTGCAGTATCATTCGAAGACATCAAAACTGTAGACGGAGTTATATGCACGACATTCAAGAAGACTTGCAATTATTAAATTTACTAGAAGACGACGAACATTGGCAAAAAACCATAGAAGAAGCCGCAATATCGAAATCCCCAAATAAAATAAGAACATTATTCGCAATGATGATTTGTCATTGCGAAATATCGGATATTCCAGCTTTATGGATGGTAAATAGGGAATGTATGAGCGAAGATATATTACATAGATACCGAAGAGACAACGAAGAACAGAATTACACTGAAGAAATATTCACAACCGCTTTACAATTACTGCAAGAAAAGGTACAAAAAATAGGAGGAGAAAGAATGGAAAACTACGGATTCGAAGAAGTAGAAATAATATCAACGGTATCTGATGAACACAACTACGAGGTAATTATTCAAGAAAATGAAATGAAATTGAATGATGAACAAAGAATAGTTTATAACACAATCTTAGAAAGTATAAATAACGAAGATGGAACATTGTTTTTCCTAGATGCCCCCGCAGGAACTGGAAAAACTTTTTTAATTAATTTATTGCTAGCTAAAATGAAGATGGCAAATAAAGAACATATTGCGGTAGCATCATCAGGAATAGCAGCAACTCTATTATTGAACGGTAGAATAGCCCATTCCATTTTTAAGATTCCCATACAGTTAAATGAAGATTACATTTGCAGTATAAACAAGAATTCAAAATCAGGGAAACTATTTAAAAGCTGTACATTTATTGTTTGGGATGAATGCACAATGACTCACAAGCACGCATTAGAAGCCGTCGATAGAATGTTAAGATACATAGTAAACAAAGATAAGCCGATGTGAGGACTGGCATTACTACTTAGCGGAGATTTCCGACAAATCCTTCCAGTAGTTAAAAGAGGTACAAAGACAAACCACATAAATTTGTGATTGAAAACTTCAGTAATGTGGAAAAATATAAGATCAATGAAATTAACTAAAAACATGAGAGTATTCTTATCAAACAATCAAGATACAGCTACATTCGAAAATCATCTCTTAGATATAGGTAATGGAATGATGCAGAAAAATAATGTTATGGATATTATCCCGTGCGGAAATATAATGGAAAATAAGAATGAACTCATCAAGAAAATTTATGAAAATGTAGAAGACAATTATTTGGATGAAAATTGGCTTTGCGAAAGATGTATATTAACAACTAAAAATGACAATGTATATATACTAAATCAAAATTTACTAAATAAATTTCCAGGAGAGATGAAAGTATATAGGTCCATAGACAGAGTACAAAAAGAAGAAGAAGTTGTAGACTATCTCATAGAATTTTTGAATTCCATTAAACTTTCCGGATTACCAGACCATAAACTAGCACTAAAAGTAGGAGCGCCAATCATGCTACTAAGAAATTTAAATCCCCCAAAATTATGTAATGGATCCAGATTAATCATAACTAACTTACACAATAATTTGATAGAAGCGAAAATACTAACGGGTCAATATAAGGGAGAAGAAGTAATGATTCCCAAAATACCACTGATACCATCAGATTATCCCTTTAATTTTAGAAGACTCCAATTTCCAATAAAACTTTGTTTTTCCATGAAAATAAACAAATCGCAAGGACAATTTTTCAAAGTCATGGGCTTAGATCTTGAAACAGAATGCTTCGCCCACGGTCAATTATATGTAGGCTGTTCAAGAGCACGAGAAGAAAAAGAATTATATATACTGGCCAAAGATGGACTAACAGCTAACGTAGTATACAAAGAAGTACTGAATAACTAAAGAAATAATTAAAAAATTGCTTGTAATAAATAAAACATATAATGATTCAAATTCGTATAATATCTATATATATATTTATATATATATTCTAACCGTACATTTATCATATATATTTTATAAATAAGGAAATATAAATAAAATTCGTAATAATTATATTGTTATTCAAATTTGGATATATTCATATAAAATAGCAGGGCAATATTTAAGACGTTATAATTACAACTACAAGTACAATACCCGGGCAACGCCGGGCCGAAGCCAGCTAGTCTACACATATAAAAGAAAGTCTATTTAAATATTTATTTATTTATATGCGTTCTATGTTTAAGAAAACGGCTCGACGGATTTACAAAATTTAAATTGCTACTAATTCTCTACGAAAAAAGTATTGTGGTTGTTCGGATGAATTTTTTATTTCCACCTCTACACCGATCATAATTACATAAAACTGTCCTTTATCGACCTATTTCCCTCTATAGGGAAATCTTTTGATTTTAGAAGAAAATGTTTCACACATAAATGTATGCGAATGTGAGGCATTTCGTAAAACTGTAATTATATTCACTTTACCATAATTAATGCATTCGTAAATGGCAATAAACGGTGATAACGTTTACGTTTTCGATATATTTAACGAAGACATTTTTAATTTTTCGATAAACACTAAATTTAAATGCTTTGTTATTAATAAATAAATTGTTTTCTATAAATAAATCTTTGTTTACATCTACGTTGATAACGATTATTTACTATTATACCCGGGCAACGCCGGATCGTATCCCGGAAAATTGTCAAGCAAATGTATTTAAATTGAATGATGAACAAATAATAGTTTATAACAAAATCTTACAAAGTGTAAATAACGAAGATGGAAAATTGTTTTTCCTAGATGCCCCCGCAGGAACTGGAAACACTTTTTTGATTCATTTATTGCTAGCTAAAATGAAGACGACAAATAAAGAACATATTGCCGTAGCATTATCAGGAATATCAGCAAATATATTATTGAACTGTAGAACAGTCCATTCATTTTTATTATTCCAATACAGTTAAACGAAGATTACATTTGCAGTATAAAGAATAATTCAAAATCAGGGTAACTATTTAGAGGCTATACATTTATTGTTTGGGATAAATGCACAATGACTCACAAGCACTCATTAGAAGCCGTTGACAGAATGGTAAGATACATAGTAAACAAAGATAAGCCGATGGGAGGACAGACATTAATACTTAGCAGAGTTTTCAGACAAATCCTTCCAGTAGTTAAAAGAGGTACAAAGACAGACCACATAAATTCGTGTTTGAAAACTTCAGTAATGTGGAAACATATAAGATTAATGAAATTAACTAAAAACATGAGAGTATTCTTAATAAACAATCAAGATACAACCACATTCGAAAATCATCTCTTAGATATAGGTAATGGAATGACGCAGACATATAATGGTATGGATATTATCCCGTGCGGAAATATAATGGAAAATAAGAATGAACTCATCACGACAATTTATGAAAATGTAGAAGACAATTATTTGGATGAAAATTGGCTTTGCGAAAGATGTATATTAACACCTAAAAATGACAATGTATATATAATAAATAAAAATGTACTAAATAAATTTCCAGAAGAGATGAAAGTATATAGGTCCATAGACAGAGTACAAAAGAAAAGAAGTTGTAGATTATCCCATAGAATTTTTGAATTTCATTACCGTTAAACTAGTACTAAAGTAGGAGCGCCAATCATGCTACTAAGAAATTTAAATCCCCCAAAATGATGTAATGGATCCAGATTGATCATAACTAATTTATTAAATAATTTGATAGAAGATAAAATACTAACGGGTCAATATAAGGGAGAAGAAGTCATGTTTCCGAAAATACCACTGATACCATCAGATTATCCCTTTAATTTTAGAAGACACCAATTTCCAATAAAACTTTGTTTTTCCATGACAATAAAAAAATCTCAAGGACAATCTTTTAAAGTCATGGGCTTAGATCTTACAAACGAATGCTTCGCCTACGGTCAATTATATGTAGGCTGTTCAAGAGCACGAAAAGAAAAAAATGTATATATACTGGCTAAAGATTTTCATATATATATATGACAATCTTATATGAAAAACATATATGTTTTATAAATACGGAAATATAAATAAAATTCGTAATAATTATAATGTCATTCAAATTTGGATATATTCATGTAAATAGGCCGGGCAACATTTCAGACATTATTATTTCCACTACAAGTATAATACCCGGGCAACGCCGGGCCGTAGCCAGCTAGTCTATACATATAAAAGAAAGTCTATTTAAATATTTATTTATTTATTTATTTATTTATATGCGTTCGATGTTTAAGAAAATGGCTCGACGGATTTACAAAATTTAAATTGCTACTAATTCTCTACGAAAAAAGTATTGTGGTTGTTCGGATGAATTTTTTATTGCCGCCTCTACACCGATCATAATTACGTAAAACTGTCCTTTATCGACCTATTTCCCTCTATAGGGAAATCTTTTGATTTTCTAAGAAAATATTTCACATATAAAATGTATGCGAATGTGAGGCGTTTCGTAAAAATGTAATTATATTCATTTTACCATAATTAATGCATTCGTAAATGACAATAAACGGTGATAACGTTTACGTTTTCGATATTTTTAACGAAGACATTTTAAATTTTTCGATAAACAATTAAATTTAAGTGTTTTTGTTATAAATAAATAAATTGTTTTCTATAAATAAATCTTTGTTTACATCTACATTGATAACGATTAGTTACTATTATACCCGGGCAACGCCGGGTCGTAGCCCGGAAAATTTTCGAGCAAATGAAATTAAATTGAATGATGAACAAAGAATAGTTTATAACAACATCTTACAAAGTGTAAATAACGAAGATGGAAAATTGTTTTTCCTGGATGCCCCCGCAGGAACTGGACACACTTTTTTGATTAATTTATTGCTAGCTAAAATGAAGATGGAAAATAAAGAACATATTGCCGTAGCATCATCAGGAATAGCAGCAACTATATTATTGAACGGTAGAACAGTCCATTCCATTTTTAAGATTCCAATACAGTTAAACGAAGATTACAATTGCAGCATAAAGAATAAATCAAAATCAGGGAAACTATTTAGAAGCTGTATATTTATTGTTTGGGATGAATGCACAATAACTCAGAAGCATTAGAAGCCGTCGATAAAATGGTAAGAGACATAGTAAACAAAGATAAGCCGATGGAAGGACATACATTAATACTTAGCAGATATTTCAAAAAAATCCTTCCAGTAGTTAAAAGCGGTACAAAGACAGACCACATAAATTCGCGTTTGAAAACTTCAGTAATGTGGAAAAATATAAGATTAATGAAATTAACTAAAAACATGAGAGTATTCTTATCAAACAATCAAGAGTCATCTCTTAGATATAGGTAATGGAATGACGCAGACAAATAATGGTATGGATATTATCCCGTGCGGAAATATAATGAAAAATATGAATGAACTCATCACGAAAATTTATTAAATGTAGAAGACAATTATTTGGATGAAAATTGGTTTTGCGAAAGATGTATATTAACACCTAAAAATGACAATGTATATATAATAAATCAACATTTACTAAATAAATTTCCAGGAGAGATGAAAATATATAGGTCCATAGACAGAGTACAAAAGAAAAGAAGTTGTATATAATCCCATAGAATTCTTGAATTACATTAAACTTTCCGGATTACCAGACCATAAACTAGCAATAAAAGTAGGAGCGCAAATCATGCTACTAAGAAATTTAAATCCCACAAAATTATGTAATGGATCCAGATTAATCATAACTAATTTACAAAATAATTTGATAGAAGCCAAAATACTAACGGGTCAATATAAGGGAGAAGAAGTCATGTTTCCCAAAATACCACTGATACCATCAGATTATCTCTTTAATTTTAGAAGATACCAATTTTCAATAAAACTGTGTTTTTACATGACAATAAACACATCTCAAGGACAAGCTTTTAAAGTCGTGGACTTAGATCTTGAAACCGAATGCTTCGCCTACGGTCAATTAAATGTAGGCTGTTCAATAACACGCAAAGAAAAAAAATGATATATACTGGCCAAAGATTTTCATATGTATTATATAATATATATGAAAATATTATATGAAAAACATATATGTTTATAAATAAGGAAATATAAATAAAATTCGTAATAATTATAATGTCATTCGTAATAGCAGGGCAACATTTAATACGTTATAATGACCACTACAAGTATAATACCCGGGCAACGCCGGGCCGAAGCCAGCTAGTCTACACATATAAAAGAAAGTCTATTTAAATATTTATTTATTTATTTATTTATTTATTTATATGCGTTCTATGTTTAAGAAAACGGCTCGACGGATTTACAAAATTTAAATTGCTACTAATTCTCTACGAAAAAAGTATTGTGGTTGTTCGGATGAATTTTTTATTTCCACCTCTACACCGATCATAATTACATAAAACTGTCCTTTATCGACCTATTTCCCTCTATAGGGAAATCTTTTGATTTTAGAAGAAAATTTTTCACACATAAATGTATGCGAATGTGAGGCATTTCGTAAAACTGTAATTATATTCACTTTACCATAATTAATGCATTCGTAAATGGCAATAAACGGTGATAACGTTTAGGTTTTCGATATATTTAACGAAGAAATTTTTAATTTTTCGATAAACACTAAATTTAAATGCTTTGTTATTAATAAATAAATTGTTTTCTATAAATAAATCTTTGTTTACATCTACATTGATAACGATTAGTTACTATTATACCCGGGCAACGCCGGGAAGTAGCCCGTAAAATTTTCAAGCAAATGAAATTAAATTGAATGATGAACAAAGAATATTTATAACAAAATCTTACAAAGTGTAAATAACGAAGATTGAAAATTATTTTTCCTGGATGCCCCCGCAGGAACTGGAAAAACTTTTTTGATTCATTTATTGCTAGCTAAAATGAAGATGGCAAATCGATAGGAGGATAGACATTAATACTTAGCGGAAATTTCAGACTAATCCTTCCAGTAGTTAAAAGAGGTACAAAGACAGACAACATAAATTCGTGTTTGAAAACTTCAGTAATGTGGAAAAATATAATATTAATGAAATTAACTAAAAACATGAGAGTATTCTTATAAAACAATCAAGATACAGCCACATTCGAAAATCATCTCTTAGATATAGGTAATGGAATGACCCAGAAAAATAATGGTATGGATACCGTGCGGAAATATAATGGAAAATAAGAATGAACACATCACGACAATTTATGAAAATGTAGAAGACAATTATTTGAATGAAAATTGGCTTTGCGAAAGATGTATATTAACACCTAAAAATAACATTGTATATTTAATAAATCAAAATTTACTAATTAAATTTTTCCAGGAGAGATGAAAATATATAGGTCCATAGACAAAGTACAAAAGAAAAGAAGTTGTAGATCATCCCATAGAATTTTTGAATTTCATTAAACTTTCCGGATTATAAACTAGCACTAAAAGTAGGAGCGCCAATCATGCTACTAAGAAATTTAAATCGCCCAAAATTATGTAATGGATCCAGATTGATCATAACTAATTTACAAAATAATTTAATAGAAGCCAGAATACTAACGGGTCAATATAAGGGAGAAGAAGACATGTTTCCCAAAATACCACTGATACAATCAGAGTATCCCTTTAATTTTAGAAGACACGAATTTCACATACAACTTTGTTTTTCCATGACAATAAACAAATCTCAAGGACAATCTTTTAAAGTCGTGGGCTTAGATCTTGAAACCGAATGCTTCGCCTACTGTCAATTATATGTAGGCTGTTCAAGATCACACAGAGAAAAAAAATTATATAAACTATCCAAAGATTTTCATATATATATATGAAAATCATTTCCCACTACAAGTATAATACCCGGGCAACGCCGGGCCGTAGCCAACTAGTTATTATTATAATAGGATAGTAATATAATAATGAGATATAATAAATAATATGAAATATAATAAATAGAATTGACAGTATTCGCCGAGTTATTATATACGTTATATAACTAACCGCCGATAAACTTGTAATTCGATCCTCCAAGAGTCTTGTATTCTAGTATCTTCGCTACTGTCCGCAGCCACCAAATGTAGTGTTTTTTATTATACTTTATAAATATTTATATTTTTCATAATAAAAATATAAAATATAATAAAAAAATAGTGTAGATACAATATTGTCATAAAATATTACATTATTACATAGGAAGCAATTTAATTAAAATATAAATTAATTTAAAACTGTTTCGTATCGGATATATAAATTATATATTTACATTATTAAATATTGAGTGATTAAATAAAAATACTGTAATCTATAATCATAGATAGATATATAACTTCAGAATTTCTGATGACCCAATAAACATGATATTCTTCAATAAATAATAAATCTATTTATAGTATTTCACATGAATTATCTAGTATCTTTGGGATAAATTAGGCCTATTCTTTGGAGGATAAATGTAGTTGCGTACCAACAGCAATTATAATGGACATCAGTAAATGAGAAAACTCCAAGGCCCATAAATATACCCAAAACTGCATTATGGTAATAATGGCACCGTATTAGAATTGCCGCATAACATCCCTAAGTCATTTCTTAAACACCTTATATCAATTCCAAATCTTCTAATTTGTAATTTCTTTATCAATGTTGAAAAATTAATCTTTTCTTCATTTAAAATAACAGGTAAAGCCAGTTTCAGTTTGTGTTAAATCAACTTTTACGTATTCTGTGTCCTTAACTAGTTTTTCAAATATTGGATTAAGTTTTGTGAAATCATCATCATCACTATAACCCAGACCTTGTGAAGTACAATGTAAAGCTAAAGGGCAACTCTTACTATAACCGTTTTCAGCGAGCGGAGTACGTATTAAATCACTTTCGATAAATTTAGTGATGAAATGTATCACGGCACCTTCGCCCTTCGCTTCGATTACTTCACCTCTATACCATATCCTGTCCTGTCTTCTTACGATGCACTGTTGTCCTTTAATATACTAGTCTAGTCTGAGTCTCTCTTCACTAGTGTTTATATATTTCATCAAATTTAAAAGATTCAATGGAGTTTATATGTGTAAATGATGCGTCGTAAACTCCACATCTCACGAATCTCTTCTCTAATTTTACATTATTTAACTTATCAAAGTCATCAATAAAGAAATTCGGTCGTGGCATTCTAAATTTATATTTAATCTTACAATTAAATATATCTCCAGCATCTTGATCCAAGAGTTTCACTTTTATATTTTGGAAGAGCAACTTCTTGAATTTAAGAGTCGATGAGGGTGACTCTGCATATTGTTGGATTCCATTTAAACGGCAATGTACAGCCAACGCAGGACAACAGAAGAATTCATTTTTCTTAATCGGGAGGTAAATTCTATCCGGTGTAACGATTTCAGTAATACCGGTATCTATATATAGTATATAGATCTCACGAGCTATCACATTTATAATTTTTGCTCTCGTGGAATACAATTCTTGTCCAATTATAACGCAGTAAGTTCCGATTACAGGGGTTTCATAAGGAACAATCGGGATATTTATTTTGTCATCATGCGAGGATAATTGGACAAGAATTGTATTATATAGATTATCCTCGCATGATGACAAAATAAATATCCCGATTGTTCCTTATGAAACCCCTGTAATCGGAACTTACTGCGTTATAATTGGACAAGAATTGTATTCCACGAGAGCAAAAATTATAAATGTGATAGCTCGTGAGATCTATATACTATATATAGATACCGGTATTACTGAAATCGTTACACCGGATAGAATTTACCTCCCGATTAAGAAAAATGAATTCTTCTGTTGTCCTGCGTTGGCTGTACATTGCCGTTTAAATGGAATCCAACAATATGCAGAGTCACCCTCATCGACTCTTAAATTCAAGAAGTTGCTCTTCCAAAATATAAAAGTGAAACTCTTGGATCAAGATGCTGGAGATATATTTAATTGTAAGATTAAATATAAATTTAGAATGCCACGACCGAATTTCTTTATTGATGACTTTGATAAGTTAAATAATGTAAAATTAGAGAAGAGATTCGTGAGATGTGGAGTTTACGACGCATCATTTACACATATAAACTCCATTGAATCTTTTAAATTTGATGAAATATATAAACACTAGTGAAGAGAGACTCAGACTAGACTAGTATATTAAAGGACAACAGTGCATCGTAAGAAGACAGGACAGGATATGGTATAGAGGTGAAGTAATCGAAGCGAAGGGCGAAGGTGCCGTGATACATTTCATCACTAAATTTATCGAAAGTGATTTAATACGTACTCCGCTCGCTGAAAACGGTTATAGTAAGAGTTGCCCTTTAGCTTTACATTGTACTTTACAAGGTCTGGGTTATAGTGATGATGATGATTTCACAAAACTTAATCCAATATTTGAAAAACTAGTTAAGGACACAGAATACGTAAAAGTTGATTTAACACAAACTGAAACTGGCTTTACCTGTTATTTTAAATGAAGAAAAGATTAATTTTTCAACATTGATAAAGAAATTACAAATTAGAAGATTTGGAATTGATATAAGGTGTTTAAGAAATGACTTAGGGATGTTATGCGGCAATTCTAATACGGTGCCATTATTACCATAATGCAGTTTTGGGTATATTTATGGGCCTTGGAGTTTTCTCATTTACTGATGTCCATTATAATTGCTGTTGGTACGCAACTACATTTATCCTCCAAAGAATAGGCCTAATTTATCCCAAAGATACTAGATAATTCATGTGAAATATTATAAATAGATTTATTATTTATTGAAGAATATCATGTTTATTGGGTCATGAGAAATTCTGAAGTTATATATCTATCTATGATTATAGATTACAGTATTTTTATTTATAATATTTATTTTATATATATATATATTATATATTTCTTTTGATTCTAATTCAATACATATGGATTTTTATTAATCACTCAATATTTATTAATGTAAATATATAATTTGAATATCCGATACGAAACAGTTTTAAATTAATTTATATTTTAATTAAATTACTTCCTATGTAATAATGTAATATTTTATGACAATATTGTATCTACACTATTTTTTTATTATATTTAATATTTTTATTATGAAAAATATAAATATTTATAAAGTATAATAAAAAACACTACATTTGGCGGCTGCGGACAGGATCGAAGATACTAGAATACAAGACTCTCGGAGGATAGAATTACGAGTTTATATATTTATATCATATAGTTTATATATATATTTCAGTAATATAAATTAAAACACATATATAGTAATTTACAATGATTACTTATCACATGAATCTAAGAAAAAAAATAAAAGTAAAAATACAAAATTCAATTCAATTCAATCAATAATAACAAATTATTAGGTTTTCTGAGATAACTAATTCTGATATTTATTCTAATTTTACAAATTTTTTTATAAAGATATTATATAAAGAATATTGTATATCACAGACATTATATACATATTATACATTTTCAACATTTACATTTTTGTCCGTTATTTGTTGTCCTGTTATTTTGTTTCCGATCACAGATTAAATTACCTTTTTATAGATAATTAAATAATAATATGTATAGCTATGCGAAGATCTTGTATGATAATACTGGTTGGAGAATATTATTGAAGAGTTCACTAACCCTTATATCCTGCCATACAAACACACTGGTAAGCTGCAATGAGATCTACACAAGTTGCATTGTTCAGACAAGGACTGAATTTGTCACATTCGTCTGTTTCTACTTCACAATATATTCCTGTGTATAAATGATATATGGATTAATATATGCTATAGGTAATTTATTAAAAAAGGCAGATTTAAAGATTGATATTTCATTCCTTTTAATCTTTTTTTAATAAAAAAATATTCAAATATAATATTATATATATATAAGTATATATAAGTATACTAAATTAACAACACACACATCACACATACATACTTTTAAACACTCGCACTTACACTCATACTTACTTTATGAATTGAAATTTAATATACTCATTTACAAACTATTTATTTTTAATAGTAACTTTTATTTATATTATGGATGTCGCCATATCTTTTTATTAAGTTATTAGTAATACCTTATTATCTTATTAGTAATAACTTAATACATATATCTCAGTTTAGTTAAAAGTAGAATGTAGTTAATAAATAAATTATACTATAACTATTACTACTAAACATACACAGTGTGCAATAATTACACATATACATATACACATACACACACACACACGCACGCATACACAAACACTTGATTATAATGAGGAATGCTAACCTTGATAGCCCTCGAGACATCTACACTCGAACCCGTCCACTAGATCTCCACAAGTGGCCCCGTTACTGCAAGGACTACTGGAGCATTCGTCCAGTTCCACGGCACACCGGACACCCTCGTAGCCGGATGGACAGTCGCACGAGAAGTTCGCTACTAGGTCGGTGCAGGTGGCGCCGTTCAAACACACACCGGAATGTTCCGTTGAACAGTCGTCGTGGTCGGTTTCGCAATGCGTACCTAATGCAGTGTGTAATGGCTGTGTATTAGTATATGTTCTGTATAGAAAAATATTCACTCGATATATAACTATATAATAATACATATATGTAATTTGAATACATTATTAAATTAATTCCGATTAATGTGATATTTTTAAAATAGATAAAACTAAATAATAGTGAATATAAATACTATATTACGATATTACTTATATCACATATATATTATATAGATTACTACATTACTAATTATATAATATAAATACATGATTGATAGTATCACTACCAAGCGAGCCCCAAGCCTACCTTCGTATCCCGAGCTACACCGACACAGGTAGCCTGCAACCCCGTCTACGCACGTTGCGTTGTTCTGGCAGGGTAGCGATACGCATTCGTCCATGTTGAACTCGCACAGCTCTCCTGTGAAACCTAGTCAAGGGGCATTAGTCTAGTAGTTAATAGACTCTGAACTGTATGTAAATAATGTAAATATACAACTACATTCACTATGTTATATTGGTTGATTATTATCGATATTGAGATTAAGATTATGGATATTAAGAATAAATTAAACGCGACTTTAAATTTCAAATATATTTTCTATTATTTATTGATTTTGATATATTTATATTATACACGAAAAATTAACCTCTTTTACAAGAGCACTTTGGCCTACTTCCTTTCATCTCTATACACTCTGCCCCGTTTAAACAATAGCCCTCCTGACATTCAATGATATCTCTACGAATTATATATGAACTATATAGATAGGATATTTGCCATCGTTATAGATGATTATATTTTGTTTATTTTATATGATAACAGTAAACCATTTTGAATTTTATATTTTCTTTATTTGTACTTCCGATATTTAATTACAATAACTACGTTATATTATTGAAAGTAAATAGTTCACCTTTGAACATCAAACTATTTATTCGACTGGATTGATCATTACAACTAAGTTAGTTGAACTAACTGATCGCAGTTGACCCCCGTCCAGCCCAAAGGACACAGACATCTGTAGCTGCCCATAGTGTCCAGACACACGGCCTCATTACGACACGGTGACCTCTGACCTAGGCCATAGTTCAGCGCACACTCGTTAACGTTGTACGAACAGAACACTCCCGTCCAGCCCGCAAGGCAATCGCATGAGTAACCTACGTGTGCGGGCAGTATAACTTATACAGTGCACAATTATATAATATCACTTCTAAATAATATTTTAAGACCAATTTAAAAAAATTAATTAATGGTTCGGACGAGGCTCGAACTCATGTCCTACTGCTTGTGTGTATGACACCTTAGCCACTGAGCCACACAGGCAGTTTATAAATATACTTATATATATATATATATATATATATATATAAAATGTATATTTTTAACATAATAATTTATTTTGTGTATATATATATATTACCAATCTTGCCGATGTGATCAACACAAGAAGCTCCGTTTATACACTTTCCTGATGCGCAGCTCAATGTGTCTGTTTCACAAAATCTTCCCTATATTACGTAGCATTAATTAATTAAGTATTCACATAATATATATTAAATATAAATATATTATATTATTTTTATTTAAATGATTTAATAATTATTATATTTACAACAAATAATATTTATTTGTAAAATCTGATTTAAACTTTTCAATTGAGTAAATTCAAATTGAAGTATTCTATATTAAAGTAAAATTGTTTGAAAATGTGTGAATCATTGGTGAATAGTATCAATAGTTAATAGAATTGGTTCATAATATAATTTAATAATATTTTTTATATCGTAATCATATTTAATAAAAGTAGTAATTATTTAATCTGGGTATCAATTAAAAGAAACAATGCTATTCACAGTTTAACTATAGAGGGCACTAATAATATTGAAATAATATTTGAATATAAATTAAATGACTATATTTATTTGACTATTATTTAATATATACATCTATTAATTGTTATCGTGTATAAACTTGCGTGTTGTATTGTATAATGTTAATTTATATAAACAGTATAATCGAGTAAAGATTAGGCATTTAGTAATATAATAATGTGATATTTACTATATATTTGAGCTCCTATAGTTAAAATATAGGAATTTCATAAAGTCTTGCAATTAGAGTATGTGATAAATTAATATGAAGAATGAAAATGTTATTTTATATGTAATATATTATATACTATATATATATATATATATATATATATATATATATATATATATATATATATATATATATATATATATATATATATATATATATATATATATATTTATTTATTATAATTATAAGATATATTATTATAAATAATTATTAATAAACTTTATTATCAAATAATTATAATTTAAAATGTTGACAAAATATATTTACCTATTTAACTATTAAAATTTAACCTCAGAAATCGTAATCAAAATAAATATGCGGGTCATATTCAATATTATCTTATATGCATTGCTATATTTTATAAAACGTGACTAACATATCAATTTATATGTTATATGCCTGACCTCGTATCTGGAAATGCACTCGCATCTAAAGCCCGTCTGTCCGTCCATAGACTCCACACACCTTCCGTTGTGTTCGCACGGCATCGAGAGACATTCGTATACATCGCCTTGGCAACGCTCTCCTATTGTCAACGTGTGTATGTGTTATATAATGAGGTATAGTGAGGTGTAATGAGGTATATGACTTGGCAACGCTCTCCTATTGTCAACGTGTGTGTGTGTGTTTGTGTGTGTGTGTGTGTGTGTTATGTAATGAGGTTTAGTTTAGTTTAGTGAGGTATATGCCTTGGCAACGCTCTCCTATTGTCAACGTGTGTGTGTGTGTTTGTGTGGTATAGTGAGGTTTAGTGATGCTTAGTGATGCTTGCTGATGTGTATGCCATGTTAACGTTTTCGTATTATCAATTGTGCGTATATTATGAAACTGATTAAATTATTAAATATGTAAATATAAATATGTAAATATAAAGCAATATCCTGTTTTAGGACAACGCTTCTTGTTATTACCACCAGAGTATTAACTATTACTGTTGTTTAGGGGAGAAGACATTCAGTCTCTATATATTATACGCATTTTAATGAAATATAAAATAGATTAAAGTATCATCTGGGATAATATAAGAATGAATATATACATATATATTTATATATATATATATTTGTTTTTTTTTTATATTTTAATACCTACATTTATTCACCATTAATCCTATAGATACTATTATTATGATCAGATTAATTAGTAACACCATAGCAAATATAGGGCCCGTGGTATGTAACGATACGATTACACTCAGAACCACATCATAGCGAGGTCGCATCAGACACACACCTCGTGTACTACACACTCTCACCTATGAAACCAGGTTTACAGATACAACTGTAATGGCCGTTAGCCGCGATCATACAAGTGGCTCCGTGTTGACAGGGGGAAGATTGACACGGGTCTTTGGGGGTCGTACAGGTCAAACCTAATATGGGCATACAAGATAATCTATATAGTTACACATGTTAACATATTAACTATATGATAAATATAATATAGAAATAATATAGGTATAATATATGTATAATATAGATATATGATACATATACACTATATGATATAATTGATGAGTTATAAGTTTATCAACATTAACATGTGTAGTGATATTATGAGAGATCTTTTTAAAACAGATTATTAATGTATATATATGATTATTATAATAATATATATTATTAAAATAATTGTACTCAATTATAGCAAGTCGGTGAATATGGTCCTATATAATCTAAATAAAATGCATGTAATTAAGTGAATATTGATTGATAGGGATGATTTATAGTGATAGTTGTGCCCTTCTATCTATTTACACGTTACCATGCACAGCAATATCACTACCTAGTAGGATCCCCATACTTACATCCACCATCGTACAAATACACAGATCCACAAACCCACCCACCCACATATGTATTGCACACACACACACACACACACACACATACACCATCGTACGAATATACAGATCCACACACACCCACACACACCCATACACATATGCACACACACACACACACACCTACCTTTCCATTGCGACGCGCAGTTACACTTGAAGACCGCGCCTCCCTCGTTACTGTTATCGTTGAGACAAGACGCATCGTTAACGCATGGAGCACTGATGCACGCATCACGCACTAGGTCGCACCTCTCGCCCGTCATTCCCGCTGCACACCCGCAACTAGAGGGGGCGCGGGGAGATGTGAGTATATTAATACATACTAACGTTGATTTATTGTTATTATTTATTATAATATAATGCAATGTAACCTATACATATATAATAATATAATATATAGTTAATTAAGTAAATAAAAAAATAGAAGAAAAAATAGATATGAATTCATACCCAAATCGAGATGGTACAAAAATTAACATTGGGTTTATTCCTTAGTTTATTCATGCCGAACAAATATATAGATATAGGCAAAATAAATGCTTCTGTTCTTAATTTATTTCATATAAAATGATAGCATACATTTTCATAGGTAAAACTCTACATATACTTAAACATACACTATATATAGATGACGCATGCAACTCCACAGCCTTTGTGTGAAATAGAGGTGTAGGCAAATGTTATTAATGGTGGTAGCCTTACTTTAATTTGTTATTATTACTTATAATATATTTAGACTGTAAATAGGCAGATTTATCAATGTACTTTTTAATGTTATGTTAATATTTAATATTTAATACTATAATAAAGTAAATAACTTAATATAAGTATTTCATATATGTACATAAAATTCTTATGTTCATGTATATATATAGATAATAAAATTTACCAAATAGTCAATTAAATAAAGTAGAAACATATTATATTAAATATGGATAGGTATCGCCTATAACATTATAAACCTATTTAATTATTGATAGAAAGAGGGGCTAGTTGATCTGAGTAAATAAAGTATACTAGGATAATATTTAGCATTACGGAGATAGCTAAGGATTATCTTAGGATAATAGTTAACATTACGGAGATAGCTAAGGATTATCTTAGGATAGTATTTAACATTATGTAGATAGCATTTATTTTCTCAAAATAAAGTGCTTCCAGATCTATTAATAATTAGTGAATACATATCATAAGTTATGATAGGGATATGATTGTGTATGATAAAGGGGTGTTATGATAGGGTTATATGTGTATGCTAAGGGTAATGATAGGGTATGATAGGGGTATATGAGTATGATAAGGGTGTGATTGTGGTAGTGTTATATTCCCCAGTCTCCCCTATGAAGATGCTAACCTATAGCCGTCCACAAGGTCCGTACACGTCTGGAAAGCTGGGCAGCTAGCGGTCAAGCACTCGTCCACATTGGTCTCGCAGTTCTGGCCGCTATAGCCCGCCGGACACTCGCACCTGTAGCCGGCAATGCCCCCGACGTGTTGTACGCAGGGGGCGTGGTTAAAGCAAGGGGCGGAGCTACACTCGTCAATGTCGATAGTGCACATCGGGCCGGTGAAACCTGCATTATATACATGTCTTTAGTTATATATATTATATGCGTATATATAGATATATAATGTATACTATACACATACCTAAAGGTTCTATACCCATACCTACTTGTTTTAAAAAAATTATCTATATCGTATATCAGTATGAATACAAATAATGTTGGTAATATTCTATATTTGACTATTATTCTTATTAAATATCATCTATATTGAATTATTATGTAGGTTAGAAATACATTTGAGGTATAATACTAATATATATATGTATATAATTTATTCACTACAATTTATAGTATACGATACTATAATACTTTGTGTAAATTAATAAATTTATATCGTTTACCTAATACGAGTTATTCAAATTTACTATATGATATATAAATATATAGGCAAGTAAAGTTATACTACCAAATTATCATAATTAATATTAAAATTCTCATAATATTTGTAGTATTATGTTGTCAAGTATAAATCATGTATATTCTCGAGAAATACTACGGGTATGATTCACTCTGGGCCTAAGCTGATTAGTATATATATATAATTAAGAAGTTATAAAATATATATACTCCCTACTCTTAATGTACATTATTATTGTATTTTGGTAGTGCTTTAATACGATCCAGGAACTTAAATGAAGTTTTTACGTTTCAATAATGTACGTTAATATGTTACACGTAGAACCTTTCGCACATTCACAACTGAAAGCGTTCAGTAGATCGGTACAGGTGCCGCCATTGTAGCACGGATTAGACAGGCATTCGTCCACTTCGCGGGCACAGCTTTCCCCGTGGTAGCCTTTCTCGCAATAACAGCGATGACCACCTGAGTATAACAACGGTGGCGATGTAATGAATCATCATCGTACTAGAGTGACTGATAGTATGTCCTAAGTTGGTCATTTGAACTATGAAAAGCTCGTTGTTTTAAACATTCATGTAAATCATTAGGGCTTAGTTTTAAGAAAATATATTTTTCTATTGTTTCAATAAAAATAATATTAAAATCACTTTTTATCTTCTGAAGATACATATTAACAGAAGTCATGTTATTGTTTGGTTGACAGTATGTCAGTATACGTGTGGGCGTGTCTATTTGTTGCACTCCATTAGGACGCTATACATGTGACATAGCCTATGATATATAGTTCGATATTAAATGTAATAGAATGTGAAGTTGTAGAATTCTAAAGTTTATCGCAGTAATTTAAAAAAAAATTATTTGAATATATATTTGTTTTAAAATATGTTAAAGATATCGAATAATTGAAATTATATTAATTCATTGTTAATGTAATTGATATTAATATACATGATATTAATTATAAACATGTTGTAATATTATTAATGACATTAAAAAGTCATAGTAAATAAATATATTAGTTAATAATATATTGGTTTTCTAACTTGCGATATTTGAGTCGATATACAGCAATATTATGGAGTGAAGTAATTGTGAAATCTTATTTGGGTACCACTAATTAATAAAATATCCCACATATTTAAGTTATAATTTTCAATAACTATTAAAAACCAAGTGCATTCACTTGCTATATTACAATGCGAATATTTTAGCACATGTGAAAAGCAAGTAATATATGTAAACAAAAATTGTTTGGATATTTTTGTAATAAATACAATATATATTATTTATTAATATTAATATTATTAATATATTTATCTTATTAATAATGATGTTATGGATAAATTAAAAGTTATAAAGTTTAGTGTGTATATTTGACACAATATTATTATAATTAATATGAATTATTACATTTATATATATAATATAAATTATCATATGGTTATAATCTACATACGTATATATTCATTTATATAATTATAATAATATAAGTTTAATATATTGATGTATAATACTATAAATAAAGTTTATTTTAAATGAATGTACATTATTATATTTAAAAGTGCATATACATATTACATATACTATTTAAGTATAAATAATGTATATTATATTTACTTTTTAATATATTTATCAATTATTAATAAAAGAACATTTCTAAACTAGTATATCTTTATTAAAACAAATTAGTAAATACAAATATTTATTATTAGAATATTATACAGTATAAACATATACATGTTTAAATAATAATAATGAAACTATAATATAAAATAATAGAATATAAACGTATGTGTTAAACCAAGTTGAATATGTTTAATTTTTAGTTTTTTAATATTTTTCATAGTAATAAGAACATTTTTGTACTATTTATATTATATTGTTCTGAGCCCCTCATAATTATGTATATAGACATGTAGTATATGACTTCTTGAAATATATACAGGATTTCAATGATGCTATATATTGTAGAAATGATGAACTATAGGTTACCGTTACCAACTATAGGTGTTATAGCAATCTGATGTAGTGAATTATTCTTATTAACATTTAAGGATCATTGAATACATAACTTAATCTACAAATGTTTTATAATAATTACTTATAATTAATTTAATTCGTGAACTACATTGCTATATTTTCACAGATATTTTAATGATTTATTTTGCTAAAACAATTAATGCTTTTTTTTCTTATATATCTAATTTCCTAATATTTCCAGTAAATAATATAAGTATATTATCCTTATTTCTTTAATTTTTCTAATTAAATAAAAATTAACTAGCATTTAATTTGTAATGTGACTTTAGAAAATGATGATTTAATGTTTTGACATATTCTGAAATGGAAGTTTTCATGATCCCGGTCAGTAAAAATTTCACAACCTTCTAAATAATTTGTCAATAAAATCTAGGTTATAGTTAATATTTATCTCTATATATTACCATATAAATGACAATTTACTTTAATATTCTCAAAAATAGAAATAAATGATTTTACACTAAACCTCTACCCAAGATATGGTAAATTACTTTTTCATTATATTTATTTAAATATTTAATAATTAATATAGCGACTCGATTTCAGAAATTTTTAAATTGACTCAAATATTTCAGACTCGACATTTCATTACTAGAGATTAGGACTCAAATTTGTACATAATGTTTACTATCATTTTGCTAAAACTTATATGTAATATGCATGTTTGAAATTATATTATCTTTTTCATTTATAATTATATTATACGAATCGTTTAAATCGGATGATATTGTTGAATATTTAGTATAAATCTTATGCCTCCTCTTGGTATGAATTCAACCTAATTGCAGGAGTCTTTAACTTCAGAAGAATCAATATGAACTAGAGTATATATATATATATTGTAGTTTTATATTATTATTATATTTTCAATAAATATTTAATGATAACGTACCTTTTTGATAACGTATCAGTTTTGTGAATATTCTTCTTGATTTAGTTCTTGTGTTTGATCCGGTATATCGAATATCGTTGGTACAGCATTAAACATTAATACCATCCTAGTTAAAATATCATACAATTTAAAAAGACTAATAAATTATATAAATAATTTACCTTTCACTTGTTTTATATTGATTATTTTCAAAGTGAACTCCGTATAGTCTTAATACTCTTAAATAAGTGATTGTTTCTTGTTTACTAGTTGAAATCAGAAACCATTTCTTGTAGTCCATTTGATTCATCTAAATAATGTTTCATTAAAATAATATACTAAACTAAAATAATAATTTTAATATATAAATTAATATTAGGAACAATATTTGTTTATATTATATATAATGCAAATATAATATAATACAAAGATACATTATATAATATTATAATTAATTTATTTAAGATCAGTAATATATTAATAGAATATTACAATTAAGATTAATATTTATATTTTATAATATCCATAAACTTACATTTTTTATTAAAAATATAATTATATATTATTAAATAAAGAAAATAATTAATATACTATCATTAAAGAGGAGAATTTGAAATTAAATAATTATGCATTTAACAAAGTTATTACATATAATAGGGAATATAATTTCTATTATAATTATAAATAATTTATATCAAATATTTGTTATAGAAATATGATTTTTTGTCCACTATAAGTTATCACTATAGTTACTATAGTTATAAATTTCATTAGAACATAGTTAATAATATTCTATATATATATATATATTTATATTTATATAAACATTAAGTTTATATAAGATTTGTATTAATTATATAATTTTCTATTTATTTTATTATATTATTCAGTTTAAAATAATTCAGTTTTAAACTGAGTTTAAACATAAATTTGAAGCATATAAATAAGCGTGAATCTCGAAGCAGGCAGACGATTTTTATTATTAGAATTTCAGAGTTCAATTTTTATTTTGAGGTTGTGTGATTTCTCTGGTTTTATGTAGATGTTTTTTTAGCTACATTAATATAATAATTATTATAATGATTATATCACCAAATGAGCCTATACTATATTGTGTTACTATAAAATATCTTATAATGCGTATTCTGTTCAAAGTGAATATATAAATACCGCCCACCTTTAACTCTGACATTTTTATAATAACATTCGGCGGCCTTCTTTGAGATAATTCAATATAGGGATTAAAATGTATAGAATAAGTATTCGAAAATGTAATAGATTTAGAGTACCTACATTATTTAGGATATGTACATTATAATTATTAAATTCCTAATTTATATGTACAATTATATTTACCTCTTATTAGTTGTTGAAATCTATAAAACAAGAATTTACTTGAACATGAGTAATTACTACCATTGATTACGACCCAATGTTACTAGTAAGTATTAGTAATATATACAATAATGCTTAAAAAAGTAACATTTATAAATTTAAATAAATCCATAAAAAAATTATTCTAAATTGGCACGTGATGTGTTTTTCAAACGTAAACATCCGGGTAAAGATATTCTCTAAACCCTCTAAATATTAAATTGTATTATTATTAGCCTTGTGGGTATGATTATTAGCCAAGCGGTGCCACTCCCTATCTCGCAATGGTAATATGAGAAAGTTTGTTTATTTACATTACAATGTAAACAAACAATACTTTGGGCAGATAATTCAAATTGTTATGATATTTAAAAATAATGTCATTAAACTTTATTGAGTTATTATACAGCATTAATAGTTAATATTTATAATTAATTAATGTTATAATTTATATTAATTATATATTTATTATTTAGACCATTATTATTATAATACATATTATATTAAGTCATGTATAATTGATGTTATTAAACAATATTTTCGGCAGATATTAAACTATTTATGGTATTTATTATAGTTTTTATAAAGCATTAATAGTTAATATTCATATTAAATTAAGGTTGTAATTTATATTAATTATATATTTATTATTTATAATATTATTATTATAATAAATATTATATTAAGTAAGGATAATTAATGTTATTAAACAATATTTTCGGCAGATATTAAAATATTTAGGGGGATGCAATTGAGGCGGGCGCCGAACGCGCGAGCGCGCGACGCACGTAGATAGTTATAAATAGAGTATATGTTTATATTCACGCATCAATGCATACACCATATATTAATATAATGAATAATATAGTTTATGAATCATACAATGTATGATACATATATTGAATCAGTAATTGATAAAATACGATTACTAATTAGACTAAACACACATGTGTATATTTAGTTATATTTTACTAGGTAATTTAACTATACATCTATAATACACACACTCACACACACACACATACACACACACACACACACACATATATATATATATATATATATATATATATATATATATATATATATATATATATATATATATATATATACATATATACTGTATACTTATATACTGTATATATATATATATATATATATATATATATATATATATATATATATACATACACATACATACATACACACATACATACATACATACACACATATACACACATACATACATACATACATACATACATGCATACCTACACACTAGTAATGTAAATGATGCTCAAATTTAAGGCATTGATGCAGTCTCAGTCACAGTTACCTAAAGCATCGATGTAGTCTCAGTCTCGGTTACACGAAGCATCGATGTGCTGATAGTACAATATCATGGAACATTACAGTACATTATGCTAGAAGGTGATAGTATGATATGATGTAATGTGACAGTACAGTGTGCTGAATGTACAATATCATGGAACATTACAGTACATTATGCTGGAAGGTGACAGTATGATATGATGGAACATTACAGTACATTGTGCTGGAAGGTGACAGTATTATATGGTATAATGTGACAGTACAGTGTGCTGAAAGTACAATATCATGTAACATTGCTGGAAGGTGATAGTATGATATGATGGAACATTACAGTACATTGTGCTGGAAGGTGATAGTATGATATGATGGAACATTACGGTACATTATGCTAGAAGGTGACAGTATGATATGATTTAATGTGACAGTACAGTGTGCTGAATGTACAATATCACTTAAAATTACAGTATATTATGCTTGAAGGTGACAGTATGATATGATGTAATGTCACAGTACAGTGTGCTGAAATTACAATATCATGGAACATTACAGTACATTGTGCTGGAAGGTGACAGTATGATATGATGGAACATTACAGTACATTATGCTGGAAGATGATAGTACAATATCATGGAACATTACAGTACATTGTGCTGGAATGTGACAGTATGATATGATGGAACATTACAGTACATTGTGCTGGAAGGTGACAGTATGATACGATGGAACATTACAGTACATTGTGCTAGAAGGTGATAGTATGATATGGTGTAATGTGACAGTACAGTGTGCTGAAATTACAATATCATGGAACATTACAGTACATTATGCTAGAAGTTGACAGTATGATATGATGTAATTTGACAGTAGAGTGCTGAAATTACAATATCATAGAACATTACAGTATATTGTGCTGGAAGGTAACATGTCACTGCAGTAGGATATTATGTAACGTGACAGTACAGTGTGCTGAAAGAAAAAGATAGATCATAGTCAAAAGCGTTTATAATAAAAACATTTATATAAATAATGTATACATATAATATTATACTTACTTATTAAATGTGTATACTAGTTTATTATGTATTATATAGTATAATAAAATATAATAATTAATATTTTATAGTTATATTTTTCATTAGAACAAATATCCAATGATTGTTTATATATATATATATATATATATATAATATATATTATATATATATATAAACTATATATATATAAATATATATATATATATATATATATATATATATATTGATGAACATATTGATATATGATACATATATGCATTTATATCACAACATATATATATATATATATATATAATATATATATATATATATATATATATATATATATATATATATATATTATATATATATATATATGTGTGTATGTATATATATATATATATATATATATATATATATATATATATATATATATATATATAATACATTCAATGTTACATTGTAACTAGTTTGTTATGTATTATATAGTATCATACATAGTATCATACTAGTATCATGATATAATATAATTATTATTATATATATATATATATATATATATATATATAGAATATTACAATTAAGATTAATATTTATATTTTATAATATCCATAAACTTACATTTTTTATTAAAAATATAATTATATATTATTAAATAAAGAAAATAATTAATATACTATCATTAAAGAGGAGAATTTGAAATTAAATAATTATGCATTTAACAAAGTTATTACATATAATAGGGAATATAATTTCTATTATAATTATAAATAATTTATATCAAATATTTGTTATAGAAATATGATTTTTTGTCCACTATAATTTATCACTATAGTTACTATAGTTATAAATTTCATTAGAACATATTTAATAATATTCTATATATATATATATATTTATATTTATATAAACATTAAGTTTATATAAGATTTGTATTAATTATATAATTTTCTATTTATTTTAAAAATAATTTTAAATAATATGTATTTATTTTATTATATTATTCAGTTTAAAATAATTCAGTTTTAAACTGAGTTTAAACATAAATTTGAAGCATATAAATAAGCGTGAATCTCGAAGCAGGCAGACGATTTTTATTATTAGAATTTCAGAGTTCAATTTTTATTTTGAGGTTGTGTGATTTCTCTGGTTTTATGTAGATGTTTTTTTAGCTACATTAATATAATAATTATTATAATGATTATATCACCAAATGAGCCTATACTATATTGTGTTACTATAAAATATCTTATAATGCGTATTCTGTTCAAAGTGAATATATAAATACCGCCCACCTTTAACTCTGACATTTTTATAATAACATTCGGCGGCCTTCTTTGAGATAATTCAATATAGGGATTAAAATGTATAGAATAAGTATTCGAAAATGTAATAGATTTAGAGTACCTACATTATTTAGGATATGTACATTATAATTATTAAATTCCTAATTTATATGTAGGAATTTATATCCTACAATTATATTTACCTCTTATTAGTTGTTGAAATCTATAAAACAAGAGTTTACTTGAACATGAGTAATTACTACCATTGATTACGACCCAATGTTACTAGTAAGTATTAGTAATATATACAATAATGCTTAAAAAAGTAACATTTATAAATTTAAATAAATCCATAAAAAAATTATTCTAAATTGGCACGTGATGTGTTTTTCAAACGTAAACATCCGGGTAAAGATATTCTCTAAACCCTCTAAATATTAAATTGTATTATTATTAGCCTTGTGGGTATGATTATTAGTATGATTATTAGTATGATCCTATTAAGATTATTAGTATGATCATAGAACTATAGAGAAGGTTTTTATCTATAGCTCTATGAGTATGATCAAGGATTTTCCGAAGGAAATTTGATTTCAATTTGATTTAATTTAAGTCAAATATGAACATATTGAATAAATAGAATTTGTTTTAATTTGAATTAATATATACATCATTTACATTTACAAGTTAACTATCTTCTTTAATAAATAAAATACAAATTTATATTAGTAGGTATATTTGATTACCTATATTTGATTAATAAAAGAGTAAATAAATGCTATTTTTTGGTGAATTCCCAAATACGATGTTTTTCCAATTAGGTTTTTCCAATTAAGTTTTTCCAATACTACGTCCGATATATGTAAGGCGATACCTTAATATTTTGACACGTTATTCTAAAATTCAATAGATAATTAGATAAAATGTAGTTTAAAAAAACAACGTTATTCAATAAAATCATGATAAATATTCTTAAATTATTTTGTAATCATCATTCTCCTTAATGGGGTATCCCAATACAGATTTGCGGAAATAATGAACGGAAAATATCACTATAAAAAGATTTTCTAGTAAGTTATTGTTAAATAAAAGTTATTGTTTATTAATAAATTTATTAATTTAAATTAAATGCATCTTAATATTTTGTAATTCTCTATAGGTAGGTTACCTAGGTTATCCCTAATATGTAATAATTCCATAATTGTCATATGTAAAGTTTTCCTGTATGAATAATAACCTATATATTGATTTATAACAACCCGTGAAGTTATCTGTGTAGTATGGTATATATAGGGATATACCTAGGGATATACCTATAGGTAGAGTGTTCTTATATCGAAATGCACGTAATATCGACACCCTAGAGATCTCCCAAAATATAATTCCAATCAAAAAATAATTAATGTATGAAATGTTAATAAATATAATTATAATTCAGTATAATTTTTATTTTAAATTTATATTTTTTTAATTAGGTATAAACAAAAAACTGATTTTTTCGTTACAACTCTAAATTTATGAAATTTAAAAAAAAATTATGAATTTTTTGTGTACAATATCGATTCTCAATCATTTGAAAATTTATATATTTTAAATATGTTAAATATATATTATAGATCTAATTATATTTTACAATATGCCGAAAAGATTTTGTATTTTTCATAATTTGTTACAAAGTTATTAACATTTAACTAAGTAACATACATTTTCATAATACCTATATCGATACCCTTTAACCAATCAGCGTTATTTGTTTATAATGTGAGTGCGACATTAAGGGCGATCATAGAATATTGAAAATTAACAGATTAACATTGGACTATGTTTTTCTTAATAAATATACCTTTAAAATGAAGCACACACATTTATTTTTATTTTTATTAATCTAAGGTCACACGACAGCCTCGTGAAGTTTAACACCTATAGTTCGATACAAATTTTGCTATATATAAAATAAATTATAAAAAAATAAGTATTTAAAACCTTTGTAATGAATAATTTGTTATCAAACGTTAATACACTATTTATTTTATAATAATGGAATAGAAAATATAAAAAATAGAAAATATAAAAAATAGAATTAAAAAAAAATTTCCTGGAAATTTCTTGGAATTTTCATGGTGTGTTTTTTCGTAAAAAATGACTCAAAAAAAATTGACAGTATGCCGTGTCGTAAAAAATGACTCAAAAAAAATTGAAGTATACATATATTTTTAGAATTTCAATAGCTTTAATATGTAATGTTTTTTTCTATGATCACCCTTAACGTGCGATGCACGTCGTGCGTTATAGTAATATTCATAAATTAATAGACATTCCTAATAATATACACACCTACTTGGAATTAAATAGTCTTTCACAAACTATATACAACTCCTATGTACGTACAATATTCGCATTATGTAATTTAAAACTTAATATTTATAATATAATATAAAATATTAAATATTTTCGAAAATTAATTATTGGAAAACATCGTATAAATTGCGTGTGTTAACTAAAAGTAACGCGCATTTTATTCTGATTGGATAGTGGATATTAAATAATATATGGTATATCTAAATATCGATTAGGGTGTCGATATTATGTGCCAAGGTATCGGTATTATAATCGAGGCAGTGCCTGTAATATCGACACCCCTGTTATCTCAGAGTTAAACAAACTAAATTAAATTTTAAAATTGCTATTATATGTATATACCTACTTAATAATTATAAATACAATTTGAAAATATTTAATTAAGAAATAATAAAGTTATGGTGATTTATTGTTAGGGTGTCGGTATTCGAGTACTCTCCCCTATAAACCTACTTTCCCTTACTTTATTTTGTAATTAATATAATAATAAACCTGCAATACTTTTTATATCCATATTAATACAAGTTCCCAGTATTATACTGCCAGTATATAATACAAATAATATAACCGTTAATAAATAGGACCATATATTCTATAGAACTATATAGGGGAAAGTCCCCGATTACCGACCCCCTCCTAATACCGACCCCCTCTCGTATCTCAGTAAATATAAGAGTTATCAAAAAATTATATATACATGAACTGTTAGTAATTTAATGTTAAATATGAATAAATATTTTGTTTAAAAAAATATTTAATTCTACAATTGTTATTTGATAAAATGTAATATTCTGTTTTTACTTTTTAAATATTTGAATAATAACTTTTTTTAAATCATTGTAAATACTTTATTAATTAAAAAAAAACGTAATCTACACATAATATTGTAGATCAATAAAATGTTTATAATTATTATAAAAATAATTTAATTTGAATAACTATTAACCAATATATCTTAATTATAGCACACATATGATTTTCCTATTGCCGACCCCCTAAATTATCCTAATACCGACCCCATGTGATTTATAATATCCAATCAAAATAGATCCGTATTTTATTTTTAATTATGTTATATCTTGTTTGTTTATCATTTACATAGATTTAGGATTCATGATTCCAGTTGATATATATACCTACTGATTAATAAATAAATATTAAATAATATACACTATTTTAATATAATTACTTTAAAGTTTAAATTTAAATTTTATTTTACTATTAAAACATAAATTCAATAAAAAATAAATTACGTCATGTTATAATTAATTATATTTATATATTTCTACTATTTTTATTGGATATTATAATACTACAATTATTGATACCACGATTATTTTAGGGGTCGGTAATAGGGGAAGGGGGTCGGTATTAGGCACATGTATCCGATTACCGACCCCCCTTTTTATTCTTGTAAATATAATTATATCAAAAATTTAAAATAGCCACATTATTAATTGTCATAATATTACTCAAATTACAAAATTTCAAATAAATATAATTAATATTGAATACGTTATTACAACTAATCATTTAGGGGTCGGTAATCGGGGACTTTCCCCTATACATAGAGTGAAAATCTAGTTTCGCTATAGCTCTATTATAAATACTATAGAGTTGTAGGTATTTAGTAAACAACAAATCTATGACAAATACATTCAAATTCCCTATACATAAGGACAAAATACCCATAAGTGATAAATAGCATCACTAATTATTATTCATGCATCCTATATAAGTATGAAATATAGTTCTATATGTGTTCTAACTATATTCATTAATACATTATTTTAATTTTCATTATAAATTAACCTTCAGGATTTTCGACGCATATGGAATGTTGACCTTGGCACGGACTCGTGGAACATCTACGTACAATGGCTTCGCATTGTTCGCCTATGAACCCTTGTTCACAGGCGCAGTGATATCTATTGTGTAATCGTTATTGTTATATCTCGAGGAGATTATATGTAGGTATTCGTTGTAGAAATTAATGAAATAAATAATATATTAGATATGTCCTGTAGGAATAATATATATATATATATATATATATATATATATATATTAATACGAACCCGTTATTTAAATCTGTACAATTTCCATTAAAATAACACGGATTACTTTCACACTCGTCAATATTCCGAGTGCATGTTTTGCCGGCGTAACCTTAAAGTGTAATGAATTAAAAACAGTCTAATATATTAGACTGTATATATATATATATATATAAGTATATAGTTGAGATATAATTAAGATACGGTTTAGATAAGTAGGAATAGAAGTCAGTATCGACTTTGTACTCGTCTGCGAATACTGTTAGCCTACAGGCGTATCAATAATCGTATACGATAACCTATAGGTCTATATAAATTAAGTATACGCATAAATAGTGTGACTTACTACACACAGAAACACAAACACACACACATACTCACACACACACACACATACACTAACACATACACATATACACAAACATATAATGATATGCCCACCTACAATGTACGTGGTACATATACACAACACATACCCATATCCAGACGAACGCGCGCCTACATCACGTTCACTGTGGTAAACCTGGCAGACAATTACACGCGTAGTCCCCGTCGCTGTTGACGCACGAGATGAAGTTACGGCAAGGTCTCAGCTTCACGCACTCGTCGATGTCCTGTTCGCAGTGCCGTCCGTCGTAGTTATCGGTACACGTGCACCTATACCTATACGCGTACGTGTATAGTCTATGAATATATAATTAATTAAATAATTTCAAAAAATTATATTATATACTACATATTATATTTAATATAGGTACTGTATATACCTTATATATATATATACCTCATATATATATATATATATATATATATATATATATATATATAATATACCTACATAAGTCAACAGTGATATATGTCATAAGTTATGATTACTAATAAATTAATTTATATTTATAATTTAAGATAATATTTATAATAGTATACGTAGTATTAATATTTTATAAATTAAACAAAATATATAATATACTGTAGAACATTACACATAATGTACACATATTATTCTATTATAAAGGTTATAACCTATAGGATAATAAAGGAATATGCATATGTACTACATACTACTATAGTATATATATATATATATATATATATATATATATATATATATACATATAGTATACTATAGTACGGTATCAGAATAGATTACGCAACTAACCCATTCGCGTAGTCATTACATAACGAGTTATGTAAGCAGGGCGAAGAGGAGCATTCATTAATATCTGATTCACACCTAACGCCTTCGTAACCTTTTGTTGTATTGGTGTAGTAATGTGGGTTAGCATTAACTAATATGGTTTATCTAATTTAATTAATTGCGTATTTTTGAATATAATCTTATATTGGTTTTAGTTATTTATATATAGATGTTCTATTCAATATCCTAACCTACTATATAAAGTTTATATTATAAACTATGGTTTGAAAAGTAATTTCAAAAATTCTATAAAAAAAAATAAATATATAGGTAATATTTAATTAGCTATATATCATGTGATGCTTCTACTGTTACTTTTAGTAGGACATAACGTTCTGGTTATATGTTTTTATGTAGAAGTTCTACATAAAAACATATAAAATTAACTTTATGTCCTACTACAAGTAACATTTAAACGATGTACTTATAGTATATATATACACTATAAATAGGCACGCGTTACTATACGTTAACTATACGTTACTTACCTGTAGTACATTTACATTGACCAGTGGTCTGGATACATTGTCCGTTATTTAAACAATAGGAATCATCACACTTACGCGGTGATATCGTCTCGCATTGTTTGCCCGTGTAACCTTCGCCACAAACACACTTGTATTCATCTGTGATATAATATGTATATATAAATTAGAATATTATTAGAATATTATTACATATATATTAACAAATTATATTTGTAATGATTAAATATTAAATTTAAAGATTACACATTCCAAATTGAATGTTAATATTCTGAAGATATTCTGAAGATGATGTAGTTTAATAAAGTGATTATGTTCTGAAGAAATTATAATCCTACAATATTGAATGATAAAGTTCTTTAATATTGTAATATAAATATGTGCTCCAGTACTGAACAATATTTATGTAAACTTAAATTATTAACATATCATAGGTAATAACTGCAGATCAACATTTATCTCGGGTAAAAAGTTCATGGTGGCGTAGTTCAACACCCTTCTTAATATTTGTTGGAAGTAGAGTGGCTCTTCAAGATTTGTTGTAAATAAATGTATTATTTGTCAAATTAATTATTGTTAATTAATTTAATTTTACTTCAAAACACCTTTTATGTACCTATCAGATAGATACCGTTATTAAATCAGAAAATGTATATAGATTATCGAGCCAATTTTTATCAAGCCGATTTCGAAAATGTATAGACAGATAGATTCTATCTATCTATACATTTTGATAAAAATATACTGGCTTGGTAAAAATTGGCTCGATAATCTATATACATTTTCCGATTTAATAACGGTATTGATGCATATACTAATATAAAGTATACACACGAAAGTAGTCAAGTAAAGGGGAATAACTTGGGGTGTAACATTGTATACGAGTATAACGTTAATCCTCTACGTAAACATATCGATACACCGAGACTGACCCCGATCTCACGTATACCGAGAAACTCAATATAAGAATTAGGTGTAAGAGATCGTGTGTGGTCAGTGACCCCAGGAATTCCACACCAGTCCAATACGATGTTCTAAATATGCTTATCTTGGCACACGCTAATTTTCATTGCGTAGGAGATATGCGTTTTATAGTAGGTAGTATGTAGTTTGAATTAGTGTTATTGTTATTATATTTATTGATTTTGTTTGTCTATTATATATGCGGTATACTATGTCAACAAGTCGGAATTAGTTACGCCGTTTCTAGATTCGGTGTGGGGTATGATGATAGTGACTTTATTATGCTTATTTAATGATCAAGTTAGTAAATTGTTATATTTTTCCTATGCGTTTTATTATTGTAATATTCTATTATTGTAAGTATAACTACATATTTGAATGATATTATATTATCAATAATATTATAAGTACATTTACTATTTATATATCTAAACATCGTTTTGATCATCATCAGTATAAAACAGGACATGCTTTAGTTTAAACGAACCGACGTATACGTATTTACCGTATAGTAATACATTATAGGATGTAATACAGCTATTAATATATGGAGCACGATGACCATATTTGGTAATATACGAAAACTTGCCGTCTATTCGCCGATTTAATAATATATATATATATATATATATATATATATATGTATAGTTTAATAATATATTTATACCTATACTATAGTTAAAATAGTATTATTTAATGGTGTTATTATTAATTAATTATGTATGCTCGTTGTATCTAGGTAATAAATGTTGTACTATTATATTATTTAGAAGGGTGTGAATTATAGGATCATTATTTTCACGTATAGCATTTATTCTTCTAAGGCGCAGAACATTTATGGTCACAAATACATGAGTGATCGATAAATCTTTAATACTAAAGTATGAATAAAATACTCCCAGAGAAATATCGTGGTTTGTCGAAATAATATACTAGGATACTATAACTATATACTCTATAAATATTTTTCCAGTGAATTGAAATAGATTGTTGAAAAATAGCCAATAGGTAACAAACTTGGTAAAATAAAATATTATAGTTTATCATATAAGTTAACATTTAGCATACAAGTATTCGTTGTGGTTTCAGTTGTACTTGATAGTAATTTGGTTGTTAATTAAGTTACTTAGAGTTAAATCTATTAGGCCTACACTACAATTGTATTACATATTTATTTGCAGTGTATATAGGTACTAGTTTATATCTATAGTCAATAGTACCAAGGGTAAGGGAGTATTACAAATTATGTAAAGATTTTTCTGAAAGAGTTGGATTATTTGCTGTATTAATTTTCGAGCCAGAATTCTTTAAGCCTAATAGGGCTTGAAGACTACGTTCATATACATATCATTATAATATATACTTTACTATTAATTTAAATAATATCCTATTTATATTAATTAATTTTTCAAATGCAATTATAAACTAATACAAGTGTGTATTACCTCTAAAACATCGCTACAGTGATAAAGTTATGCTCTACGCGAAACTATCTGACCTGGATAGTCGACGCAAGTGGCACGGTTTTGACACGGCCCAGAGTGACACGCGGCGCTGGCATTCGGTGTCACGGCGTACTGACACGTGGAACCGTAGTATGACGGAGAACACAGACACAGGAACGTCGACGAGCGGCCATTGTAACACGTGGCGAAGTGCTGACAAGGACTAGATGAGCACGCCTGTTCCGTTTGCGTTGAGGTCACGCGAAACATTCCTGTCACGTGTTAGATGCGGAGGTAATGTGATTATACGGTCATGTTTATGCATGCGCTTGACAAGTTGCCAATGACAACAGCTGTGTATATTCCTCATGTTAAACTCTAGGTAAAAGCCCTAGGCATCACGGGTCAAGCGATTTTAATTATTTTAAATATATAATTATTTTTACTATAGTATTATAATTACTATAGTATATATGTTAAAACCTTATTATTTATGATATGTAATACATAGTAAAAAGTTACATACACTCAAAAAGAAAAGAGAGTCATTTTTTAAAAAGGCTAGTCTTTTTAGTTAATTACATATAATTAATATATGGTACAAATTATATATAAATAATACATTTCATAATTAATAAAGTAATTGTTATTGTTTAATTGACTAGGGCTTAATTCTGAATAGAATCGCTAATAAAGACTAGGCCTTATTTCTAAAATAGACTAGCTCATACCGAGTCAATTTAATTTACAATAGTTTTTTTAGACAAAATAAAAAGACTAGCTTTTTGAGAGAAAAAGACTCGCTTATTTTTCTGAGTGTATAACTATATATATATATACCAAAGATTTTGCGAAGCAAAGATATAACACTCCCTATGCATGCAACGTAATTTCGTAATATCCCCTGCCGCTGCTAGCAGTAGTATCGAAATCACTTAAATTGATTTAGGTTCGGCTCTGTTTGCATACAACAATGTTTTCATTGCTCTATTAAATTGCATGCAATATAAATTAGCTTTTACTTACTAAATATATACTTATAGCTTTTAAAACATAAATATCATATTTGTTTGTTATATATCAGTAATGAACACTTAGTTTTCATCATATAAATATTAATTTAAAGCATATTATTTAACATTTTAAAAGTGTATAGTTAAATACGAATTTACATTATAAACAACACATAGTTCCTAAAAGTAACCCGCTATAGGTGGCACTGGGGTATTTTGTATACAAATTCGAATTACATGATTTCGCGTAAGTGTTATATCTTTCCTTCGGAAAATCTTTGTATATACCGTAAACTCTAAGTAAGTCGTCAATAGATAAGTCACAGAACTGAATTGATCAATTTGGATTTGTAAATCGCTACTATTAAATCCGAATTTCTGATGTATAAGTCGTACTTTTAGTAATATTAATATAAAATATGGTACCATGATATTTCTATTATTTTACTAAAATAATTTATATAACACTATATAAAATACTATATATAGTATACTATAGTAATATACTATAGTATACTATAGTATATTATTATATTATACTATATAGTATATTACTATGATATAATTAATATAAATTATGTATACATATATGTAAATATGTATACATATATGTAAATATGTATACATATATGTAAATATGTATACATATATGTAAATATGTATACATTTATATATATATATATATATATATATATATATATATATACACTTATCTATATAGTGGATTATAGATTATATATCGAGAATATAAATATACACACACATAGAGTCATACATTATGTATACATTACAATTTTATAAATAGTTATATATATATAAATATATTAATATTAAATATAATCATATTAAATTGTAAATTTTGAGAAGAAAAAAGTATTCATCAAATGATTAATTTAAAGTTTAAGATAAATTACTTAAATTTATTATAAATTATAACTTACTAAATATTGCCATGCTTATAAATAGTATTTGGTATATATACCGTATATGTATATATATATACAGTTGGTTTGTATACAATACCCTTATTTGTAAAATATTGATATATACTATTAATAGAATCATAACGAGAATCAATATAATATTAAGATTGGTGTCATTCGATACATGCAGTATCATTAGTATTTATCACCCTTAATATCACCCTTAATACCATCCTTAAATGATCACCCTTAATATAACTACGACGATAAATATGTAAACTATACATATGTAGGCTTTATATTGGTCGCTTTACAAAGATAATAGAAATAATTACAAAACAATACGTTCACATGTGATATGAACGACATGCATTGCACGTTATACGATTGTTATGTATACATTGTTATTGAAGGGTTATTATCCAACTAATTTGTATTATAACGAGTATTATTTATATATGATTGTGTTATAATGGATCTATTTTATGTTGAAAAGATACAATTTAAACTATATATAGTTAACTATAGTTAACTATAGTTAATATATTACTAGATTTTGTTATATATATATTTATATATATATATATATATATATATATGCTATAAATAGTATACATATAGCGAGGTATTTCTTATAACTAGATTATTATATAGGGATTTATTATATATTTATATATATATATATGCTATAAATGGTGTACATATACTCTATAGCGAGGTACTTCTTATAATTATCTGATTATATATATATATATATATATATATGTAAATTAAAGGCATTCTTTATTTTAAACAACATTATACATTATAAGTACTATAGTACTGATTAACTATATGATATATTTATATGAATACTATAGTTGTAGACATATGTATAAATACACATCTTAACTAACCATATATTAATATAGCAATTTGTTCATATCCCATCACTTATATCAGTATATTAATATAATAATATCAGTTATGTATACGATTAATGTAATTCACTAGGTAATAGATATAAAGTACTATTAAATAGATGTATATAAATACTACTAGAGCGTCAGTATAGCTATAGTATTATTTAATTTAGGTACGAGTTTATATAGCGTTACGGATGAGTAATTCTTTGATCAATACCGTACGCTGATTGGTCAATAACGCCAGGAAAATATAACAGATGGTGATAATAAGGTGAGTGAATCTAATGAGAAATACTAATATAATTTATTATTTTATGTGAATAATAAAAAATAAAAATAAATATAAATACATATATATATATATATTTGTTAGTAATATTGTAAAATAATTTATTATTTAACTGATTATATTTCCAAATTTATAAAAATAAACACCTACATATATTAATTTATATTATATATTTTGAAAAATAAATATTATAATTTATACCATATATGTTATATTATTATTAAATAAATACATATACATTTAATAATAAATATAGGTATTATACATATTATTAATATTATACACAATACATTATATTTTAATATTAAGAATATATTCTTAATATTCATAATTATCATCAATGATTAGAATTATACTAATTATTATTATTACTATATATATATACAGTCAACTCTCGGTAAGTCGGACTACGGATGGTCGGACTTCTCGATAAGTCGGACACATTTAGTTGGTTTGGTTGGATTTGTATCTAGTTCCATGTTAAATTAATCGGATAAGTTGGATTGGATAAGTCGGACTTTTCTATAAGTCGGACACATATTATTGTCATTTTTATGATTTTTATACTGGATAAGTCGGACTTTTCATAAATTGTCAGAAATGTTTACTTTAAATAATGAATATTATAATTTTAGTAAGTAATATTATTGAATACAACATTTTATGTTGTTGATTGTTGCATAATTCCATATTTCGGTAATCCTTTAACTCACGCTGCGCATCTCATGTATTATTTGCATGTAATTCTGAATCTCGGATAAGTCGGACATCTCGCTAAGTCGGACACTTTTCCCGGTCCCTTGCGAGTCCGATTTATCGGGAGTTGACTGTATATATATATATATATATGGTTGAATGTATATAATAAAATCTATATTTCATAGAAGATTGTAATAATATACATATAACCAGAGATCACAAACGTGGTGGAGGGATATCATTATTTATTAGTAAACAATTAAAATATATTTCAATTGATGCACTTTGCACAACTTCACCAAATCAATTTGATATGGTAACAGTTAAAATATTAATTCCAAAATCTAAGGATATTATAATAAGTGGTATATATATAAATATCCAGAATTCGATATAATACATTTTTCTGATATCATTTATAACTTATTTAATACATTTACTACTGACAATATTCTATAGGTGCGGTGTATATACCTATCAATGCGGTGACTTTAATATAGATATATTACAATTAAATATCTCTAAAGTATCACATTTTATAGATATACTTATAGCTCTAGACTTACATCCTTTATTATATGAATTGTATAGGTGACGATAAATGACGATTGGAAGGAAATAGTTAATAACTAAGCCTTCGCGTATCACAAATATGACTTTAACCTTAATAGATACTATTTACTCGAGCCATAATTATATACCAATATCAAATGGTTTACTATATAATGATATAAGTGATCATTTACCTGTGTTTTGTATTCACAAAATGAATAACTTTAATAAAATTATACATATAAATGATGAGAACGAATATTATATGTCACAAAAAAATATAAGCGATTATAAACAATATCTTTTAGACTATAATTGGGATGATCTCTATTTATTAAATGATCCGCATGATTCCTTTGAATTATTTATAAATATCCTAGAAAACACAAAAAAAAAATTATGCATTATCATATCTAACTGGGTTCATATCCTTGAATAAAAAGAAACGTGTGATACTCTATCGATTGTCTTAAAGAAAGCATTCGACTCCATCAGTCACGATATTCTGATAATAAAGTTAGAGAAGTATGGTTTTCGAGGAGTGTTTCTTAAATTATTAGTATCTTTCCTTAGTAACAGAAATCAATATGTATCTTATAATAGTTATAAATCACAACTAAATAATATTAAATATGGTGTACCTCAAGGTTCAGTCCTTGGACCCTTATTATTCTTGATATTTATAAATGATATATTAAATATTAAATCTCTAGGTCATTTTGTACTATTTGCTGATGATACCTCAATTACTTTCCATGCAAATAATGTTGTTGAACTTGAAACTAATATGAACAATACTTTAAAATATCTAGATATATGGCTTTCTATTAATAAACTAACAATTAATTTAAATAAAACAAACTTTATAGTATTTAATAATGATAAAATTAAACTAGCTATTATATTACATAATACTAGAACTATTCAGAAAAATTCTATAAAATTTCTTGGTGTTACAATTGATGCTAATATGAACTGGAAAATTCATACAAATTTGGTTAAATATAAATTATACTATGACATTTCAATTCTAAGAAAATAAAATAAAATATTACCTATTCACATTCTAAAACTATTATACTACTCTGTATTTCATTGTCATATTAACTACTGTACCCATATTTGGGGTAAACATTATGAAATAACTACGAGACATATATCTATAGCTCAGAATAAAGCTATACGATTATTATACAGGAAAAATAGTAGAACTAATGTTGATTATATCTATAAACAACAGAGAATCTTTACTTTTAAATAACTATAAATTTGTTAATACATGTAAATTCATGTTCAGAGTTATAAAAGGTATGATCCCTCAAAGACTTAATAATTATTTCGTAAGATATTATTCAAAATATAACATGCGAGATTCATATAGATTTATAAACCCTTTTGCAAAAAATAATTGTAAACAATTTAATATAACAAATAATGGACCTAGATGCTGGAACAATCTTCCAATGTCTCTAAAATCTATTTATAGTAGTATTACATTATAACAATGTTGTATTAAAATTAAGAATATAATATATACAGGTTTTATATTCTAACATTATATTATTCACCAGATCCTACACAATCTCAATATCCAAGCTCAGAGTTAATGCAGCTTGGAATGGAAAAGTCATTTGTCCATTTAACCTTTATTATTTTATTAAAATTATTTATATACATTTTATTATATCAAACTTTTTTTTCGTAATTCTACTTACATGTTGAGTATTTGAGTTATTTGAGTAATTGAATTTGCTTACTCACTGTATTATTTATTATTACTTATAAGTATGATTTATTTTTATTTTTTGGTATGTACGTATTTGAATAGTGCGTAGAGATATACATGTAGCTTATTTGTGATTGCCAGGGGATATTGTCTAATTGATCATGTGACGATTATGTCAACAAAACATTACAATTTATGGATTTAACAACCCAGGGACTGACCAACCCACATGGGCCTGACCAACCCGAGACTTCTCGCATGGTTTGGTTTGGCAATTCCTCAATGTAAGTTACTTGCACGGCTGCATGCATGCATCTATATCACTTTACATATTATGTTACGTTATGTGACTTCATTATCGATATAAGATATATTATCATATCTCGACTATTACCATTATACTGTTACTACTACTATTATTATTATTATTGTTGTTATTATTATTATTATTTTATTAAGGTTATCCTTAGTATAAGCTAAACATAGCTTGGGTATCCCTCCGATTATTATAGCAAATATTCGGTAAATAAAATTCATTCATTCATTCATTCATATATATATATGTATTCATTACATGTTAATAACATGATGTTATATAGTAGAGTATCGATTAGTCGTCAATGTAGTTATATAATGTTAATGTCATTTTACCGGGTATATTTGAGAGTCCCTAATTTCGGTGTGTTATTATTTGTAGAAATATTAAATTATACGTATAATTTTATATATTAATTTAAGTTGTATCGAGGTTTTGTAAATATAATATGTATTAGTTATATACCCTTCTATAGTATATTTAATATAAAATGTAATGCATTCAATATTAATAGTGTGGCTCAAGAAATAAAGTGTTACCAATATCTGATAAATATTGCTGGCATTCTTTTTTAATACATTTTACTACAATATAATATACTATAATATATTATTTTATAGTATACATATACTTAATATTACTAATGACGGTGTAATATACATGCTATATAATAGTTATTAAGCACTTTAGTATTTAATCAGAATATAATATTATAAATGAATATCGAATAGTTGTAATTGCTATAACATCCATTAACTACATGCAAAACATACTATTTATATTACTATGATAGAATACATACTATGATATAATACATAGTATACAACAGATTATAATATCAATAGAAATAAAAATAGTAATAGAAATAGTCTGTTATGCATGTGATTAATGAATTTCATAACCCTCACTACTGTTCAATTTTCATTTACAATATTACTACAGTAGTCTAATGGTACATACATACATATTATATCAGTTACGAATTTATTAAAATACCTTTAAATTACATTATAATTCGTTACCATTACAATATCTGCATTATTTATGATTGAATTATTAGATATGCTACCACATTTATGGCGTATAATATTCTGTTATCCCGTATCTACCAGCTTGGAGTCAGAAACATCGCATCCCTATCTATATATACTATGTATATTCCCCTTATCACATGACATATGTTCTCCAGGGATCAGTACTTTGTCCATCTCTTTGTAGCCACTACCTTCCAGCATGTCAAACTATACTAATATATACTATGACTAATATAATGAACTATACTATGTATTAACATCTATATAGAGAAACGTATACGCAGACAATATACAGATAGTAATGTACCTTTCCCCACTAATTAACTATCAGGTATGTTAAATGATGTAGGCTACTTTCCAATTATAGGATACCCTACTAATCAAATTAAAGAATGGATTATAAGAATCTTCTCCGTATATCTTCGATATGACATTAATGAGTCATTAATAATCACTCATTAACAATGAGTCATTATACATCTCTTATAGAAATTAGGTATACCTAATTCACTAATTTTATTATTAATAGCGATATCACATCCATTTTCCTATTGTATCCAAAATAAGCGTATATTTGATTCTATCCTTTCCATAATTCATTACATTACTTTCATCACTAAACCTGCTAATTATTATTTATCTTATATACTTATTATTATATTTAATACATATATCTCGTATACGATAAGATTGAATAGGAGTAACGAGTCATAATACATACATGAAAGTAAAAATACATTATAGAATTCATTCATTTTTACTTTCATGTATGTATTATGACTCGTTACTCCTATTCAATCTTATCTTATATTTTATTTCTCTCAAAAATTCCCTCATTGAGGGTAGGGGAACATTTCCGATTACCGACCACCTATCATATCTCAGTAACTATAAGATATATCAACAAATTATATATATATATGAACTTTTAGTAATTTAATGAAAAATATGAATAAGTATTTTGTTTAAAAAAATATTTAATCCTATAATTGTTATTTGATCAAATGTAATATTCTGTTTTTACTTTTTAAATATTTGAATAATAACTTTTTTAAATCATGGTAAATACTTTATTAATTAAAAGAAAATTTGATTTTGTGCATAATATTGTAGATCAATAACATGTTTATAACTATTATAAAAATAATTTAATTTGAATAACTATTAACCAATATATCTTAATTATAGCAACCCATATTATTTTCCTATTACCGACCCCCTAAATTACCCTAATACCGACCCCATGTGATTTATAATATACAATAAAAATAGATTCGTATTTTACTTTAAAATATGTCGTAAGTTGTTTATATATAATTGATATAGAATTAGAATTCATGATTCCAGTTGATTATATACATACTGATTAATAAATAAATATTAAATAATAATATACACTATTTTAATATAATAACTATAAAGTTTAAATTTAAAATTAATATTACTATTACAACATAAATTCAATAACAAATAAAATGCGTGCATATTATAATTAATTATATTTATGTATATCTACTATTTTTATAGGATATTATAATACTACACTTATTTATACCACGGCTATTATAGGGGGTCGGTAATAGGAGAAGGGGGTCGGTATATGTATCAGATTACCGATCCACCCTGTTTATCTTGTAAATAAAAATATATCAAAAATTTAAAATAGCCACATTATTCCTGGCTATAATATTACCATAAATACAAAATTAAAAATAAATATATTTAATATTGAATAAGTTATTACAAATAATCATTTAGTGGTCGGTAATCGGAGACTTTCCCCAATAACTTTATTAATAAATTAATCCATATTATATATTTCAAGTTAATCTTTATCCATTGAAAAAAAAACATGAAGGTATAAGACCCATTTTAAGTTGGTGAACCTTTAATAAGTTGTGTTTAAATGTCTAAATAAATCAGTTAAAACAAGAACATTATCCTACTTAGTTAGGATGGAGGCCTTAGAAGGGTGGATGCGAAATTATTATGCATCCGATAATATCCTTAATGTATATATATTACATTTCTACTGATAAAATAGTCTTCAAAAAATAGACCTTAAGAAAGCTTTTAATCTTATATCTCGCGAATCGATCATTATCCAAGTTGCTAAATATTTCTCTGGCTTACATTGGACTTTATTTACTCTCCTCCCATAATCTAAATTATTCATAGGAAATTCATTTATTTTATGTAAGGCAAACAATACATTTTATTTCAAATTTATCAAATCCATTAGATGGTTTTTTGAAAGATTCAATTACTAAGATTGTATATATGAGTTGTATAAATACTGATGAAATTCTAGATTAACGTGTTGGCATACAGAAGAAATTTAGTAATCCAATGTATATCAATGGTAAATTAAACCTTCTTAACCGCTTCACTACACGACATAAATCTAGTCTACTTTCAATATCTGGAGATCATGCAGGTGCATAGTTACTTGCAGTCCCAATGGGACTTTCTGTTAATTTCACTGCATTTAGAGTATTAATTAAGGGGGTATCCCACTACAAGATTTTCCGGCAACTTGACGGAAATATTGTAACTTTAACACCATGTTCTATCAAGTTGTAATAGGATACCCCCTATAAATATATTATATTTCAGGCAATTTGCCGGAAAGTAAGGGGGTTTCTCACTAAAATTGTAGTTAACTTAATAGAAAATCGTTTTAAAGTTAAAATATTTCTGGCAAGTTGCCGGAAAATCTTGTAGTGGGATACCTCCTTTAGATATATGTTATTCTTACCTCTATATAATATATCTCGTACATGCCCATCTTGCAATACATCATTACTATATATTTATGGACATCATCGATTACTTTGTGGAGACAGAAGTGAATGTATTAATAGGCATAATTTCGTTAAATATACGCTATATCATATAATTAATTCAGAAGTCTTATCCCCATCTTTATAAATAGCTAATTTGATCCCAGTTACTATTCGATGACTTGGAGAATTTTCAGTAAATAACTGGTCTTTTAGAAAATCAAATGATATATGTTTCAATCACTTCTCCGCTGAATACTACTATTATGTTAACTTGTGTTTTAAAATTGGTTTTGCAGCTGGTGAACATAAAATATCTAAATGTGAGAAGAATAATGATAATTGCCTTGATGCAGGAATTATTTTTCTCTCTTTTGTTGCTGAGATATTTGTTACACTGGGTCAAATTTCTTAATATACTTAGTATCTATAATATATCTTAGTCGTATTTATAAACGGTGGGCTGATAAGTATTTGGAAAATAGATATAAATCTATAAACTGGATTTTTAAATAACTATTCGTAGCCATGCATGCACCGAAGAAATACCAATATGATTATATCGAGAAGTCCGACCGTTGAATTTTGTAGTTAGTTTATTATATTGTTTTTATTAGTTTTATTTTAAATATATTATTAATTTTTTCTTATTATTAGTTTTCGTTTATTATATTTTATTTAGTTTGGCACAATACGATAATGAAGAGATCGACAAATTCTATTATAAATATTACATATATTTTATATTTTTACTTTCTTCTAAGTTATATAAAATATATTATATATATATAATAATAATATTTATTAGAAGAATTGAAATGTTTTCTCTATTAATTTATAAGTATACTTATACTATATATAGTTATATAATATGTCCTCATAAAGTGATTTACAATAATATATTATATTTTTTTTTGTCGTCCATTTCTGTATTTTTTGCTCAATTTTATTTCTTTAATTATATATATATATATATATATATATATATACTATATGTAATATAGTATAGTATATGCATATTGTCTGTGGTCTATGGCTCAGTGGGATAACCAACATCTAGTAAGCTATAGGTCACGGGTTGGATTCCAGGAAGTTCTTGTTTTTCTCTTGTGTTTATCAAGAACTTAATTAATAATAAATGAATACACAAGAAAAAAAATGTTACTATTTGTATTGCATTGTCCGGGGCCCCTCACAGTTATTTATAACATGTATAAGTCTATGACTTCTTGAGGGATACATTTGTATCGCCTATTTGTAATGTATTAAATATATGTATATATATTTATGAGATTTCAATAAATAAATATTATCATAAGTATATTCAAATATGTATACATTCTGTTTTTGAATAAACTTTAATCATAGAGTAATGTATTCACTTTATTATCTTTGGTGTTTATAAATAATTTCTTAGTACATTTTATATATACATGATATATTGAATAAAATCCAATTTAATTTATAATGTTTCAATTTGTGATTTATAATTATAAATAGATATATTAATATATAACCTATTTATACAAACTATATTACATATAATTATAAATTATATTTTTAAAAGTATACATTTAAATATACATATATTTATTATGTTATATTAGATAATATAAATAAATAATAAGTAACTTTCATGATTGTATTCAGTTTATTGTACTGTATCATAATAATCATACTAACTTATCATCATTATATATTTATATATATATATATATATATATATATATATATAGTATAGTACTATAGTAACATATGATATAATATACATGTATAGATATATAAATAAATATAATATGTTTAATATATAATATCAATATATAACCTAAATAAATTATATAAATCACTTTAGATTAATAATAAACAGGAGGTAGTAACAACACATATTAAATAACAAGTAGAATCACGTGACCATGATTCATAATACAACGAAATACAGTATCCATGGTTACATGTAAATATAGCATTACGTAACCGATGAATTGTAAAATATAGCACCTTAAATATGAGTGTAATTAATATATTAAAAGTAAATTCACATATATACAAGTTTCCATTGAAATAATACATACTATATGTAATACTTATATATAAATACTATATGCTGAAATTATCTAAAATAAATTATGTGTAATAAATAATGTCATGTTTGGTATATGAGGGTGTGTGGGTGTTTGTGTATGTATGGGTGTGTATATAATATTACATAATAATACCATGCGTGTTATATCCTAATAAGGACTGAAATCGAATCCGTTGTATTCGGCATTATCACAGAAGCCATCTTCCGGTGTTCCGCTTGTGTAGAAGAATACCTGAGTCCTAGTCTTGTTTCCTATTGTTAGTGATTAGTCATTATTGTTAGTGATTAGTCATTATTTTTAGTGATTAGTCATTATTGTTAGTGATTAGTCATTATGGTTAGTGATTAGTCATTATTGTTAGTGATTAGTCATTATTGTTAGTGATTAGTCATTATTGTTAGTGATTAGTCATTATTGTTAGTGATTAGTCATTATTGTTAGTGATTAGTCATTATTGTTAGTGATTAGTCATTATTGTTAGTGATTAGTCATTATTGTTAGTGATTAATCATTATTGTTAGTGATTAGTCATTATTGTTAGTGATTAGTCATTATTGTTAGTGGTTAATCATTATTCTTAGTGATTAGTCATTATTGTTAGTGATTAGTCATTATTGTTAGTGATTAGTCATTATTGTTAGTGATTAGTCATTATTGTTAGTGATTAGTCATTATTGTTAGTGATTAGTCATTATTGTTAGTGATTAGTCATTATTGTTAGTGATTAGTCATTATTGTTAGTGTTAATCATTATAGCTAGGGATTACGTAATATAAAGTAATACTGTGCATCATTACGACATATTACGTAACTAAGCACTATCAATAATCACAGTGTGATTATATTTATATTGTTATTGTTATTGTTATTGTTATTGTTATTTTTATTTGGTGGAGTCCTTTCATCCAATCCAGGAACTTAGATGACGTTTTTCACTTATAACCATATATGGCTCTAATGTCACTTCGAAGCCGCTCTCATGTTAAGGCATCCATGGTTTTAACGAGAGCCGATCATTTATTTATACACGATTATATAAGATCACTTCTAAATAATATTTTAAGATCCATTTTGTAAAATTAATTAATGATCCGGACGAGGCAATATATATATATATATATATATATAATAATACTAAATATTATGTATTATAAGTATTTTTATAGTTTATAAAAAATAAATATGAATAGAAATATTATGGTTATTATTTCTTCTCAAGGGCTACACAAAAAGACGATGTCATTTTATATTGTTATCTCCCAGTAATATAGGATATAAACTATAGTTCATATCAGATCGTTATCTAACCGGTGGGTTTCCTAATCCTATAGTGGACGTCCTTCTTCCTCGTGAAGTTGTCAGTCGTGCTTCTGATATGGGTGATAAGTAATGTCAATACAGATACTTATATTACTAAGTGTCACTACACCTGTTACTGTATTATATATTATCACTATTACTAAATACGAGTATAGCTATCTATGCATCCATTAGTGTTGTAAACGGAAACACTTATATATATATATATACGTATACAATGAAATATATATATATATATATATATATTTAATTTTATATTTATGTCATGCTGAACATAATATACTTAATATATAGTTATTAGTATACTCACTAGAGTACTCGTTATAGATACCATATACTATTTAGTAGTCATTATAATACTTACTAAAGTACAGTTTAATGTATTGGAGTATATCTACGAATAGTGCTCCAATAAAACTTGATACATAGTATACATAAGTGTATAAACATGTACATATACTGTATTAGTATTGTTAATGTTAATTGTAGTATTGTAATAATGTGGATGCCACCATACCATCGACGCGGTGCATACACTTGGATAACGTTTTTACTATTAATCAAATGGGTTTAAAATGAAATAAGATTATGTTACATAATTTATGTATATACCAAGTATATTATACGTTCACTTCTCTCTCTCTCCCTCTCTCTCACCCTCTCTCTCTCCCTATCTCTCCCTCTCTCTCTATCCCTATATCTATCTCTCGCTCTCTACACATATACCACTATACATATACACGTATCATTTATGAGTCATAAGTTAGGGCACATCACAGTTTCACTCAGGAAACTCATACAGGGTAACTAATAATACAACACATGGTAATGTATAACTTAGGAACATTATAAAGTAGTATACATCGAGATAATCGAACAACAAACATGTGCACCACTTTTTTAAATTCTTACTCGAAACAAACTCGAATTTACTCGATACTACTCTAAACCGACTCTGAATCGTAATTTTGAAATTTTAATAATTCGAAACATCTCGAAAATTATATTACACGAAACCGCTCGAAAATTACTCGGCTCGATCCCATCACTAGTCATGACACATACGTTGGGAACCACTTATTTAGTAGGTATTTAGTAGCTCCTATAACTCATACGCGTTCTAATATCAACTTGAACTATACACATACTATCTACTTCATCATAACTAATAACTATTGACATTACACTATACTGAAACCAATATACCTGCATGCAAATACTACATTGTATTGCGCGTAATATATAGCAGCACATCTATCCACAGATCTGTATTAATAGCGAACTGCAAGGTTTAAATATCCGCGACAATATAATAAAACTCTATAAATATAGCAATTATTTAAATAATCGCCTGGGGAACCCCATGTCGACTCACGTGTCGACACAATATATATATATATATATATATATATATATATATCATTAAGTAAATAAAATAATACCATCATTAATTATATATTTTTAGTTATAAGACATACTAAAGTATGTTGTTTTTATAGTAATTTAGAGATTTATGGTGCTGCATCTAGAGATTATACATAGTTGATATACATTGTATTATATAATGGGTGTTACAAGGAATTACACACACACGTTACATCTATTATATGTATAATAATTGTTAAGAGTATATTTTAATCAACTATTTGAATGGCATATTCATATCGTGATCAGTGACAGTAGCAGTATTAGTACTAGTAACCGTCACTATCATGGTTGTCATGACTACGACTAACAACAAAGTCGTGGTCTCCGCACCCAGGCAGCATCTCCTAACGTCTTTGCGACACCAATTATTGAAATGCTTAGTCACCTTGTTCAGGATGAACTCGAAGTTCTTTTCGTACTACAATACCATCACGTGATGATTAATATTAAATAATTGTTAGCTCACGTGATATACAATTATGTGACATCGAGTCATGTGATACTTACATCGGTGTCATTCTTAACGGCGTACACGGTTTTCCAGAGGGAGATCTTGCCCAAGATGGGTTTGTTCGGTTTGCCCTTCATTTTGCCTGCATATATTCGTGTTTATTAATATATATATATATTTATATATATTTATATAAAATATCGTAATAGAAATAACTATTTAAATCATATGTAAAATTATCAGTATTAAGTATATTTATATATTTATAAATTATTAATTATTAACTAATAACTAGTACCATAAATAATGCTTATTTATTGTTTACTAACGTTTACACAATTTACCGGTGTAGGGACGATAACATATACATCTACAAGTTCCGGGTTTCACTTTAGCATAGGCGCTTTTCTTTAATACGTAACCCCCAGGTCTACATCCGGTCTGTCTGTCTTCTCGTAGGTGTTCACATTTCTCTAATTCTTCTGGCGATATTGTCGTTGTAGTTGTTGGAGTAGGTTTTGTTGTTGTTGTTGTTGTTGTTGTTGTTGTTGGTGTAGTAGTAGTTGTTGGTATAGGTGTTGTTGTAGTTGGTGTAGTTGTAGTTGGTGTAGTTGTTGTTGTAGGTGTAGTTGTTGTTGGTGTAGTTGTTGTTGTAGGTGTAGTTGTAGTTGGTGTAGTTGTTGTTGTAGGTGTAGTTGTTGTTGTTGTTGGTTTTGGTGTGGTCGTTGTTGTTGTTGTTGTTGTTGTTGTTGTTGTTGTTGTAGGTGTAGTAGTAGTTGTTGGAGTAGTTGTTGTTGTAGGTGGTGTTGTTGTTGTTGTTGTAGGTGTAGTTGTTGTTGTTGGTGTAGTAGTAGTTGTTGTTGGTGTTGTTGTAGTTGTTGTTGTAGGTGTAGTTGTTGTTGGTGTAGTTGTTGTTGTAGGTTTTGGTGTGGTCGTTGTTGTTGTTGTAGTTGTTGTTGTAGGTGTAGTTGTTGTTGTAGGTGTAGTTGTTGTTGTTGGTGTAGTAGTAGTTGTTGTTGTTGTTGTTGGTGTAGTAGTAGTTGTTGTTGTAGGTGTAGTTGTTGTTGGTGTAGTTGTTGTTGTAGGTTTTGGTGTGGTCGTTGTTGTAGGTGTAGTTGTTGTTGTAGGTGTAGTTGTTGTTGTTGGTGTAGTTGTTGTTGTAGGTGTAGTTGTTGTTGTAGGTTTTGGTGTGGTCGTTGTTGTTGTAGGTGTAGTTGTTGTTGTAGGTGTAGTTGTTGTTGTTGGTGTAGTTGTTGTTGTAGGTGTAGTTGTTGTTGGTGTAGTTGTTGTTGTAGGTTTTGGTGTGGTCGTTGTTGTAGGTGTAGTTGTTGTTGTAGGTGTAGTTGTTGTTGTTGGTGTAGTTGTTGTTGTAGGTGTAGTTGTTGTTGTAGGTGTAGTTGTTGTTGGTGTAGTTGTTGTTGTAGGTTTTGGTGTGGTCGTTGTTGTAGGTGTAGTTGTTGTTGTAGGTGTAGTTGTTGTTGTTGGTGTAGTTGTTGTTGTAGGTGTAGTTGTTGTTGTATGTGTAGTTGTTGTTGGTGTAGTTGTTGTTGTAGGTGTAGTAGTAGTTGTTGTTATAGGTGTAATTGTTGTTGGTGTAGTTGTTGTTGTAGGTTTTGGTGTGGTAGTTGTTGTAGATGTAGTTGTTGTTGTAGGTGTAGTTGTTGTTGTTGGTGTAGTTGTTGTTGTAGGTGTAGTTGTTGTTAGTGTAGTTGTTGTTGTAGGTTTTGGTGTGGTCGTTGTTGTAGTTGTTGTTGTTGTTGTAGTTGTTGTTGTAGGTTTTGGTGTGGTCGTTGTTGTTGTTGTTGTTGAAGTTGTTTTTTTATTTTCTATTTTTTTTATCTTCTTCCCTCTTTCTGTTAAAATAAATTATATTAATCATTATAAAATATACTAATAAATATTTGTGAAATGTTAGTATTTCTATATATTAATATTAAATAACATATATATAATAAGAACATTTTCAAATTAAATATATATATATATATATATATATATATATACTAAAATATTTAAAGTTAACTCGTTCTAAAATATTTATTTGGTTGAGAATTTTAAATAATTATAAATTATATTTTTTAATTTAATTTTTAAATTAATATAAATTATTTATATATTAAATATGTATTATCTTTAATTTATCTCATTAATATTAATACATAATTCATATATTTTATATATGTATGTAATTAATTTAATTATTATTAATTTTATTAATTAAAAAAAATCGTGGATACTATTTTTTATATAAATTATTACCCAAAACAGTAAAATATAGTTCAATATATATATATATATATATATATATATATATATATATATATTAAAAACCAATAAAAAATACTTAACATAGAGTTTAATTCTCTAAAATATAGTTTTACTCTTAATTATTATAAGGTTACATCATAATGTAATAATTATTTATTTTATCAACAAAACAATGCTATATTTATTAGTTTAAATCATATTAGTTTTTTGCGGTATTTCATAAAAAATGAAGGTAAACAGAAATTAATATTATATTTAATACTATATGTATTTATTTTATATATATAAATATATATTTATATATATATATATATATATATTGTTCAGTGGGAGAACCAAAAGTTAGTAAGCCAATGGTTTACCCTGCAGAGGTCCCGGGTTCGACTACAGACAGTTCTTGGTTTTCTCTTGTATTTATCAAGAACTTAATAAAAGATAAAGTCAAAATACAAGAACATTTTTTACTATTCCTATCGTATTGTCCGGGGCCCTTCAGTTATTTATAACATGTATAAGTATATGACTTCTTGAGGGATCCATTTGTATCCGAAATTTGTATTGTATTCAATATATATATATATATATATATATATATATATATATATATATATATATATATATGATATTTCAATAAATAAATATTATACATATATATATATAAAATATGTGTATTTAAATATGTTATTATCGTATTAAGGGGCATACACACAGAGATTTCCACAACTTTCCACAGCTTTTTCCGCTACGTTTTCAATGGAAAAACACTTAAATTTATACTGCATCCAAACTGAAGATGTTATAACTTCGTTAACAATTATTATAAATGTGAACTTTAACTTAATTTGACCTAATTTATTGATATATATTCTTAAATAAAATATTACCATAAATATGTAGTTTAAATATATTATTAAATTTACATAATATTTAATATAATTAACTTGATAATAAATTATCATAAATACTATTCTATAACCTATATTAATTTTATCATACCATTTTTAAGTTTTCCAAATAATAAATAATTATTATTTTAAACTTTTGAATCAAATTTATATTTTTATTTAATTAACCTGGTAATGCATTATATTAAATAATATTCTATAATATTTTATTATTTTACGGTGTTTTTAAATACATTTAATTATATCATATGAGATTAGGAGATAAGTTTACTTATCTATTTTACTAGACTATTTATCTTACATAAATTAAATAATCTCATATATAAAACCTAATTAATATAATCAGAAAATAAGTAAACGATATTACAGACATTTATTTACATATGTTTTAGTTTTAATAGTTTGCGGGATTTGTGTATTCCATTTTTATGTGAAAACTTTTCTTCTATAAAAAAATATCTATCGTTAGAATAATAAATGTAGTGCATGCATATTAATAAATATAGTGCATGCATATTAGTCAAACTATAGTTTATTTATCAAATATTATTATTTTCTATAAATAAATCAAATCATGCAATATATATACTTTTTTAATATTTTTTAATATTTAAAATATAAATAATAATTACAAATTTAAACGTTAAATCTCATTTAAATATTAAAGTATACTTTATTTGTATAATTTATATGTATATATATATATATATGTATATATATATATATATATATATATATATATATACTTTATATATAAAAATACATATGCTATTATAACATATTGG
>OZ025240.1:6985810-7020810 GCA_964019155.1 Osedax fenrisi
TATAACCATGCGTGCATAAGTTATTTCTGCATTGTCCGCCGTCTTCGCAGCCCGAACATTCCGGACCTCTCGTGTAAGGGGCAGTTTTCAAGTGATTGCCACTAATTACAAACATATAAAAGTATTATATATATATTTATAATAGATAATATAATATATATATATCTACTATACTTAGTATATAGTATATAGTATACTGAAGATTACTATAGTATATAGTATACTGAAGATTACTATAGTATATAAACGGATTTCACTACACACACACATATATATATATACACTAACATGGGACCATAATTACAGATGAGATAACTTCCTTGGTAAACACTTGAGCTGTTATATATTCTGTTACAGTATGTATAAGCGCATCCCACTGTCATCGTATTATGCCACACCATCTGCATACATCGTTGTTGTACATTGTTGTATATATTTATATAGTATACTATTTACTATATAATCTATTCGTTATACAAAGATATACAAAGGATCCTTTATAAAAATTAATTCTCGTTAATATTATATTAAATTATTTTATTATAAAATTAATTATATTCAAAAAGTTGTAAAATAAATAATATATATATATATATATATATATATATATTATATAAGTACAAAACCGAGTATATAATAATAATCTAATCATAGTATTTATCATCAAAATATTTGAAGAAATTCAATATTTAAATAACTTATTTTAGGCATTTTTGTATATTATATATAATATAAAGTAATATAAAGTATACTTTAGAGCATATTAGCTGGGTCTGTACTAGTGATGTAAATGATGCTCACATCTAAAGCATGATGCAGTCTCAGTCTCAGTTACCTAAATTCTCAACTCGGCTCGGGATCGTTTTGTTAGAGTCTCGGCTCGGGCTCGTTTTTTTCCGAAAATGAAAGTCTCGGCTCGGCATCAATAACCAAAAGTCTCGGCTCGGCATCAAAAAGCTCGGTATTATATACACCACTAGATGAAATTTACATTATTATTCACTGAATCGCGAAGTTGGCGCAGATTTTTTTTTATAAATTGATGTAAATGTGAAATATATAAAAATTAGTATTAACATATAATTTCAAAAAAGCATCATTTCGACTCGGTAATGTTTTGTAAAAGTTTTAACTCGGCTCGAGCTCGTTTGGCTAGAGTATCGGTTGGGCTCGGGCTCGTTTGGCTAGAGTCTCGGATCGGCCTGGGCTCGTTTTTTTCCGAAAATGAAAGTATCGGCTCGGCATCAAAAACCAATAGTCTCGGCTCGGCATCAAAAGCTCGGCATCATTTACATCCCTAGTCTATACACATCGCAAACCTACTTAAATATGACGCAACTATCTATATATAGTCTGTACTAACCGCAGTGTAATGTCCGCACATAGTACCGGGTTTGCACTTGATAGTCGTGAGGTTAAAGTTCTCCTTTTCGTCCGACCACTGGGTAAGAGCCAGGTACAGATTCATTTTTTCCCTGTAGATGAACAGGTTCTGACCAATCTGTGTTCGGGTGCGTTTAGTGAAGTGTGCGGGTTCGGTTAGTGAAGTGTGCGGGTTCGGTTAGTGAAGTGTGCGTATTTGTATGTGCCGTAAAGGGTGTACATATCGCAAACCACAAGAGAGTGGATCATGTTTTATTAGTTTATATATAATAGAGATTATACATAAATATATATATATATATATATATGTATATATATATATATATATATATATATATATATATATATATATGATATAAATATAACACACATTCTAACAACATACACATGCGCACTCACAAAAATGCACACACAAACGTAATCATCTTATCGTTCTGACTTACTCTTTCATGTTTTTATTTACATTTAAAAACAATAATGATTCATGAACGTCTCTATACTATACCGACTCAATGGTAATTAATATCATATCAAAAGAATCAATTAACATGTTATCATTATATATATATATATATATATATATATATATATAAATATGATAGCCTTGAGGCTATTATATTAGGGGCGTATTAGGGGCGTATTAGTTAACTGTCAGTATTAACAGATCTTTAAAGGATAAATAAGATAATAAGTTGAGGGTTATCGTATAATTATAGTTAACTAATACGCCCACAGTACGCCCCTAATATCATCTATTTCATTACGTAACCACCGTTACTATCCTCTCTTAGTCATCCTTACTGATCTCATGTCAAACACTGTCTACGATTAAGTTAAACACTATGTATACAACGATATATCGTTGTAGCCTATATATATATATATATATATATATATATATAGCCCGCTACAATAATATCAAGGACAATAACTTGAAAATAACATATCTGAGTATAGCGTTAATAATTGCACATTTCGTTAATTTATCTAGAGGTTCACCCATAGGTGCATATAGAGGTGCATCCATATGTGCATATAGAGGTGGATAGGTGGATGTATGTATTTATTATACGTTTATCTAAGCTATATATTAATATTCTACACATCTATATATATATATACACTTGCTTATATATTATTAGAGTTGATATGTAATAGACCTTAAAAATTAATGTACGGGAATAGGTGTGATATTATTTAATATTTTATTAATATATAATATTTTAATAGTGATAGCCGGGAGATATAACGAAGTATCACACACACACACACACACACATACCTATAGGAACACCCACGTACCTATGCATAGCTACACACACACACGCGCGCGCGCATACATCATCGATATAAAGAAAGACTTTCTGACATATCGATGGCATACATACACACGTATTCGTGTATATAAGCGTATCTCGCACTAACGTATACGCTATATACCTGGTATACCTCATACTATAGTAGTTGAGGTCGTTATACACACATACGCTATATACCTGGTATACCAGCTACCAGCATACTATAGTAGTTGAGGTCGTTATACACACATACGCTATATACCTGGTATACCAGCTACCAGCATACTATAGTAGTTGAGGTCGTTATACACACATACGCTATATACCTGGTATACCAGCTACCAGCTACCAGCATACTATAGTAGTTGAGGTCGTTATACACACATACGCTATATACCTGGTATACCAGCTACCAGCGTACTATAGTAGTTGAGGTCGTTATACACACATACGCTATATACCTGGTATACCAGCTACCAGCATACTATAGTAGTTGAGGTCGTTATACACACATACGCTATATACCTGGTATACCAGCTACCAGCTACCAGCATACTATAGTAGTTGAGGTCGTTATACACACATACGCTATATACCTGGTATACCAGCTACCAGCTACCAGCATACTATAGTAGTTGAGGTCGTTATACACACATACGCTATATACCTGGTATACCAGCTACCAGCATACTATAGTAGTTGAGGTCGTTATACACACATACGCTATATACCTGGTATACCAGCTACCAGCATACTATAGTAGTTGAGGTCGTTATACACACATACGCTATATACCTGGTATACCAGCTACCAGCATACTATAGTAGTTGAGGTCGTTATACACACATACTCTATATACCTGGTATACCAGCTACCAGCTACCAGCATACTATAGTAGTTGAGGTCGTTATACACACATACGCTATATACCTGGTATACCAGCTACCAGCATACTATAGTAGTTGAGGTCGTTATACACACATACGCTATATACCTGGTATACCAGCTACCAGCATACTATAGTAGTCGAGGTCGTTATACACACATACGCTATATACCTGGTATACCAGCTACCAGCTACCAGCATACTATAGTAGTTGAGGTCGTTATACACACATACGCTATATACCTGGTATACCAGCTACCAGAGTACTATAGTAGTTGAGGTCGTTATACACACATACGCTATATACCTGGTATACCAGCTACCAGCATACTATAGTAGTTGAGGTCGTTATACACACATACGCTATATACCTGGTATACCAGCTACCAGCATACTATAGTAGTTGAGGTCGTTATACACACATACGCTATATACCTGGTATACCAGCTACCAGCTACCAGCATACTATAGTAGTTGAGGTCGTTATACACACATACGCTATATACCTGGTATACCAGCTACCAGCATACTATAGTAGTTGAGGTCGTTATACACACATACGCTATATACCTGGTATACCAGCTACCAGCTACCAGCATACTATAGTAGTTGAGGTCGTTATACACACATACGCTATATACCTGGTATACCAGCTACCAGCATACTATAGTAGTTGAGGTCGTTATACACACATACGCTATATACCTGGTATACCAGCTACCAGCTACCAGCATACTATAGTAGTTGAGGTCGTTATACACACATACGCTATATACCTGGTATATCAGCTACCAGCTACCAGAGTACTATAGTAGTTGAGGTCGTTATACACACATACGCTATATACCAGCTACCAGCTACCAGCATACTATAGTAGTTGAGGTCGTTATACACACATACGCTATATACCTGGTATACCAGCTACCAGCATACTATAGTAGTTGAGGTCGTTATACACACATACGCTATATACCTGGTATACCAGCTACCAGCTACCAGCATACTATAGTAGTTGAGGTCGTTATACACACATACGCTATATACCTGGTATACCAGCTACCAGCATACTATAGTAGTTGAGGTCGTTATACACACATACGCTATATACCTGGTATACCAGCTACCAGCTACCAGCGTACTATAGTAGTTGAGGTCGTTATACACACATACGCTATATACCTGGTATACCAGCTACCAGCATACTATAGTAGTTGAGGTCGTTATACACACATACGCTATATACCTGGTATACCAGCTACCAGCATACTATAGTAGTTGAGGTCGTTATACACACATACGCTATATACCTGGTATACCAGCTACCAGCATACTATAGTAGTTGAGGTCGTTATACACACATACGCTATATACCTGGTATACCAGCTACCAGCTACCAGCATACTATAGTAGTTGAGGTCGTTATACACACATACGCTATATACCTGGTATACCAGCTACCAGCATACTATAGTAGTTGAGGTCGTTATACACACATACGCTATATACCTGGTATACCAGCTACCAGCTACCAGCATACTATAGTAGTTGAGGTCGTTATACACACATACGCTATATACCTGGTATACCAGCTACCAGCATACTATAGTAGTTGAGGTCGTTATACACACATACGCTATATACCTGGTATACCAGCTACCAGCATACTATAGTAGTTGAGGTCGTTATACACACATACGCTATATACCTGGTATACTAGCTACCAGCATACTATAGTAGTTGAGGTCGTTATACACACATACGCTATATACATGGTATACCAGCTACCAGCATACTATAGTAGTTGAGGTCGTTATACACACATACGCTATATACCTGGTATACCAGCTACCAGCATACTATAGTAGTTGAGGTCGTTATACACACATACGCTATATACCTGGTATACCAGCTACCAGCATACTATAGTAGTTGAGGTCGTTATACACACATACGCTATATACCTGGTATACCAGCTACCAGCATACTATAGTAGTTGAGGTCGTTATACACACATACGCTATATACCTGGTATACCAGCTACCAGCTACCAGCATACTATAGTAGTTGAGGTCGTTATACACACATACGCTATATACCTGGTATACCAGCTACCAGCATACTATAGTAGTTGAGGTCGTTATACACACATACGCTATATACCTGGTATACCAGCTACCAGCTACCAGCATACTATAGTAGTTGAGGTCGTTATACACACATACGCTATATACCTGGTATACCAGCTACCAGCATACTATAGTAGTTGAGGTCGTTATACACACATACGCTATATACCTGGTATACCAGCTACCAGCATACTATAGTAGTTGAGGTCGTTATACACACATACGCTATATACCTGGTATACCAGCTACCAGCATACTATAGTAGTTGAGGTCGTTATACACACATACGCTATATACCTGGTATACCAGCTACCAGCTACCAGCATACTATAGTAGTTGAGGTCGTTATACACACATACGCTATATACCTGGTATACCAGCTACCAGCATACTATAGTAGTTGAGGTCGTTATACACACATACGCTATATACCTGGTATACCAGCTACCAGAGTACCGCATACTATAGTAGTTGAGGTCGTTATACACACATACGCTATATACCTGGTATACCAGCTACCAGCTACCAGCATACTATAGTAGTTGAGGTCGTTATACACACATAGAAGTTCTCGTACGCATGAATACCTATCCAAGGTAGGCTCTATAGATAGGCTCTACTATCTATGTGGCTAATAGCCGATCCCATGTAAGACCCCCTGCAGTGAATGGCGTACTAAAGGGTGGCCTATATGACCTATTGTATACAATGTACATAACGCTTATACCCTCTACTTGTACTATACGTCAATAGGTAGGTGCATTGCTAACCCCTTTATACGTCTAGTTACGTACACCCCCTACAGCGGGGTAATCTGTTCACAGAAGGGGTGTGTTAATACACTACCCTATAGGGTATATACACGACGTACGTGTGAGTACGAATGAATAGAGAAGACGTCACCGTCACCGATACTATCTATAGTAATGCTTATGCGTGTGTGTGTGTGTGTAGACATGCGCAGCGGTGATCGTGTCATGTTGACAGACACGTACGATTGTGTCATGTTACATCGTACGAATAACTCATCAATATATATATAGGTCTATTATAAGCCGCGTGTACACCGAAGTCGGTTCCTGGTAATGAACTACATTTCGAGAATTGTGTTAATTAATATGATTATGAGGTGAATCGCATTATTAATATCATTTAAGGGCATTTTTTACTTCATAAAAAGTGGTTACACTTTTTATTGGTAAGATCGTTCGGTTATGTCAGCTAAGTAGGTCAGTATGCACTATATTAACGGCAATCTATACTTGCTGAACCTAACATACATACATCGGAATACTCACGTCGGAAAGTCAATATTAAATTAGGAATGTAACTCATTGGATATAACAGATTATCTGTTTCACGATAGCATATTCTATAGAGTATAGATAGTTACTTAATATATACGTATATACCTACATATTTTATAAGCGGTTATATAATACATATCTGAAATGTTTATATATATTGATATTTGCATTCCATAATTAATGATCAGTTTACTTACGCTGTTATAACTATAATATATTACAATATCGCACATATCTTATCTTTACTTATCTCCCATTCCTAAATTCTACAGCTTTTAAAATGTCGGTCTCACCCTATGGAATTCCCTCCCTCCTACCATCCGTTGTATTAGATTCCAGAAAAGATTTATAATAAGATTTATTAATTTTATACATCTTCTTTTCTCTCTATCTCTAATCACTTAATCATCCAACTTATTATCTCTGTGTCGTGTTATCTACAATAGATGTATTAACTAAATGTTATTGTACTATTATCTTATTAATATTTTCTTCCCGCACGAGCGAAGTGGTATATACGACCCTATTTTAGTGCCTAAACCGAATATCTTCATCATATATTCATGATTTCAATAATATATATATATATATATATATATATTTATTTATATTATTAGAATATTGATATGCATATATATATATATACATATTAAGATATCCGATTAAATACCTAAGGAATATTTATCTTATTCAAATAAAAGCAATCTCTTTAACATATATGCGTATATTAATATAAGACAATTGTTTACTCCAAATATATATATATATATATATGTATTATAAAAACCTGATCGTAGGGCTTCTTTTCGTTGCTCAGTTGATGATGGAGAAATATACAATACGGCGCATAATCTGCCGCCATTTTAGCCAGAACCGGATGCCAAGTCTATAACGAGATTTGTCATTATTTTAGTTAACTGACTAATAATTTCAATATAGTTTAATATGTTTCTTATGATGATGGTGTTTATTAATTATACACAAATAGCGAGTGCTATTCTATAATTTGTTTTAAGTAACTCTATCTCATATATAATATAAATAATATATATATAGTTAAGTTATAGAGTTAGATAATATATAGATGATATATAAATATAGATGAACAATATATAATGTTCTTAACAAGTAATAGTTATCACATTTCGTATACATTAACACAAGCATATTCGATAGTGAATGTACACTGTACATTGTACAGTGTACATTGTACAGTGTACATTGTACACTCGGGTATTTCATCATATAATGGCCCAGGTAACTATAGTTACACCTATAACTCTATATGGTTACGGTTACTACTATTATGCTAACCATTTCAAATATATTAGTGCTGTGTTGTTTGCGGCGCAACTTGTTATGGAAGTCGAGGATATACTTGATGTCTTTGGCATCTCGATAGTGGACCAAAGATCTTTTAGATCTATGATGACTCGGCAACTTTGGCAACTCTCCGATATCTGCGATATAAATATATATATATATAAATATATATATATATATATATATATATATATATATATATATATATATATGTGTGAGTGTGTGTATGTATATATGTGAGTTCTACTGCATATGTTTCTATCGCCTTAACCTGCCAAGCTATTGGGTATTATAATAATAATAAATATAATATAATAATAATATAAATAGTGATAATTATTATATTTATTTATTAGAAGTATTGTTAATGTATATAATAAAAATACGAATATAAATAAGTAGGGCTCCTAATTATTCTATATATACCCTATAGGGCTTCCAATAAATTGTGTAATATATTCTATAACTATAGTTATAGAATATATTACATAATTTAACAATCTATAGATTGTTGTCGCCGGTTATATATATATATATATATATATATATATATATATACATAAATACAATCACACATAAATACAATCATACATAAACGCATACACACACATATATATAAAAACGTAGGTTCTCGAAATGTAATTAATATCTAATGAGTGATATATTTTAAATTCCTATAATTAAAAAAATAATAGCGTACGAACTTTCTTTAAAAAAAGCTAACTTACTTTATTACCCTAAAAAACGGCGTCCTAGTTTCTTATTATAATTACAACGGTCGTCTGTATGGCTATCGTCTCGCACACAATAGAGCGTATCGCACACAATAGAGCGTATCGCACACAATAGAGCGTATCGCACACAATAGAGCGTATCGCACACGTAGCACACGCGTGCGAGAGATCACGTGATTATACTAACAAGGACGTTTGCGTTTATCGTCGACTTCGTGCTGACAAAGTACCCCGTACAGAACAATGGCGCCGCACAGCGTCACCAGAGTAGATAACATCTCTTTAATTCCTGCCATTTTTTACGGAATAATATAAATAATACCGTACAACATTCGCGATTAATGTGCAGTTATATCTGATTTCATCGATATCCTTCATTTAAATACGTGTTAAATCGTACTGATACTAATCGATATTTAAATAGTGTTATTAGGTATATTAAACCCGTGCATTATATTATTCATATATTTATTAATCGATAAATCATAATCAATAATACTAATATCAATAATTCATTTAATAATATATAGAATTACGAGAGATATAATAACGGCGGTAAACACGTGACGCGTTCGTTACTAAATGTCACGTGTTTAGTATCACGTGACAGTACGGGAAACTATAGTTCCGGTACTATCGATGTGTACCGATATCGCAGACTAGCGGTAGTGTAACTAACTATAGGAGATATTAGTAACGAATGCGCGGAATGTATTCGTATTAATTCGGTAAAAAATGTGCACTTTAATTTATTTGTAAATAAATAAGTTGTTATTGATGAATGTTATTTAAATAAGAATATATCTCCGTAGAGGGGACATATGTCCTTACGTATATCGTATGTGACGAGGACATATTCTCTAAAATATGTTATTAATATGTGTTTGGAATATGCGAGTGTATTGGATACTGTAGAATACTACGTTATACCGATATAAATATTATATTAGTCAATATTCAATAATGTAATAAATAGAATACAAAGTATATTACATTTTACTAGTTAATATATAATATATATATATATATATATATATATATATATATATATATATATATATATATGTTATATATGTTATATAGATATGTGATATCATGTTAACAATACATATATAATTAATAAAGATAGCTGTACATATAAATAATGTAATGAATATTATATTATATTTGTTAATACAATATAGAAGAATATATTTGAAGTAATAGTGCATATTTGGTAATATTTTTTGTTGATCACAAAATTAAATTATATGCTATTAAATGTTAATTCGTCATTTTTATAAAAATCTTATTTCAAATATAATTCAGTATATTGAACTATTTCACATGTTGACCTATATAGTATACACGCGAATATTACAAATTAAGATGACATGTGAATAGAAACACGTTAATAGATACATGAACAGAGTTCATTCACTACATATAGTAGCGATATTGTTACAATTAGCAATTAATCATGTGCATACACGTGTGCATGTCTGTAGACATACGTCCTGTGGTTCAGGTATGTACAGTATGTATAGAGTGAGTGCGTATATAGTAGGTGTAGGTATATATATATATATTTTTTTTATTTAAAAATATTTTTTGACTACAAAATCACATGGTGGATATGGGCGTCATGAGAAGGAAACAAACATAAAACAAATAAAGTACAATACAAATGAAGGAAAAGGGAGGGTAGGTTATAATATTAATAGTTGCGTGGATAGTTTACATTTAAATAGTGACATGGATTTCAAACACCTAATGTCATATGGTAGAGAAATCCATTATTTTGGAGCTACCACAGAGAAAGTATATATATATATATATATATATATATATATATATATATATATATATATATATATATATATATATATTATATAGAATAAATGGATATTACTGGATCAAATAACTAATATAGAAATAAGAAGTTGGATGGATTATAAATTTAAGAGAGAAAAGTAGAATACAATTGGCACAATAGCGGATAGATATATAACGGATACCTAATGACGTATATCTCCTATATGTATTACATAACGTGAGTCCGTAATTTATAAATTATATAGTATTTAGTGATATTATTCAAAATTGGGGGGGGGGGGGAGAATAGGAGGTGCATATATATATAAATATATTGGTTGCGAAAACAAGATGGTTCGTCTTTGAATTAGGTCAGAATAATAGTTAGATTATAACATATAGAATATATATATATATATATATATATATACAGTCAACTCCCGATAAGTCGGACTCGCAGGGACAGGGAAAAGTATCCGACTTAGCGAGATGCCCGACTTATCCGAGATTCAGAAGATCATACGAATAATACATGCAACGGGCAGCGTGAGTTAAAGGGTTACCAAAATGTGGAATTATGCAATAATTAATAACATAATATATTGTAATCGATATAATTACTTACTAAAATTATAATATACATTATTTAAATTAAACATTTCTGACATTTTATAAAAAGTCCTACTTATCCAATATAAAAAACAAAATTGACTATACTATATTTCCCACTTATAGTAAAGTCCGACTTATCCAATCTAACTTATCCGACTTATCCGATTAATTTAACATGGATCTAGATACAAATCCAACAAAACCAACTAAATGTGTCCGACATATCAATAAGTCCGACTTATCCGTAGTCCGAATTATCGAGAGTTGACTGTATATATATATATATATATATATATATATATATATATATATATATATATACTTTTTGAGTAGACGAGCTTATACACCTGGTCAGCAATGACCACCAATGAATACCCAATGAATACTATAATTCCACAATACCATACTAACAATATGTCCTTATTACATGGCTTTACGTGGTACCTATTCCTAATATGATAAGTAACGATATAAATGTATCTAGGGTATGTCCTATAGGTTACATAGTTATCCCATTGGAAAGTATACTAAATATGGATAGTTCTATATATGGATATATATATATATATATATATATGAATTTTAAATGTGTCTAATTATAAATATGAATTTTTATTATTAATGCTTTGGACATACTATAGTGTATACTACTCGTTCTTTTGTGGAAAAAAATGTATTTTCAATATTTGTATTAATGTAAAATTATAATACTTCACATATTATCTTTTAAGTGGTATTTAAATTATGTTCATTACATTATTAATGTTGTTTATATTATATTATGTGTATCTATATATTCATATATTATATTTGAAACTTGATTTACTCAGAATAATTATTTTTGACCAATCATGCTGACATAAATAGTATTTCACTTTTATACAATTGCATTTTTTTTCTTCATGTTTTCAATATAACTAGATCTGTAAGATTAAAGTTATTTGTCAAAATTAAAAAATATTTATTTAACAAATTTTAATTAGAAATTAAGTTGGAAAATGTACGTGTTTTTATCAGATATTTCAATTTTATAAACATAATACATAAAGATGTGTAAACATTTATAAATTTCAACATATACTATACAAATATGGAATATTATTAATAGATTAAAAAAAAAAAGTGAATATTTGTTGAGTTAAATTTAATTAATTTCTAAAAATAGTATTTTTTCGTATCTTTTACATGTAAACCAAACTAATGTAGTGTGTCCCCTTAAGGAAGTTAATATTTCAGATTTAATAGCACTTCAATACATATTTAAATGTCGCCTGACATGAGATTTCGAGCAATTTTGTTGGTATACTATCGAGTATTTAAGGTAAATTAATACAACTTCGCTACATGTAAGTTTCTATGTAAGTTTCAAAATATATAGTTAACACCTTTGCGAACTAGCCGGAAAGTGTCGTTAACGAAGCTAACCACGCCCCTAACACGCCCCTTAATACCTCCTTAGAACTAAGGTTATATAATACCATAATCGTGATCACGCGTGTTTATACCAGGGTATACATGGGCCCAGAGAACTATTAACTATATATATATATATATATATAGTTTATTAGGTGTTAAATACACACAAAATGACATGACACAATAATTTAATAATATATATATATATATATATATATATATATATATATATATATATATATGAATGGAACAGTGTGTGTGTGTGCTGTTGATACATAAGTAAGTAATATACAGATCAGTGATGGATTACATTCACGTACTTGCCACATACAGTTGTATACTACAGTATATATACTACTAGTATACTAGTATACTACTATAGTATACTCGTACTACTACAGTGATAATACAGTAAGTACATGTGAAATATGCATCTAATACATAGTATACGGGGTATACACTTTATGTACTGTATGTGTATATACATACAGTACATACACACATATATATATAGATTATGATTATGATTGATAAACCGGCAGTACTAATTACATCTAATTATTAGAAATGGCTAATCGTATGTTCAATAATTACACCTCGCGTATACTCATAGGTATACACGTATACTTTTGTGAAATTCCCGTAGTTGACAATGCCCTGAATACCCTGAATACGATTCTTTAATGATAGTACATGTATAACAAAGGACTGCTATAATTATATACGTCTAGGCAATTAATCTAAATTTACAATTATAGAAACGCCTATATACTATATATATATATAATATATATATATATATATATATATATATACACTATAATCTTCACATACATTGATATACATATGACTATTTATATGACCCCTTAAAGTACATCAGATACCCAAGGTACACGAGTAGGGCGTATTCACTACACTTGCATTAACAATAATGTATCGCTAAGCAATGATTATGATGCAATTATCGTCGTTTTGGCTGAAAGTATTGTCCGCGGAAGTAGTAAAAAGTTGTAATTATTTACACGCGCATGCGCGGGAAATATCAAGCGCTGACGTAACAGTTACAGCTAACTAATATATCGTAATATAATTTATTCGGTTTAACTAGTTAAACATTCAGCCGGGTTGTGATTATCTCGTCAACACCTCACCGGTAACGCTCGTCATCGCAGACATATCTACACCTAGGTAGTGTTTTTTATGTACATATATATAGGTCATATGTAGTTTATCTACACTGTATGCCTGTAATTCTATATGGCGTATACGCCTATATATATATATATATATATATATATGTGTGTGCCTATAAAATATGATGTAGGAAATGTAGCGGAATTCCACGCTCTATGCGCATAGCGGAAGTAGTGATGGTTAGTATCAACTAATGGCCGTATACCTCACACGTGATGACAATAAATAACGCTATCAATAGGTTCCGGTGAAGGTGGTATCTATTCGTCACGGTTGATTTGTTCGTATCGATAAAGTGATGCGTGTTGATTGTGATGAATTTACTAAATTGATTACAGTGACATGCGTTATCACTACAGTGTTATATTGATATATATATATATATATATATACGCCACACATAAGTATTAGTATTAGACTTATTGACATTTAATTATAAATGGTTCATTACGTTCTACACCTGAATGTTTTATTTTTGCATTTTAAACAAAATTGTAATTTATTAATAGCCTAGGTTATATATTACTGTAAACATATTCGCGTGTTCCCTTTCAGCCAAAGTCACTACCGGCCTCGATATTTCGATTGTAAATTTTATAATTATTTTAAATTATAACTAGTTTTAATAATAAAAATACTGCATATTAAATTAAATTTGAGATGTAAATAATTAAAATGATATAATTGAAATATTTATTAATATAATTAATATCACATATCAGTTTACCGTTTAATGTTCACATATTATACTATACTTATTATCTATTATATATATATATATATGTATAAGTATAATTGATACCCATTACATTATATAGATACGAATTTCTAAGATGTATCACACCTTTAGATAATAGGGTCATGTATATTCTATATATATTATACCCTATAGGGTGATGTCTATTGTCTATATTTCTGGGTGACAAGTTTACTTACGTAATATATATATTGCATAACGCCAACTTTTTACAATAGTGATTATTAAATATTACGTAATTATCATGTAGATGTATATAACACCTATATATGGAACATGTTCCTATATTCAGTCAATGTAAACTAAGTTGTAATACTAATATATTATATCAATAGTTACGGTAAGTGTAAAATGTTTTAATTTCTTTAATTTTTTAATTTCGTATTATTCTTTGTTTATTTCTATAACGTATGTTATCGTTAGCAAATATTTATACTTTATACTTTCGATTATATTTTCGGCTATGTATTCGCTTAAATAAATTATCAATCAATAGTACACATCAATACATTATGTGTTATGTAATAATGTAAGATTATTAATTATTACGATACCAAATTATCTATATATATATACATACTACCACCTGTGATATAAATAAGTTTTTTATAATACACATATTTAGTATGGGGATTGATAGAATTCTATAGAATATATTAATATATTCAACATAAAAAATAATTCTTTATTGCAATTCAAGTGTGATTGATTTACTAATAGATATATAAATACATAAATCTAATTATATATAAACTATATATTTAGTTTTAACAATTATCAATAATTATTAACAATTACAAATAATTACTAACAATTACCAATCATTACTAACACATTTACTGCCGAGCAAGCGCGATCATTGTAACCAACATTTACAAATAATTACTTTTAATTACCAATACCCAATAATAACAACTAATAATCACTGTTATCATGTACAATATAAATATTTAAATACATGTATATATTATACATATACCTATAATCGATGTAAAGAAAGTTCTTTCTATATCGATCTTTCTTTATATCGATGATATATATATATATATATATACATATTAATATGTACTTATTGGTAATTAGTATACTATTTACGAATAAGTAAAATAAACTTACTTCTAAACTCTACTTTATATAGATTAGCATGTTCATAAATATTATATGTTGATATATATATAAATATTATATCTTGATATATATATATATATATATATATATATATATATATATATATATATATATATAATCTTAAGTAATTAGCGTGGTATCATAATTATAATATTAATTATATATTAATAATGTATAGTAAATTTAATATCCTCTAGCAATATATTTAATTAATTATCGATAATATATACATATAACAACTTACCTGCTCGTTAATTTACTATAAACATATATGTTCGCGATACAAGAAATACATAAAGATATTTAAAAACATTTAGCTTTTATACCCTTTGTTAAAAGGGATGTGTCAATTGCAGTAGATGTAGGCGTGTTTTCTATGTTTACATGTGTAGTCAACCTACACGAATGTATGTGAGTAATATAACTTATATTTTAATAACCGGATAGTGTGAAGTTAAATAGTTAAATTTTGCACTGACGCATTATATGTATGTCGTAAAATAATAATTAAATATTTAAAGAATTTTATAATTTTGTGAATTTACCCAGTGTATAAACAATGTGTACAATGCATACATTTAATGTATACATTTAATGGCAGTACCAGTAAGTGGTATATACCAAGTACGTTATTTATAATAAGTACGCTACTGTGTCAACAAAAAAAAAGTGTGACTAATAATTGATTTTCTCGCTATTATCACATGTTGTAATCATATCCGCACACACACAACCACACACACACCCACACACACACAAACACACACTATTAATGCATGCATTGTAGGTACATTCGTATTACTAACTTTTCTATACTTCAATGATACGTTGTTCGTGTGCCTTCTTTAGTAATATACGTATCTACTGGAGTATATTTACTTATATACTCGTTTGTGCTGCTTTATGTAGACCGAATATGCTTATACGGGTATTACTACTAAATTGTATGTAAAATTAAATAGTACGAATAATCTAGATCAAATTAAATATATATATATATATATATATATAATACGCATGCGGATTATTATACATTTTAATTTATATTATACGATATGTATATATCATAACTGTCTATCACCAATATCCAATACGTTTATAGATATTTAATACTTACCCGAATAGTTTAAATTATACCAGCTTATATAAAAACTTACATATTTAGTTTTATTATAAATTAAATATAAATCAAATATATATATATTTTGCCTATAGGCAGTAACCTACTATTATTAATTAACTAAAGTATGGATGAGAATAAACGAGAAGTAGGATTATCTAACAATACGATCACCTAAGTATACGGTACTGACTGAACCCTCCTTTTGCCGGAAAAAAACTAGGGAAAATATACTCTATTTGCTCCAACCTCCCCTAGAATCAACTCCACACCCCTATATAACGTATTACACCAACCTCTAAACCATTAACAAATACACTACACAAACCAAAGAAGTACGTACTATATCATCACGATAACTGAAGTTAAAATATAATTTTTTTCGCCACGTTTTATTATTGTCCGTACTATTAACTACTTTTTTATTGTATTTTATATATTATTGTCACAATATAAGAATTTCATAATTAAATTAGGAGCGTTTAAATAACAATATCTTCATTAACATCGTCATCATCATCATCATATATATATATATATATATATATATATATATATATATATATATATATATATATATATATATATTATTTATTTAATATATTTAATATATTATTTAAATATATAATTTATATATACATTATTTTTACAGTATTCTATAGAACAATATTTCTGTGATAATAGTTTAAAGTTATATCTCAAAACATATACATGTTAAACTGAATTACGGTTTAAAATAATACAACAATACTTTAAAGAATAATATATCATACATAAATGATTATAACTTAATTTTATTATAAATATTTACATATATGTATATTATAATAACATTTTGCTCTTTTTATGATTATGTTTGAATATTGATATTTGTATTTAAAGTATATGAAAGTAATATAAGTTACCCTATATCAATGGTTCCCACACTATGGGTCATGAACCAAACTTGGGTCATTGGTTGTCATCAGGACCGTGTCTGAATACGGACACTCTCGATATATCAGAAATCATAAATCCTACAAAATTTTGTTGGTGAATAAATAATTATATATATAATTAAATAAATAGTCTAAATAAGTATTTTTATTTTTTAAATATTCAAAATAGTGCTGATATATCTAATAAACTGATTTTTTTTATTACGTTTTTATATTTATGAAAAAAAATGACAAATTAAAACCTTCTCAAGAATATCTAAATGTATCGATATAAAACATAACAATATATTATTCAAAACATTCTGAACATTATATACATAATTTATCTATTTGTAATCAATTATTAATCAAACTATGAGCATATATATATAGGTCATATAAGTCCCTAATACGGTCACACTAGAAATTTTAATACATACACAATATCAATAATTATTTATAATCAGCGCGCAGAGTGTGAAATATTATGATTTTCATAAAAATCTCTTGCGTTATAATACCACCAATGAAGCTACATCTTAAATGTCATTATTTAGATACTCAACTTGTATTATAATTAAAAGAATAATAAAAATAAATTAATTAATTACTAATTAAATTATACTAAATTATTCATAAAATTAATTATAAATAATGTAATTGTAATTTATCTGGTTGGTTCATCAATACTACATAGTTTATCTATGTAATAAAAAAGACTAAATACAATTTTAAAATCACAATAATATCTATTATCATATAATATTAATATATTGTAATTTTTGAATACAAATATTGAGTCATAAAATATTAAGACCATGTATATAATATTGTTACAGTGTCCGTATTAGGATACTTTCCTCTTTTCTCATGTATCTTCGACATAACTTATACATTGAACTAACATGGCTTTAAAGTGGCTTCAATTAGAAATACAAATATATTCTACCTTTACTTCACTCAGATATTATCCATCGCTAACAAATAATGATTTTAATGCAATACAATCAAGCGTCAACATCTTGATGCTGTCAGCTTTCCAGACTCTATAATATAATTGCTATATACTATCTATACATTTATCTTATCTCCTTAACTCTATTGTATTCTCTTCGACCACTACTACCTGATGGAATAAACTGCCGGCTAGGGAACTATTAAGTTTAACGATGTAACTATGCGTTATATTAAATTATATATTAAATAATGATATAAAATAATTATAAAATTAAAGATTATATAATATTATAATATTATAAAATTAGATTATACTAAATATTATATTATATTATATCTTCCTGTTTAAAAAATGTACAATCAAAAAATATATAATTTTGAACATATTATATTTATATATATATATATATATATATATATATAATAGAAAATCTAGGGTAATCTTTATAATAACTTATTTTTAATATATTTCTAATGCTAAATTATTTTATATATTTTTTCATAGTCTATATAGTAATAATCATTAATTATAATCATAAATATATATTTTTTCTATTAATTATGATTCCCTTATTTCAGTTGTACATTAATTTGTATAAATATTTATATATAATAACAACTATATAAACAAATATATATATATATATATATATTATTCTATTTATTATTAATTCGTAGAACCTTTATTAACCATTATCACTGTACTGAAATGGCCGTTATAAATATATGCGACTCAGTGCTATCCTTATCTTCCTTGGATCGATGATATCATTAATTAACCCCATACTTTATTACAAACAATAGTTTTACCTATAGATATTACCGATATTTCTCGTGACTTTATCTACCATACAATATTTATATCACGCCTCTGCATGCTAGGTATAATTGGATATGTTCTAAATTGCAATACCATTGTTATATTCCTGATTTAAAATGACCAAATTTCTATTATGATTGAAATACTAGAATCTCTTTATAACTCTCAAATTGAGTGACTCAATGTGTGTTGATATCAATTAAAGCATATAATATTGTAAGTAAATGAAGAGAATTACGACGAAAATGTATAAGATGAAAGTATATATTAAGTATTGAACTTGATCATTATCACAGATATTTACTTATTTCCGATAATAGGTAAACTATCTTTTGCCGAATTAGGATGATCTACCGAAACAATTATATTATACTTAATATACTTATTATACTTAATACAAAATTCGAGAATTTTATAAGTTTAAAGTTTATAGTTTTTTACGGAATATACATTTTAATTAATTCTAACCAAAATAGTGTACATTATTAACTTTATACTTTAGAATGTTAAAAGTATACTTTTAAAATGTAAACTAAATGTATAATAATGAATATATTCCTCTATAATAAATATCATATAATTAATAATTTTGTTAATAATTGTGTTTTAATATATATTTCCAATAACTTTTTATATGTTATCTTATTATATTAGAAATACGAATGTAATATTAAGATATTCATTATAAAGCGTTAATTATATTTGTATAGGTTTTGAGTTGTATTAACGTTTAGGTTATTATTGGAAATTACAAATCTTAGGTTGAATATAATATAAGTTAAATAGGTTATTAGTATATAGTTGTTATTAGAGTTAATATATATACATTTATATTTGTAAAATACATTTATACAATTTAAATTATAAATAATTATATTTGACACTAATAATTGCAATATATTTATTATTAGGTTCGTGAAATCACGAAGTAGCGGCGTATAGTCTATAGAAGTAGCGTGTAGTTAGGACACACCAGTCTATATCTAATACACGCCCGTCCATCGACGTCAACGTACGACTATAACAATGGATGCTGTAGTCAAGGTCACGTCCTCGCTGGACACGGAGTCGGCGCGTCACGTGACAGGTCAAGGGTTGAACACGAACGTATCGTAGGTGGCGTGGTTGCAGAACTCGCCACCCGGGCTACCGTCGGTGTAGAACAGCACGGTGGTTATCTCTTTACCATCTGTATACGACGGGACCGCTTATTACACATATATATATATATATATATATATATATATATATATATATATATATATATATATATATATGTATATATATATATATATATATATGTATTAATTTATATAATCAATAACAAATTACAATATTAATTAATTAATTCAAACAAATATATATATTATTTAATTAACTATCCTTAATTAGCCTACCATTTATTACAGACTAGGTATTACCGATATTTCGTGTGACTTCATCGATCATACAATATTTATATCACGCATTCTAGGTATAGGTTGATATGTTTTAAATTATAACCATAATATATATGTTTTTAAAATTATATTAAAATAACTAATTTGTAGTTTTACTTCGATGTATAAGTTTTGATTGTATTTGTATATATTATTATTCTGTTAGCATAGTTAGTAAGTATTTCGTAGTTGGCTATAGTTTATTAGCGATAAGAGTGAGATTCCTAACTACTTTCAGAGTTACCCTAACACTAGGGGCGTTGTAACAGGGGGGGTGGGGGGACTGTCCCCCACTTTAAAATATAGGGGGCCTCCTATGTATTTGTCCCCCCGTGGAGCCCCCACTTTTACCACACAATTTATTAGTTGGTCCCCCCTACATACAACATCGTTCCAGCGCCCCTACCTTACACGGATATGAAAGGCAACGAATACTACTGATTACTATTTATTGTATTTATTTCATTTCTATAATGTATATATATATATATTTTGAATCAATTTATAGTCATTCCACTCTACAAACATTGGTGAAACATGACCTATGGTAATACGTATGAATCAGATAAGGTATCGAACGTTGACCTTTGTAATACATAGTTAATGTATATTACGTAATAACTATTATGATTTTCTATTTAATATTTGTTACGAATATTTTGTTAATATATAATTAATAAAATCATAATACAATATATATATATATATATATTAAGTTTAATTTATATAATATCATACATATAATATTATATAAATATATACAAACAATTATTTGGCCTATTTTCAAATATTTTGAATTGTATATCTTCGATCATACTAAATTCGTATTCTTCCCTGAATATAATTAAATATATTAATTTATGAAATATGTATATAATAAACATATATAAAATATCCCATAATTACCTTATTAGATAATTGAAATAATTATCAATATAAATATGCATAATTATAAGAAAATCATAAATTTGATAACATTTTTAAATAGTATAGAGTATGAATTAAATTAAATTAATACATAATATATATTAATCTTGTAAATTAGTATTTAAATAAAAACTTAATTCCCGAAGGATAATTCATATGTAATTCAATAAAATAAAATAATAATCACATTTCTAAATTACAATATTATATTTAAGTTATAACAAAATTGATAATCGACAAGAAATCAGAAGTTATATCCACAGTATACGTATATAGAATATATTTGTATACTAACAATACATACGGAATACATACATACATTGTAAACGTTATGTATTAAACTATATAGTTGTATTGAGCATATATTAATAATAATATTTAATGCACCATTACTATCAATCATAAACATTTAATTAAAAATATTTAAAATTACAATATATTTACATTTCAAGGTATATAGTATTTATTATATTTATATATTTATCATTTAGTTACTATATTGAAAATAGTTGTAATTAAAGTAATAATTCATAAAATTATTTCAGAAAGTAATTGGTCGCTAGATGGAACCCACTAGGTGGAAATAGTGCTAAATAATCCATTCACTGTCTAATATTATATATTATATAATATATTATTAATAGTATTAATAGTATTTAAAATCACCACTATTTTCATTAAATAATCGGGTACAATTACCTATAATCTTAAAATGCTAATTACATTTTTTTATTATCAGTATTACATATTTGTAATATATATATATATATATATATATATATATATAATATATATATATATATATATATATATATATATATATATATATATATATATATATGATATCTAACATAATTTCGGTGGACGCTCCTATGCAGCATCTTCTCACATCGTATTTACAAACTTTATTGATATATTTCATTGCCCTCATTCGCATGTATTCGAATTTACTTTGATACTAGAAAGGTCATCAAAGGTAATTAATATCAAATTATATATATATATATATATATATATATATATATATTATGGACGATAACAATAGAAAATAAATCATATTATTTTGAAGACCTTTAGGGGGACACATTATATAACTGAACTAGAAAACTAACATACAAAAAAATACAATTCTCATAATATTTTATTATATATATATAATATTATACTATTACTATTATAATAGTATATATATATATATATATATATATATATATATATATATATATAGTATTACTATATTTTTATTGTTATTGTTATTTTCGTGGAGTCATTTCATCCCATCCAGGAACTTAGATGAAGTTTTCACTTATAACCATATATGGCTATAATGTCCATTCGAAGCCGCTCTCATGTTAATGCATCCATGGTTTTAACGATAGCCGATCATTTATGTAAACACAAATATACAATATTACTTAGTAGTGTATACACGCATGTCTGACGCCTTACCAACTGAGCCACACGAGTAGGTATAGATAACTACACTCGATACTAACAGAGGTGTCATTTTGCAGAGCATACACTAGTTTCCAGACTGATATTATTCCTAGAGGTATATTACCTAGACCATTCCTTCTGTACCCTGAATGTTAATTAAATATTGTTAAGGACAAATATATAATGTAATATATCGCTCTAATAATTTTACAAATCCCTTTAATATATGTATATATATATATATATAAAGATATACGTATATCATATAGTATATATGCATATAGAAAACACTCTAGTACATTGTATGTATAATTACAATAATTAAAGTATTTATAGAAGTTTAACATTAATGATTACCATGACAATACACGTTACAACTCGAGCGATTAGCAACCACTCGAGATGACAGTGTATTACACATATTACATTTATACATATAATATAACATATTTGATGTATATATTAAATATGTATATATATCTAGTATACTGGATATATGTATACTAGATATATGTATAATAGATAAATATATACTAGATAGATATATAATAGATATATGTATAATAGATATATGTATAATAGAAAGCTGTATAATATATAGATGTATAATAGATATATGTATAATAGATACATATATAATAGATACATGTATAATATATAGATATACAACACACTTATGATGTACACATACATATACTAAGAAGATTTGTAACACGATGCCTACTAATGGTTAATACATAGTTGATTACACTATAGATAAATGTGGCATACGACATGTGAAATGTGACGGGTGACATGTGACAGGTCTAACTTTTACACATGTCCCCGGCGTACGGACGATAACAGTTGCATTTACAGGTACCCGGATCTAGAGTAGCCGTATCCGGTTTGGTTATAGCGTAGCCCCCCGGTCGACACCCATACTCGGTATCGTTGTAGAGAAGCGCGCATTTCTGCTCTTCGAACGTCATCACAACATCCGGTGTCACGACTTCTATTACACTATTTTTTGGGGTCGGAATCTGGGTTGTTGTTGTTGTTGTCGTTGTCGTTGTTGGTTGTTTTGTTGTCGTTGTCGTTGTCGTTGTCGTTGTTGGTTGTTTTGTTGTAGTCGTATCACTATGTACTTCTGTTAAATTAATAGATTATTATTATTATTATTATTATTATTATTATTATTATTATTATTATTATTATTATTATTATTATTATTATTATTATTATTATTATTATTATTATTATTATTATTATTATTATTATTATTATTATTATTATTATTATTATTATTATTATTTTTGTTATTATTACTATTATTATTATTATTATTATTATTACTAACTACATAATCCACACATTTTTGGACAAGCATCCATAGTATCTTGTTTAGCTGGTTCCCAATTACAAAACCAAGTCGGGAAGTTTATATAACAGTTTGAACTTAAATCTCTGCAAGGTTCTATTAGGAAAATAATTATAAATAATATATATATATATAAGAATTATATAAGAAATGATATATATATATATATATAATTTACAAATAATAATAATAATATAAATTAATAAAATGTATATTTGAAATAATATATTATATTTTTATTTTATATATTTATTTTATTGCATTTACCTTACATTTCCTTTAGAAATATATCTAATATGTCTTTTATTTCAATATATAGGTAGAAATTATAATTATAATTAGTTAGAGCAAATTCTTATATATATATATAATATATAGTATATATTATATACTAATTACTATATAGTATATATAGTATACTAATTATAATTTAATATATTATATTATATATAAATTATAGCTATAAGGAAATTAATTATGTAAACAATTACATTTCATTATAATCATATAACTAAACTAATAAATTATAATTAGTATATATAAAAAACTCTAAATAAATATAGTTAAGTAACAACGCGAACATCATAATTATGTTACATAATATATATATATATATATATATATATACAGAATAAGATGAAATGGTGAATATTAATAAATGATTAATGATTACAAATAAATACGGAAGAAGTGAACACGATTATTGTTTAGGAACATGTTTTCATGCTGAACTTTAGTCTATTATATAATATATTATGACGAGAATATTAATTCTATAAATAGAATATATTATATAATATACTAAAGTTCACTGTAGAAAATCTTTTTCTAAACAATAATCGTAATCACTTATTCCGAAAGAATTTCCCACTTATTCCCTATATTATATATATATATATATATATATATATATATAGTAGAAGCTCGGTAACTCAATATGCCGATAACTCAACATCCACAAAATATTTGGTTGGATTCGTATCTTATACATGTTAACAGAAACCCTATTACTCAACAAATATAACTCAACATACATATAACTCAACATCGTTTTTATAATCCTAGCCTATACATTACATGTGAATATACATCCGATAACTCAACATTTATGAAAAATCAAAATATCACAAACATATGTTGGATTCGTATCTTTTAGATGTAAAACTACATTGCTCAACAAATATAATTCAACATACATTATTCAACATGGTTTTATTTAATAATATATGGATATAAATATATAAACGTAAACATACAATTATTATATTATCATACGAGTACTATTTTGAATGCATTTATGTGAACAAAACATTAATTAAGTCATTAATTTATACATCCGATAACTCAACATACTCGCTAACTCAACATGAAAACTCCGTCCCGTCAATGTTAAGTTATCGATCTTTGACTGTATATATATATATATATATATGTGTGTGTTTATGTTTATATTTAACTAACCGTCACACTTGGTACCCATCCATCCAACATCGCATTCACAAATACACGACTCTTTGTTTAGCACAGAACCCTCACCACATAATAATTTGCATTCTGTGTGATACATTTAAATACACATTAAATACATACATTAAATACATTTAATAATATATGTGAACATATAAATGGTTAATGATTAATTGTAAGTTAAAGTTCCGTAATACAGGTTTAAGAGGCGAAAGAGTAATACATTACAACGGTCACTAAAATACACACGAACACGTAAATAAACACATCTAAATGTACATACGTACAATAATATTAATAATAACTATCAAGAAGAAGAATACATAACAATACATCATATTTGAATAATAAGGCTAATTGCAATTAGTAATTATTTTAGGGGTGTTACATTGCAATACAAAGTTAGACTAGCACATCAATGAAAGAGTTATAGATGCTGTAAAAGTAAATAGATAAGTAGTATCATATGTAAGGTATAGGTCTAGGGGGGGTAATATAGTGGAGCGTTCAACGAATGTGTAACGAACAGGCAATGTGTGCCCATAATATGAATTTGAATTTTTATAATAAATTATAATTGTAAAAATATTGTATACACATTAAATAACCCTATATAATAATTATTATTTATAAATTATCAATATGTATTAACACTAACCACATTCTTTGTCTTTACAATCTGTCATTTGAAACATTGTATTAATTTAAATGTATAATATAATTCATATAAATATATTTTTAAATTATAAGAATATCTAGAATAATAGTGATATTTCTAGGATTTAATTTCGACATTTAAAATATAATCGTAGTTAAATAATATATATATATATATATATAAATATATATTTATTAATATTATATTTGTATTTAATTAAATGATATCTTGATATTATAAAGTTTACCTTAACTATGCATATTTAATCCATGGATTAAATAAATAAAATACCATATTATTTCTATCTCTATATAAATAACAAATATACTAAATTAAATAACTTAATATAAATATAGTTATATAGATACATGTACATATATGTGAGTATCGGTGTACATCAATGTAATAACCAAGCGTGCATAGCCCATTCCTGCACTGCCCTCCATCTTCACAGGCGGAACATTCCGGACCTTCAGTATAAGCCGGCAATTTTAAGAAGTTGCCTCTATAGATATATCGTGTTGATATGTAGATATATAGATATCGATATATCGTGATAAAAGATTGAATAATTGTTAATATTGATCCGTTGTTCGGCTACCTAATATACACACTATTACATCATAGCTAGCTGTAGCATACTCTTACGTAATATATCAAACTTATAGGTTTCGTTCACGTAATCGATATGGGCGTGTCTACTTTTAAAAACGTTACGATATTCTACCGTAACTTTATATATGTATCTACTAAATTATATATATATATATTTAATATTATCGTTGACCTATGATATATAAATATGTCAACGTTAATACATCAGATGTATAAAAGTCAACTTTCGCGACCGTAGAAAATATATCGCGTTAACTTAATTAAATGATATCGTTTGAACTATTAGTAGTTAAGGGGATGCCACACTATAGAAATACATAGGGAGTTTATAATGTATTTGTTTACGAATTCAACTACAGTTATATATTATTTATATATATATTTATAATTTTTATATTTTAATATCATTCGTATATATATATATATATTTATATATATATAATACAATTATATAAACGTATTTATTTATACTATATATTGTATTATGAAATAAATAGGATTATAAAAATAATATTAATTATTAGAAATAATTTATTTATTTTAAATGCATTTATATCAGAATAAATATTGTCTCATAGTCGCTGGTATTAACTTGTATCAGAGATAATAATTTATGAAATATACTACTAATGTTATAGAAAGTAGTTATATCTCCTTAAGGATTTGTAGTTTCATAAATATAAATGATTATATGCATTTGATACTTTTTTAGAAAATATATATTAATAAAAAAATACAAATTAATATATTATTATATTTTATTAAATTTCCTCTTTTATTTTATAGGAAAAATAATGGTGTCTATATTCAAACAATTGTAGTACTGGATATATTTATAATATTCCTATGTATACTCTATTATATCTATTAACATATAGATAACCTACATGTGACAGATTTTAATCGAGTACAACAATCCCTTAAATACACCCTAAAACTGATTAAATAAACCAACGTAATAAGATAATTATAGAGTTAATTATGACGTATGCTAGCGTAGTACACGCCCACATCGATACGACACGCCCCCCGTTAACGCCCCCATCACGTGACTAACATGGGTCCATAGTTACAGATCAGGTAGGTGCCGGATAAAACACTGGACGCGTTGTGTATAGTGTCGCAGTGCGTATACGCACAGCCCACGGTCACCGTGTTATGCCATACCATCTGTAGAGGTGACAACAATGATGATGTTGATGATGATGATGGTGATGATGGTAATGATGATGATGCTGTAGATGATGGTAATGATGATGATGATGATGATGATGTAGATGATGATGATGATGATGATGATGATAATGATGATGATGATGATGATGATAATGATGGTAATGATGGTAATGATGATGATGATGATGATGATGATAATGATAATGATGATGATGATAATGATGGTAATGATGGTAATGATGATGGTAATGATGATAATGATGATGATAATGATGATGATAATGATGGTAATGATGATTTATTATACACACATATATACCAGCGCTATTCTCGAATGTGTTTTAAGTTGTATAATAATACTAATAATACATTTTGCGTGGGTAATAGTAACGGTATAAAGAAAACAACAGAAAAAGCATGTATAGCCGGCTGAACTTTCGGTAAAATGATAAAATAAAAATTCAAATAAAATGTATTATTATTTATAATTTAATAAGTTTTAAACATTTCACTATAGGTAGTATATAAGTGTATTTTAGGGTATCCAATTAACTTGCAAATATTGTTGACAAGTCACGCGTGACCACGTCACGGTACTATACGTCACGTGACCGATATGATTTGTTTCACGTGACATGATATACGCACGCGCTCGTACATACCTACATAAGCGTATACACACGTACACACACATATATATGCGTATACACACATACACACTCACACAGATTCACACACGCACACCCCCCATACACCCACACGCGCACACCCCACATACGCGCACACACCAACACACCCCACCCCCACACACCCACACACGCACACCCCACACACGCGCATACGCGTACACCCCACACACACCACCTCCCATATTACGTAACTGTCACTGACCGCCGTGTAATGTCCGCAGACGTGACCACTGTCACAGGTGGCCGAAGTGATGTTGTATTCGTCCCCCTCTTCGGCCCATTTCCCGAGGGCACTTGTCAGATTCATGGAGGATAGAGACGAGTACAGGTTTTGTCCTATCTGTGTGCGTGCAGTTTGTTCTCCGTAATATATATATATATATATATATATATATATATATAAATACTTAACATAATTATGTTTTATAAATATAATGAACTTTCTAAATAAATAATGATTTAATCGTCGATTTAATACAAATAGGATATTTCAGAATATTTCAGAAGTTTCTTCGAATTTAAATAGTTCACACGCCGTACAGGTGCTTGTGTGACGTAACTCACGTGATGTAATACTAAGTACACGGTGATGTAATACTAAGTACACGGTGGTGTAATACTAAGTACACGGTGATGTAATACTAAGTACACGGTGGTGTAATACTAAGTACACGGTGATGTAATACTAAGTACAAGTGATGTAATACTAAGTACAAGTGATGTAATACTAAGTACAAGTGATGTAATACTAAGTACAAGTGATGTAATACTAAGTACACGGTGATGTAATACTAAGTACACGGTGATGTAATACTAAGTACAAGTGATGTAATACTAAGTACACGGTGATGTAATACTAAGTAGAAGTGATGTAATACTAAGTACACGGTGATGTAATACTAAGTACAAGTGGTGTAATACTAAGTACAAGTGATGTAATACTAAGTACACGGTGATGTAATACTAAGTACACGTGATGTAATACTAAGTACAAGTGATGTAATACTAAGTACACGTGATGTAATACTAAGTACAAGTGATGTAATACTAAGTACAAGTGATGTAATACTAAGTACACGTGATGTAATACTAAGTACAAGTGATGTAATACTAAGTACAAGTGATGTAATACTAAGTATACGGTGATGTAATACTAAGTACAAGTGATGTAATACTAAGTACAAGTGGTGTAATACTAAGAACAAGTGGTGTATTACTAAGTACAAGTGATGTAATACTAAGTACAAGTGATGTAATACTAAGTACACGGTGATGTAATACTAAGTACACGGTGGTGTAATACTAAGTACAAGTGATGTAATACTAAGTACACGGTGATGTAATACTAAGTACAAGTGATGTACTACTAAGTACAAGTGATGTAATACTAAGTACAAGTGATGTAATACTAAGTACACGGTGATGTAATACTAAGTACAAGTGATTTAATACTAAGTACACGGTGATGTAATACTAAGTACAAGTGATGTAATACTAAGTACACGGTGATGTAATACTAAGTACACGTGGTGTAATACTAAGTACACGGTGGTGTAATACTAAGTAGAAGTGGTGTAATACTAAGTACACGGTGATGTAATACTAAGTAGAAGTGGTGTAATACTAAGTACACGGTGATGTAATACTAAGTACACGTGATGTAATACTAAGTACAAGTGATGTAATACTAAGTACAAGTGGTGTAATACTAAGTACAAGTGATGTACTACTAAGTAAACGGTGATGTAATACTAAGTACAAGTGATGTAATACTAAGTACAAGTGATGTAATACTAAGTACAAGTGGTGTAATACTAAGTACACGGTGATGTAATACTAAGTACAAGTGGTGTAATACTAAGTACAAGTGATGTAATACTAAGTAGAAGTGGTGTAATACTAAGTACACGGTGATGTAATACTAAGTACAAGTGATGTAATACTAAGTACAAGTGATGTAATACTAAGAACAAGTGGTGTATTACTAAGTACACGGTGATGTAATACTAAGTACAAGTGATGTAATACTAAGTACAAGTGATGTAATACTAAGTACAAGTGATGTAATACTAAGTACAAGTGATGTAATACTAAGTACACGGTGATGTAATACTAAGTACAAGTGATGTAATACTAAGTACAAGTGATGTAATACTAAGTATAAGTGATGTAGTACTAAGTAGAAGTGGTTTAATACTAAGTAAACTGTGATGTAATACTAAGTACAAGTGGTTTAATACTAAGTAAACGGTGATGTAATACTAAGTACAAGTGGTTTAATACTAAGTACACGGTGATGTAATACTAAGTACACGGTGATGTAATACTAAGTACAAGTGATGTAATACTAAGTACAAGTGGTGTAATACTAAGTACACGGTGATGTAATACTAAGTATAAGTGATGTAGTACTAAGTAGAAGTGATGTAATACTAAGTACAAGTGATGTAATACTAAGTACAAGTGATGTAATACTAAGTACAAGTGATGTAATACTAAGTACAAGTGATGTAATACTAAGTACACGTGGTGTAATACTAAGTACAAGTGATGTAATACTAAGTACAAGTGGTGTAATACTAAGTACAAGTGATGTAATACTAAGTATACGGTGATGTAATACTAAGTACAAGTGATGTAATACTAAGTACAAGTGGTGTAATACTAAGAACAAGTGGTGTATTACTAAGTACAAGTGATGTAATACTAAGTACAAGTGATGTAATACTAAGTACACGGTGATGTAATACTAAGTACACGGTGGTGTAATACTAAGTACAAGTGATGTAATACTAAGTACACGGTGATGTAATACTAAGTACAAGTGATGTAATACTAAGTACACGTGATGTAATACTAAGTACACGGTGATGTAATACTAAGTACAAGTGATGTACTACTAAGTACAAGTGATGTAATACTAAGTACAAGTGATGTAATACTAAGTACACGGTGATGTAATACTAAGTACAAGTGATGTACTACTAAGTACAAGTGATGTAATACTAAGTACAAGTGATGTAATACTAAGTACACGGTGATGTAATACTAAGTACACGGTGATGTAATACTAAGTACACGGTGATGTAGTACTAAGTACACGGTGATGTAATACTAAGTACAAGTGGTGTAATACTAAGTACACGGTGATGTAATACTAAGTACACGGTGATGTAATACTAAGTACACGTGATGTAATACTAAGTACACGGTGATGTAATACTAAGTACAAGTGATGTAATACTAAGTACACGGTGATGTAATACTAAGTACACGTGGTGTAATACTAAGTACACGTGATGTAATACTAAGTACAAGTGATGTAATACTAAGTAGAAGTGGTGTAATACTAAGTACACGGTGATGTAATACTAAGTACAAGTGATGTAATACTAAGTACAAGTGATGTAATACTAAGAACAAGTGGTGTATTACTAAGTACACGGTGATGTAATACTAAGTACAAGTGATGTAATACTAAGTACAAGTGATGTAATACTAAGTACAAGTGATGTAATACTAAGTACAAGTGATGTAATACTAAGTACACGGTGATGTAATACTAAGTACAAGTGATGTAATACTAAGTACAAGTGATGTAATACTAAGTATAAGTGATGTAGTACTAAGTAGAAGTGGTTTAATACTAAGTAAACTGTGATGTAATACTAAGTACAAGTGGTTTAATACTAAGTAAACGGTGATGTAATACTAAGTACAAGTGGTTTAATACTAAGTACACGGTGATGTAATACTAAGTACACGGTGATGTAATACTAAGTACAAGTGATGTAATACTAAGTACAAGTGGTGTAATACTAAGTACACGGTGATGTAATACTAAGTATAAGTGATGTAGTACTAAGTAGAAGTGATGTAATACTAAGTACAAGTGATGTAATACTAAGTACAAGTGATGTAATACTAAGTACAAGTGGTGTAATACTAAGTACAAGTGATGTAATACTAAGTACAAGTGATGTAATACTAAGTACACGGTGATGTAATACTAAGTACACGGTGGTGTAATACTAAGTACAAGTGATGTAATACTAAGTAAACGGTGATGTAATACTAAGTAAACGGTGATGTAATACTAAGTACAAGTGATGTAATACTAAGTACAAGTGGTGTAATACTAAGTACAAGTGATGTAATACTAAGAACAAGTGGTGTATTACTAAGTACAAGTGATGTAATACTAAGTAAACGGTGATGTAATACTAAGTACAAGTGGTTTAATACTAAGTACACGGTGATGTAATACTAAGTACAAGTGATGTAATACTAAGTACACGGTGATGTAATACTAAGTACAAGTGATGTAATACTAAGTACACGGTGATGTAATACTAAGTACAAGTGGTGTAATACTAAGTACACGGTGATGTAATACTAAGTACAAGTGATGTAATACTAAGTACAAGTGATGTAATACTAAGTACAAGTGATGTAATACTAAGTAGAAGTGATGTAATACTAAGTACAAGTGATGTAATACTAAGTACAAGTGATGTAATACTAAGTACAAGTGATGTAATACTAAGTACACGGTGATGTAATACTAAGTACAAGTGATGTAATACTAAGTACAAGTGATGTAATACTAAGTACACGGTGATGTAATACTAAGTACAAGTGATGTAATACTAAGAACACGTGATGTAATACTAAGTACACGGTGATGTAATACTAAGTACAAGTGATGTAATACTAAGTACAAGTGATGTAATACTAAGTAGAAGTGATGTAATACTAAGTACACGGTGATGTAATACTAAGTACAAGTGGTTTAATACTAAGTAAACGGTGATGTAATACTAAGTACAAGTGGTTTAATACTAAGTACAAGTGGTGTAATACTAAGTACACGGTGGTGTAATACTAAGTACACGGTGATGTAATACTAAGTACACGGTGATGTAATACTAAGTACACGGTGATGTAATACTAAGTAAACGGTGATGTAATACTAAGTACAAGTGGTTTAATACTAAGTACACGGTGATGTAATACTAATTACACGGTGATGTAATACTAAGTACAAGTGGTGTAATACTAAGTATAAGTGATGTAATACTAAGTACAAGTGATGTAATACTAAGTACACGGTGATGTAATACTAAGTACAAGTGATGTAATACTAAGTACACGGTGATGTAATACTAAGTACAAGTGATGTAATACTAAGTACAAGTGATGTAATACTAAGTATAAGTGATGTAGTACTAAGTACACGGTGATGTAATACTAAGTACAAGTGATGTAATACTAAGTACAAGTGATGTAATACTAAGTACACGGTGATGTAATACTAAGTACAAGTGATGTAATACTAAGTACACGGTGATGTAATACTAAGTACAAGTGATGTAATACTAAGTACACGGTGATGTAATACTAAGTACAAGTGGTGTAATACTAAGTACACGGTGATGTAATACTAAGTACAAGTGATGT